>JAJJMC010012048.1:5483255-5602507 GCA_023531435.1 Papaver californicum | reverse complement strand
AAAAAAAAAATGCTTGTAGACCAATACGAAACGATAATGTATCCTCTTTGTGAGATATACCGCGAGAACAGATTCCATAATCTACAGGACAAAGTATGAAACCAAAAAAAGTTTCACTAGATGTGAATATAAACAACAACAACAACAACAAAATTTGAATAATAACATCAACAATATAACAATTTTGATTCTAATAGATTTAAATAAGAACATTAACAACATAACCAGAGAAATCGTAAAAACAAATGGATCTGAGTTTCATAATCAACATAAACTCAAGAATTCAAACAAAATAAAAAAAAAATCAATTACCTGAAAAGTTGAACTTCAGTCTCCGATGAATGATTGAACTAAAACAATAGCTTGATCCGGATGAGAATATGATCAAATTGAAATAATAAACTATAACTTCAGTTGGATTCTTCAAACTAATATCTAATCTCACTGATGACTGATTCGAAGAACAAATTGAAAAGTTTCAAAATGATTATGAACTCGAAAATTAAAATACAATCAAAATCATAATAAGAAAACCAAAATCAAAATCAAAATTACCTGATGAATGATTCAACTACTTGTAACTTGTGTTCTGTTCTTCAATTAAACAGAAACGGAAACGAGTTCTGTTGAGACTTATTCAATGGATTTATTTGGAGAAGATCTGTTTGAATTGAAACCCTAGAATGTAAGAAGAAACGAAAATTTTAAGAGAGATTTTTTTTTCTTCCTGAATCAGATTATGTTATATTTGGAGAAAATTTGATTTTCTCTCACCAAGATTTGATTTAGCCGATATTTCCTTTTGAAGCATATACGCTATATATGGGAAGGGCAGTTTGGGTATTTTAAAATTAACTAAAAACTAAAATTAACCATTATTAGAGGAAATGAGGTTTTTGTATCATTTATATTTCAAATGATTTTTATTTAAAGAAAATAATATGGGAGGAATTTTTGTATGGGAGGTATGGTCACCTTGGTTTTTTATTCCATACTATATCATTTTTATACTAATTTTAGTGTTTTAATGTTTTTATAGGTTAAATCGGTAAAATATTAGTTGCAAGGAAAACATGGCTATAAATATGAGTTTCGATACCAAGGAGATAATGGAAGGACTTAACGGACCTAGGCCACATGAAAATTAATATAAGCACGAGGTAGCTTGGACTTTTGGGTGGAGTTGCTGAAGAAACTGACTTCTTTGATGAGTTGTTGGTTGACGGAACAGAGAAATAAAAATAAAAAAGAGTAAAAAGTGAGAAGAAGTGGGAGTTCAATCTCGAACTTGGACAAAAGATAGAAAATAAAAATGGGGCTTGGTTGGAGTTGTTGTTTTCTGAAAACAGAAAAATGCTGACACAAAACAAGGAGGGTGGACGTGGAGGAAAAAGATCATTAGGTGGTCTTCATTTCCGACGTGGTAGCTGGTGTGATTTTAATATAGTGGTAAAAGGGTTTGATTCTCGGACTTGTGAAGATTTAATTTCTAGACCTAATTTTTAATTACTAAAAATTAATAAGATTAAACAGATTTGATTTTAAAAAATAGATGGAAGAAAACTAGGGTTTAAGATTCCACCATTCACCAATACTTCTGTGATATGCCTAACAATTCTCTGCTCAATTTAATCTAAATATGCCAAAATAGGTTTTTAAAAGAATAGTTGTAAATCCTAAGCATGAGACATCAAAAGCAGTCAACCCAGCAAGACTCATCAAAAGAGAACACAACTATTTAAGAAAAACCATTTTTTCAATTTTAATCAAGCAATTAATAATAAAAGAATTATAAAGAAAATATAGATAAAATAGACATACCACTTAATTATTGGAAGAAAGGCTTCCTCCGTCACCCCAGTAATGGTGATTAGCTCATTGTAATGGAAACACACTCAAAATATAGTTTCATTGCTCAAAAAGTGCTTACAATGGTTCCAACGAAGTAACACAGAAGTTTGGATACGCTTAAAAGCGTCAGTGGATGGTTCGGAGTGTTACATGAGAATGAAAAGAGAACATAAATAAAGATCGGACTAAAAGTGCAGCAGAGAACCGGCTGCTTCAGCAGCTTAATAGACGACTGTTCCAGCGACACTATCAGCGACAGTTTACTGGAGCCTTATGTTCTTCGTGTTCTTCCTCTTCACAGCAGCATCAGTTTTCTGTCAACTTCTTCCGGTGCTCTGGCTGCCTCTCCCCCTCGATTTCTTGGCTTTTCTTGGCTATATATAGGGTGTACAAACCCTAGAGAGTCTTCTAAGTTAAATCAAACTCTTAAAACAACTCCCAATCAATCTCTGAATTTTTATGAAACCAAAACAGGAACCAAGTCCATTTCCCGTCCAAACTTGGATTTTCCAGCCAATTTTTTCCGGCGTGAATCACTCTTGCTTGATGTGTTTAAGCTTGTGTTGATCTCTTCTAGTCTTTGGGGTAACTTAGAAACACTCAAAATCTCACAAAATCACGTAACTCCCTTATCAGAAGTTTTCTTCACGTGTTCCCGCCATTCTCGGATTTGAAATGAAAAGGGGGTGCCTTTATCATAAACGTGGGTGCCTTAATCACTTTTGATGGGTGCCTTTAACAACTTTTTGAGCCGAGTTTTCCACAAATATTTATTTCTCGAAAATACCTACAAAGACATAAAAAGACATAATAAGTACAAAAACGAACACTTTCAAAATAGATGATCGAGTGTAATTTAGACACAAAAATGTGTATCAAATACCCCCAAACTTACTATTTGCTAGTCCTCGACCAAATAAAAATAAAATCCTAACTCACTTTCGCAGGAATCGCGACTACATTTAGCATATGTAATAAGCCGTTAAACCCCTAGGTGTCCCTAGTGGACGAGTTTTGTCTCGTGAGGGTTTACAAGAGGTATACCCACAAAACCTTTACTCCAGATTTTAGCTACTCGTGAACGATTAATGATAGACACTAAACAAGATATTTAGTTGGCTTACTCAATTCTTCGGCTATGGGAATCATTGCCCTATATGAGTCCAATCGCTGTACAAGAGTGTTTACTCAAGCATACTAAAAATCATACATAAGACAACAGAACTCTACTCAGATAATCGTTCAACCACAAGACTCAGAATCTATCAAAGTTCAATCACATGAAAAGATTTAGAAGATGGACATGGAAAATATGAAGGTTGCACGTGTTGACTAAGGTGAACGGTGTTTCCCATATCTGTCTGAAGGTCAGTGCCAAGATGAATCCTAATAGATTGAGATACATGGTCTTAAACCTAATACTAATATGGACTCAATTGGTATAGACAAGGGTCCCAGCGATCGATTTATTGAAAATAAAACGATAAATATATTGACAACATGATTGGATCAAATTGAATCCAAGCATGGTTCTTATCAGCAACTTACGTGATAGTTCCCATGGATCCTGCTTTCCACGCTTGCTTAGGCGACGGAGACAGGGAGAACACACACATATTGCTATTAAAGTGTCAATATTGTTTTTTCTCTTTTTTTTGTTTTCTTTTTTTTATTATTTTATTTTTTATTTTATTTTTCGAATAAAGCAAGAATCGGGCTTGATCTCAAACACTCTATTTCATCCTAGCGGCGATAATAATTTGATACTGGGACCCACGAAATCACTTAGAGAAACACAAAATTACAAAAATAAAAACAGAAAGTGATATGGTCGAGATAGACTCCGAGATGTGGTGACAACTATCATGTTATTTCTAACACCTGAACTTTGTCCTTTTATGAATAGACCATTTTAACTGGGCACACCAATTCCTATAGAAAAAGAGCTAAGTTTCTATCTACCTAGAATGGTTAGTGTCACCCTGAAGTGTTCACAAGCTTCTAAATTCTAGAGCTTTATTATTTAACTAAAAAGTTTCTCCCTTACCCCCAAACTTAAATCAAACAGTGTCCTCAATGTTTCTAAAGATGAATGATTAAAAATATGAACAAGGAGAAACTTTTACCACTTCACGAAAAGGAGTTAAGGAAAGATATTACCGTGTTTCATGAGCATGGGTTACCTCCCAAGAAGTGCTAAGTTTAAAGTCTTCAGCCAGACTAAGGAAGAATTAGTCACCTCATGAAATCATATAGCAATAGTCGGAACAACTGTGGGTCATCTGAATTAAATAATGCTATCACAAATAGAATACTACAACATACCAAGAAAATGAACAAACCGAGCACACCCTTATCTAGTTTTCTGTTTACAACAACTATTTCTAGTTGTGGTTCAGGTTCAGGCTCTATAAAAGGGTCTAGATAAAATATTTTCCTGGGCTGGATTTCCTCATAGGAAGGATCAAAAGAATCAGGTTATAGAGTTTGGAATAACTCAATTAAGAACTTAGAAGCACATAATAATAACCTGAATAATTGTGGATCCTTAAAGTCAATCAGATTTGACTCATTTGACTCACACAGTTGACTACTATGAAGGTGGTCATTTTTAAGCAAATGTGTTGATTCTAATTTCCTAAATTAATTAGGCTTAGTCTCAAAACTTAATAACTGACACATTTGAAATTCTAATGTTCCCACATATGAAAGAAAATATTTTGGTGGGAAAACAAAGTCAATCTTGGTATTACTACCTAGGTAAACCACATCGACCAGAGGATGGGTTTCTAACAACTGAACTTCTTTCTGGAAGTCAACAGGCTCAGGGAATCTAGTTTGAAGATGATCTTGTAAAATGGTAGAGGTACATATGTCAAGTCCCAAGTTAGGGACCTTTCTAAGAGTTAAAGGTAAAGCACATGGAGAATGATAGTCACCCCCAAACTTAAAGTTTTCAGTGTCTCTAGATAGACTAATCACAATTTTCCTAATTTCTAGATCGTAAGATTCCCGAAAATGGTCAATTGCTTCTTCTAGGTTATAATCCGGTGGTGCATCCTCACTCATATTTAAAATCTCTACGAGTCTATGTTTGTTATCTAAGACTATTGTTTCTAAATTGTTAGACTCTAAAACAGTATTCTCAGGATAAACCCGTTCCTCTAAACCATTATCGGTTTCAAAACAAGAGAGTTCTACATCGTCTAAAACAGTGATATCTCTAGTCAAATCCTCTTCCTTTTGAATAGGTGAATAATCATTAAAATTATTTGAATTTGAACTAGAAATAACACTATCATCGTGAAGCACAATTGGAGTGACAATTTCTTGATCACTCTTCCTGTATATTTCAAGTTCTTCACAAATAATATCCTCATCATCATAATAATATGAAGATGTTTTAACCTCGTCTAAATAAGTAGTGTTACCAATTCTATCCTCGTCCTCTTGAGGAGGTGAATAACTATCAAGGGTAGCACTATATTGGTAATTAAGATTATATTGAGCAACATTGTTCCTTGCAGAAATTTTATTCATACTTAATACGAACCTATTTTTATCTTCAATCCTCTGCTTGTTATTCTCAGCTATTTGCTTGCTATTCTCAGCTATCTGCTTGAGGGATTCTTCTAGAGAATCAAATGGATCATAAGGGGTACTAGTTTGCAACTGCTCATGTGATTCTTCTAGAGGCATACTAAGTTCATGGGGAGTACTAGATTGCATCTGCTTTAGGGCATCCCTCCAAGATAACGAACTCAAATCATCATGGGGAGTACTAGATTGCAACTGCTCGTGTGATTCTTCTAGAGAAGGATTTGGACTACTATTTGTTCCTGTCACACTCAATCCAAACCTTTTTGTACTCTCAGCCAACTCCTTGACGGATTCTTTTAGAGAAACAACTAGATCATCAAGATTTCTAGGTCGCAACTGCTCGTGTTCATGTTCATAAGAAGGGTGTATGTATGAATAGTAATTGGGATCACCTTGGTATGAGTAATAGCCTCCAAAAGGTTGGTGGTGATCCCGATTACTATCCACACAATGTTGATAGTATGGATAATGTCGATTTTGATATTCAGTCGGATATTCATTGTATTGGTCCTCATAATACCAATTCGACATTTTCTAAAAAATAAAAATTCCTAATTAAAAAAAAATCTAAGAAAATAAATGCCGATATGAAGGGGTTTCTAAACATTCACAAACAAGGCCGACTCAACCAAATCAAACCTATTGAATCTAGCAAACAAAAAGCATGATGGCTCCACTTAGATTGTTTCTAAACCAGCTTCTATTCTTTCAAAAGGCAACTGGTTACAATTTTAGCAAACCTCTTAGAACGATCCGACTTAGATTAAGTCGAATAGTAACAGGATAAGCTCTAAGGAGCTTTGATAACCCTGTCTCTTTGGCACTTTTCCCTGGTTTACAAGGCGGCTCAAATCAACTTAAAATAATCTTCCTGAACTTCGAGTTAGGCCAATAAAGTAACCAGTACAGTCCTTTTGAACGATTTTCCAATAAGCTCGATACCCTATATGTCTCTTTCTAGTCAAAATTTTAAGGTTTTAGGTTCGCGTTTGGTAACGTGTTCCTAAAGCGGGCAAGAAGGAAACGGTGATGAAATCCGAGTCCTTATCTTGTATGGCCAGTTCTTGCCCTTTACTAGAAAAGTAAGTCCGTTTTCAATTCCTCAACATATATGCATACGAAGGAATACAATAAACCCACTTGCAGGGGATTCGTGGGTTGGTCGAGTCTTACCTCCCGTACCAAACGGGGGATGAATCAGTTATAGTCGACTTGGGCTACCGACTCCTGTGTCAGTGTGCGAACCCGAGGGGCCAAGACAATATCGTAATTGTCGTCCTTCCCTGTAGCAGTTTATATTCAAATAATACCCTTCCGTAGGGTTTAAAAATAATAAATGTCCAAAGTCCCAAAAATAATGTCCAAAAAGTGTCCAAAATAAAAGAAAAATTACAGAAATAATACAAATTCCTAATACAATTTTCTAGAAAAGCAAATAAAATCTAAAATAAAATAAAATAAAATCTAATTAATAAAAATGTTCGTCTTCTTTTTCGTTCTTTAAGCTTTATCTTTTAACTCCAAGTCTTTAGCTTTAATTCCAAATCTTTGGCATACTTTCTTTTCGATCCAAAATCCAACCTGTAGCAAAAAGAGAAATGCCAAAAGAAACGTAAAATAAAACAAAGTAAAATAATAAAACTAAAAATAAAAACCTAAAAATAAATCTAAAACCCTAAACCTAAAAACAAGTCCGCGTCGGCGGCGCCAAAAATTGGTGTGATTTTAATATAGTGGTAAAAGGGTTTGATTCTCGGACTTGTGAAGATTTAATTTCTAGACCTAATTTTTAATTACTAAAAATTAATAAGATTAAACAGATTTGATTTTAAAAAATAGATGGAAGAAAACTAGGGTTTAAGATTCCACCATTCACCAATACTTCTGTGATATGCCTAACAATTCTATGCTCAATTTAGTCTAAATATGCCAAAAATAGGTTTTTAAAAGAATAGTTGTAAATCCTAAGCATGAGACATCAAAAGCAGTCAACCCAGCATGACTCATCAAAAGAGAACACAACTATTTAAGAAAAACCATTTTTTCAATTTTAATCAAGCAATTAGTAATAAAAGAATTATAAAGAAAATATAGATAAAATAGACATACCACTTAATTATTGGAAGAAAGGCTTCCTCCGTCACCCCAGTAATGGTGATTATCTCATTATAATGGAAACACACTCAAAATATAGTTTCATTGCTCAAAAAATGCTTACATTGGTTCTAACGAAGTAACACAGAAGTTTGGATACGCTTAAAAGCGTTACAGTGGATGGTTCGGAGTGTTACATGAGAATGAAAAGAGAACATAAATAAAGATCGGACTAAAAGTGCAGCAGAGAACCGGCTGCTTCAGCAGCTTAATAGACGACTGTTCCAGCGATACTATCAGCGACAGTATACTGGATATGTTCTTCGTGTTCTTCCTCTTCACAGCAGCAACAGTTTTCTGTCAACTTCTTCCGGTGCTCTGGCTGCCTCTCCCCCTCGATTTCTTGGCTTTTCTTGGCTATATATAGGGTGTACAAACCCTAGAGAGTCTTCTAAGTCTAATCAAACTCTTAAAACAACTCCCAATCAATCTCTGAATTTGTTTGAAACCAAAACAGGAACCAAGTCCTTTTCCCGTCCAAACTTGGATTTTCCAGCCAATTTTCCGGCGAGAGTCACTCTTGCTTGATGTGTTTAAGCTTGTGTTGATCTCTTCTAGTCTTTGGGTAACTTAGAAACACTCAAAATCTCACAAAATCACGTAACTCCCTTATCAGAAGTTTTCTTCACGTGTTCCCACCATTCTCGGATTTGAAATGAAAATGGGGTGCCTTTATCATAAACGTGGGTGCCTTAATCACTTTTGATGGGTGCCTTTAACAACTTTTTGAGCCGAGTTTTCCACAAATATTTATTTCTCGAAAATACCTACAAAGACATAAAAAGACATAATAAGTACAAAAATGAACACTTTCAAAATAGATAATCGAGTGTAGTTTAGGGATAGAAGATTGGGTTGGCGGATGTTCGGTGGTAAAAAAAAGCACAAAAAACGAGGTAAAAAAGTTGAACGGTTTCATTTTTACTCTTTTCTTTGCTATATCTTTTTATGCGTTTGGAGAAATCCATTGTTATGCCAAGGTAATCTTATAGCTAGGGTTTTAGGTGAAAACTAATTTGATTATATGAAACTCATAAATGGTTTAAATGTCTAATATTTCTCTTTATTATTTGCTTGATTAATTATTACATAAATAGTGGGATTGATCATGCTTTCCGGTTGATACGTTGTGTTTGAGTTAGATTCTTTGACGGTGTATGCTTAAAAATTGATATGTGATTCTTTAAAACTATATATTGGTTACATAGCTCTATTGATTGTTTATGCTTTTAAATTGATATGCCATGCTTAGTAATATTTGACGGGATATACTTTTCGACTGATAAACAATTGTTTAGAAATGTCAACTTGGAAGGAAATGAAATTACAGTGGTGAAACGATTTTGTTTTAGAGATTGGATGTGATGAGCATATATTAAATTAGTGGAAACCAAAAATCCTAGTGCCCTCTCTACTTGATCATATTGTATAATTTGCTAGTTTATTTTATTATTTATCATTCATTTGCATTTCCGAAAATCCAAAAATATCATTGTTGGTTAGTTAATCAGAGATATTGATTGCAGTGTTTTCCCGTTCCTCGTGGTTTCGACCTGTACTTGCCACTGTCCACTAGTTAGATGATACAGGCATAATTCATACATATTTACCACCTAATTTATACTTGCTGGTATTTATAATTGTATTAATTTTTTTATTTTATTGTTTTAATAGGTGGTTCGTATAAAATCCAAAAATACGAATTAAACATGGCTAAAATAGCTTATCAGTGGATTTTTCCTTAGTGGCGAGTCTGAGATGTAAAAGAAGAGTGAAATTTGGACGCAAAGTTCAACTGTCTGTTGGCTGACGTAAGTGGTGAGATAGAGAGGTGTTCTATTTGTTTGAGTCTATACTCTAGACACCTAATAGAACGTAACACGGAGGCTGACGCAGTTGGAGTTGTTGTCTGCTAGGTCACAGCTAGTGAAAAGAAAAAGACGTAGGTGATGATGTGAGCGTAATTGAGAAGGAAAGAAGTTGAATGTTGTGACAAAGAATGTGTCAGGTGGTAGAAGAGAAGGTTGGTGGAAAAGAGGGTACGGTGGGAGGCAGTGAAAGAAGCGCATAGAGAAGTAAGGGGATAGGCTGTTAGGTTGAGTTGGTGAGAGAAAATGAGGCTATAAAAGAACAAGAAGTGACACGAGCCAAGGTTGGAGATCACGTGAACAAGCTAGAAAGAAAGTAGGTTGTGTCTAGTCTGACGGATAGAAAAAGGAGTCAAAGAGTGGGATCCATTCTTTTCTTATGGTTGTTAGTTGATGCACGTGGCTAGGAGAATTAGGTTGAGAAAAGGAAGGGGACAAGGTCTGTGTACTCAGACGTTGTAGGTTGAAAGAGAAGTACGGCTAGGAAGTGGGGGATGGCTAGAAAGGGATTAAAGAGAGAGTCTGACGGCCTATAAAAGAAAAAGAAGAGAGAGACGAGGAGGGAGTTTTTTGCTTCCTAGGTTTTCTTTTGTGAAGAGGCGGTACAGGCGTACAAGAGTTTCATGGACAGAGAGAAGACTGTACGAAAAGAGTACGACGACAGAGTTCTATACGGACAGAGAGAAGATAATCACACAGGTTGTTTGATTTACTCTTCTAACTTTTCTAGTAATTATTTTTATGGGTTTTAAGAAACCCATCTCCATGTCTCACTAATTTTGTGTTTAGGGTTTAATTTTGAAACCACTTAAAGTTTTAGATAAATTAGATGAAGTATTTGATACAGACTATTATGATTTGAATAGATTAATTCCATGATTTTGATTTATTGAATTTTATTAAACAATTGTGATTTTGTTTGATGGTACATGCTTGGCCTAGGTTTTTGATGTTCCATGCTTTTGGTATACAATTTTTATTTTGAAAATCTACTTGTTGCAAATATATTTTTCTACTTATTTGATATTTCATGCTTGAGTTAAATCCTTAGATGGGGTATGCTTAGAATAGCCAGGTATTATTTGTGGACCTATAGTTAGTTTCGTACAAGTTTCTCGCTAACGCAATTTGATGGTGTATGCTTAAACTTAGATTTTTCGATGCACCATGCTTAGGGCGTCCTAGTGATATTTGCGACTCTAAATATTCAGGAGTTATGTTCACTTCAGTAATTAAATAGAAATAGTGGCGGATACTGAAAACCCTGGTTACTGACTCTCTATTTAGTTATTTTATTAGTTTAGTTTGTTTTATTATTTTATTCATAATTCTAAAAATCCCAAATATTATTTCTGGTTAGTTGATTAGAGATATTGATTACAGTATTGTCCCCGCTCCTTGTGGGTTCGACCCGTACTTGTCGTTGTCTCCATTCTAGACACCGTGCGATTGCGGTTTATTTATATAGGGTATTCTAAATCCTGTCATTAGACGCCGCGCGATTGCAATTATTATATACAGGTTTTCTGAATCATATCAGCCAACAACATAATGAACACAAAGTATAATGCAACATTCCCATTTTATTACATCAAAGGAAGACTAACAAAACTCGTCTATCGCATGGACTATACAGACCATCACTATCTTAGTGATGCCTAACTATCTCAAACATGTGACTAACTCTCTCAAGGCCTAAATTTTGTTATCCTATCATAGCCTACTAATTTACAATGCCTCTCATACTATTTATACAATAGTGACATGACCAAAACCGTGCATAACTGAATGCACAATCCTTAGACAAGTGTCCAATGGGTAATTTTCATAATCGAATAAAGTGTGCAAAACTGACTAGCCTTCTATGATTTGTTCCAGCGATGCCACACATATACAAAGTGGTTAACAGAATTCTTTTGCAGTTATAAACCACTTTATAATTGTCCCAACTCATCCCAACATCCAGTCACATGTTTAAAGCCTTCAAATGTGCATAATCGCACCATAACCGCCATTCTTACACCATCTTTTGATGAACTCAACTTGGCCATGCCCTTTACTCAAATTAATGCTTAATATGAAGTAAATTCATGCCAACTCTCGTGCACAATTGTTGCATCTCCATTCTCCTTATGTCATTAGCTTTACTTGGCCAAATAACAGACTACAATGACGCATTTGGCATGCGCCATTACTCTTGTTGTACTGTCCATCCTTGGTCATGCCTAGGACCAGCATATAGGCAAACTCCTGGCCAATTTCATGTCCTTGAATCATCCTTGAGCTACGCATACCAAAGTGCATACTTGTCATTGACATCATTGTTGTCTTTGCTATGAAACTTCATTCTGTCAGCCAATGTCGCTTCTTTGCTATGCCACTGACTAAGATGGTAACATACCTCCCCCAACCATCCTATTCAATATCCTCATTGAACGCAATCAAGTAACCTGTCTTTACTTGACTATCACATTCATTGCATGCCTTCACAGAAATTTAAAAAACCATGCATACTCCTGAATTTCAGTGCAACTTTGTTGGTTCTTGCAAACGTACTAGCCACCTTCTATTCTTTAGCATCATTATCGATTAAATTACTATATTACCAGTGATCCTACTGACTTGTTTTTTTTTTTTGTCGCGTTGGCCTGCAATCCAACTCCAATCGTATATCAACACCCAAGTGCAACTTGAAACTCTTCTTGCCAATTCCCGAAATTAGACTTGAATTTCATTTGAATCATTTGTGCCTAAGTGTACACAAGCAATGATTCCTTAACTGATCTCACAGATCATTGCCTTAGTCCTATGCCTTCACATCCGACTTTTGTTGCATTGCAACAACTAACATGATTTATGTAAGACTCGGTTTTCCTCTTCAATCATGTTGCACCATCAATAGTTTGTTGCATTCCCCCTCTAGAATCAAACAACCAAACTTTTGCCAATTCATGCCATTCTTTAGTATGCACGCTATTGTTCCATATCATTCTAATACCTGAGCTTTTGCCAAAGAACCAATAACTTGATATTCTTTGCTTGCAAATGTTGCAACTATCATGTTATTTCTAACACCCGAGCTTTGTCCTTTTATGAATAAACCATTTAGATGGGTCCCTCAACTCCTAAAACCAAGAAGTTTGTTTCCATCTACTTAGAATGGTCAGTGTCATCCTGAATTGTCTAAATTTTGGAGTTTCATTATTGCACTTAAAGTTTCTCCCTTACCCCCAAACTTAAATCTAACATTGTCCTCAATGTTCTAAAGATGAAATTAAAAGCATGAACAAGGAGAAATTGTTAGCAATTGAAGAAAAGAGTTACTGAAGGATATCATTGTGTCGCAATAGCATGGGTTACCTCCCAATAAGTTCTAAGTTTAAAGTCTTCAGCCAGACTTCAAATACCATAAAATGGCTAGTCAATTTTCATAATCATATACCAATATCCGAAACAACTGTGGGTCAACAATACCAAATAAAGCTGACACGAATATAAGACACCTGTACCGGATTAGACAAATAAACAAACTGAGCACAACCTTATATAAGGTTTCTTTCAAGAAAGCTGGATTTATCTGGGGTGTCCATTTAGGTTCCATATGAGTGTCTAGATAAATAGGTCCAGCCGACCGACGGCTCTCTAATAGCAGGAATTCCTCATGGACAGTATCAGGAGGATCGAGTTGTGGAGTCTAAAGAAACTCAAATAACACCTTAGACGCACAAAACTCGGGTTCCAAGTTAGGGACTTCACATAGGGATACTCGATAATTACAAGAATCATCACTACCCCTAAACTTAAGGTAATCATTATTCTCAGATAATCCTAAAACTATTGCTTGAATTTCAGGGTACCTGGAGTCCGAAAAGTACTCGAGAGCTTCTTCTAGAGACTTGTCACACATCTAATTTAAGAGAATGCTATCATCAATTTTATCTAAGCAATCACCAAACAAGGTGTTGTACAAATAATCCTGAACTAGAATGCTAATCATATTCACTTCCTCTAAATCATCAATCTCAGAAGGTTGTCTAGTAACATTGAAGGCATTTAGTTCATTAGTCATATTACCAAAAGATATGTTCATGAGTCCGGTTCTACAGTTGATGACAACATTAGATGTGGATAAAAACGGGCGACCTGAAATCACCGGTATTTGAGTACTCTGGTCCTGAACAGGCTGGGTATATAGAACAATAAAATTTATTGGATAAATGAACCTATCAATCTCAATAAGAACATCCTCTATGACACCACGAGAGACTTTGACAGACCTATCTGCTAACTGCAGTGTCATTTTGGTCGGTTTCAACTTACCGTTTCCTAGCTGGTTGTACACCTGATACGATAGTAAGTTAACACTAGGTCATAATTCAAGCAATGCCTTATCAACCACGTGATTACGGATCACACAATATATGGTGGGACAACCAAGGTCTTTGTACTTAGGGGGTGTTTGGTTCATAAAGATTGAACTTACTTGACCATCTAAAAAGGCTTTCTTATGGAAATTAAGCTTACACTTTCATATACAAAGATCTTTAAGGAACTTCGCATAAGCAGGAATTTGCCTAGTAGCTTCTAATAACGGAATATTGATGTTCACCTGCTTAAATATTCCATTATCTCGTTGAAAGTCGATTCCTTCTTTGTTAGAACTAACAATTGTGGGTATAGGGCTCTAGGCACAAAGGTAGTCCTATCAGGAACTGCTTGGGAATCCTAAGAAATTGTTTCAGTCTCTTCATCTATTGGCTCCTCATGGGAAGTAGAAGACGGAACTACAATATGCCCACTATCAGGCATGACTACCTTATTGTCAACTATCTTTCCACTCCTAAGGGTTGTAACAGAATTCACATGATTGAACGTTTTTTCCCCTCTAGGATTAGGATCTGTTTGACTAGGAAATTTTCCTATTTCTCTCTCACTTAGTGTCTTAGCTATCTGAGTTATTTGGAGTTCTAACTTAGCAAGAGTCTGGGTATTAGATTAGAAATTCTGCTCGGTTGTTTCTTGAAATCTAAGATGGCTCTTTGCCAGCATATTAAGAAATTCCTCTAAGCTAGAAATTTTCTTCTCAGAAGGGTTTTGAGAGTAGGTTGTCTCTAGTGGATTCTTGGGATAACTAAACCTTGGTGAATCTTGGAGATTACTAGTCTGACCTTGATTTTGACTCTAGGACCATAAAAAGTTAGGATGGTTTCTCTAACCAGGGGTATAGGTTTCTTAATATGGGTCAAATTTCTGACGGTTTTCAAACCTAGAGTTGTTATAAATAGCATGGGATTTTTCTTCATATCTAGCATGGTTTGATCCTTGATTCATCTCTAAGGCCTCTAGACGCTTAAGGATATGAACCATATAAACTCTATCAACCCTATAAATATGATTCCTAGATATTTCTGGTTATCTCATCGAAGCCTATTTCCGAGTTTTCTCAGCTAACTCGATAAACGAGTCAAAACATATATTTGGGTCCTGATGGGTAAATTTTCCACCACTCATTGTTTCTACCTGCATACGGGTTTCACTATCTAGGCCCTCATATAAAATTTGGGCCATGTGGGCTTTTTCAAAATCATGATGCGGACAATGATATAACAACTATTAAACCTTTCTACATAATCATGTAGGTTTTCACCTAGTTTTTGCTTAAAGGTTTGAATAGAATGACGAACAACAACAGTCTTATGGCGAGGGTAAAATTTCTTAACAAAAACTTCTACAAGACCATCCCAGGTGGTGATTGTTTTAGAAGGAATAAAATGATACCACTTTTTGGCTTTATCCTCAAGAGAGAAGGGAAACAAACGAAACCTAAGCACATCTTTGGAGACATTTAGATAACTCATTGTTTCACAAATCATTTCAAAGTCTCTTATATGGGTATACGGGCTCTCATTCTCTAATCCCCTAAATGTACGAAGCATGCCAATTGTCCCAGGTTTACAAATAAAATACTAAAAGTAATAAACAAGCAAGCAACAAGAATTAAATGTCCAAAAAAAAAAAATGAAAAGAAAAACTAACAAAAATAAATAAAACCTAAAAATATAATTCTTTGTTTTTTTTTTCGTTCTTTTCGCTTTGTCTTTAGCTTTAATCCGAACCTTTATTTGGCTCCAATTTCTTTTTGATCCAAAATCTGCAACAAAAAGTTAAATACCCAAGAAACATAAAATAGAACAAAAGAATAAAAATCTAAAATAAAACTACTAAAATCTACAAACAAGTCCGTGTTTACGGCGTCAAGAATGATGTGATTATAGACAGTGGTAATAAAGATTCGTTACTCAGACTTGTGAAGAATGATTTTAGACCTAAGTTGTAATACTAAAAATATAAAAACTCAAACAAAGATGATATCAAGATTATATGAAAGAGATGAGACAAAGGACTCAACCATTAACCAATTTATGTGATTCAGTTAAAAATAATAATTATGCAATTCTTACGTTCAAAGTGATTCTGAAATATTGTCAATATTAAATTTTCAAAGTATTAGTTGTTAATCGCAAGCATGAAGCATTAAAAATCCCTAGACCAAGCATGCACCAGCAAGAGAAAACACAACTAATTAAACAAAATCATTTGATCAAATTTTAATTCAATGCAAATAATCATAAAAAATAATTGTATAAATTAATTAAATAAAAATTACCATATATTTATTGGAAAAATGGCTTCCTCCGAAGCCTCAACAATGGGATTTAGCTCATCATAGTAAACACTCTCTCAAATGATGGACACATATCTAAAAAAGTGTTTAAAATGAAGAAAAGAATCGACACAGAGAATTTGTTACGAATATATCTGTTGCAATGAAAATGGTAACGGTTGCTAGCTGTCACACAAGCAGATGAATACAAAGGAATAGGCAACGGAATTTTTCATCTAAGGCCACTGTTTCTTCATCTTCTTCCTCACGAACAGATTTTTTTGTGATTTTTTTCTTGATTTCTCTGGCCTCTGCCAACTCCCCAATGCTTCTATTCGACCTCATATTTACACTAAAGCATCATTACACCTCCAAATCATGTCACAAATCTTCACAAACCTAATCTTTTAATGAAAAATGTTTTCGAGATAATTTTCGTTTTAATGAGAATCGTCGATGTTACCAAACTCTCGATCTGTGATTCTGTTTCCTTAGCATGTCTCAATAGTATACGAAATCCTAAAGGAGATAGTATCATCCTTTATTACACAAATTCAAAAGTATTCTTCTTTACTCTTTGCGGCAAATGGATAATGATTCAAGAGATTTCTTTTTGATTTTGAGGTTTCCAAATATTGTACAACTCTTACTTGTATTAAGGCAAGAATATTCTTGCCTTAAAACTCTTTTATTTCTCCAAAAAGTCGATAATGAATTCACGTAGATGATGAGGAGGAATTCCCGCCAATATCCTTTTTTGAATTTTGAAGAGGTGGTGGGCGCCCTGAACCAGATAGCGGGTGCCTTTATCAGCCGGGGTGCCTTTATCCAATCCTTGGGTTCCTTTAGTAATTTTCTCGGGTGCCTTTAAAACTTTTTCGAGCCAATTTTTCCAACAATGTTTATTTCCTAAAAATACCTACAAACACATAAAATAACACAATTAGTACACAATCGAGCACTATCAATATAAATAATTCAGATAAATCAGACACAAAAATGTGTCTATCATGAGCTACTAAAACTAACAATATTTTTAGCACTTTTTGATCTCTAAGTGCTAATTCTTATCATTGTGAGGGTGACATCCGGACTAGCCTCATTTTTTAGTCTCAGTCACAAAGTTACAACTCTCTCTCAATAGAAACTCAACATCATTAGCAAGTGGAGCAACATCAATTTATGAAGAAGTTAAAGACATCCAAGGTTTACAAGCAACAAAGGAAAATAACATTATTATATATTCTAAGTGACAAAAACAAAAGATGTAAATTTTTAAAGATTTGTGTAACAATAGTTATGAAGATTCAAGTGCAAAAGTCATTTTCCATTGACAAGTAAAGTTTATTGTTTTGTATCATTCATTTGTTTTTTCATATTTCGTATCAATCTATTAAAAAAAATCAATAAAAAAAATCAAAAATCAAATAAATTTTTCTTAAAAAAAAGTGTAATAATTTCATTAGAAAAAGCCATGGAGAAACAAAAATTCAAAAGGAAGCTTTCAAGCAACAAGTGTTCGAAGACAAAGAGTAAAGCTAAACAAGTTTCAAGGGTTGAAGCCCAAAACTGAAGACAGAGTTGTTTCTATTGAACACCATTAGAGAGTTGTGAGACTAGAAGGTGAGAGTATGTTCTCATCCTCATTAATGGTGGATTTCCTAAGAAATCATCATATTTTTTTTCCTTTGAGATCATCAAAAAAAGATTTTGGTTTGATATCTTTAGAAAGAGCGTTACCATCAATAGTGTGTAAGTATTTTCTCTTCAATCCTGCTTACACACCGGTGTGACCCTTAAAATCGTTTTCTGAGTGCAAAATAAAAAATCCTATGGTGAGGCAGAGTCGAGGCGAAATGCTTTTTCAGTTGCTCTATTAGTACGTTGTCCATCTGGTAAAACACATCTTTAGCACTGGTCCAACTCATCACAATATCTCTCTCATTGAGTAAGCATATTAGCATGTATTTTCTCTGGCACTTCTAATTACTTGGCATTTGGAGGAGAAACTTTATGTCCTCGTAGCTCTTCGGATACTTGTGACATTAAAAGTTGGAGTTAAAGGTTTTGTGGGTATACCTCTTTGTAAACCCTCATGAGACAACACTCGTCTGCTAGGGTCACCTAGGATTTTAACGGCTTGCTGCACATGCTAAATGTAGTCGTGATTCCTACGAAATTAAGTTAGAATTTCATTTTATTTTCTAGATTAGATTTTCTCGAGGACACGCAAATAATAAGTTTTGGAGTATTTGATAGACACATTTTTTGTATCTGATTTGATCCCAATTTGTATAATGATAATACTCAATTTTCGTACTAATGTTATTTTTTATTATGTTTGGCTTAAAAAGTGCTAAAGATGCCCAGAAAAATATTAATGGTAACCACCAAAAATGATCAAGGCACCCACAAAGTGTTACAGGAACCCACCTTCTTAAGTTTGAAATGGAAATTGGCGGGAATTAAGTTTGTGTAGCTGTGAAGTTTTGGATCGATACATTTGGACAATTTTAAGAGTTTTAAAGACAAAGATATTCTCCTGCCATATCGACAAAGAGTTGTACAAGTTGGATACAAAGAAATCAAAAACGTATTATAAAAAATATTCTCGAAAAAAAATATCAAGGAGAAAACATGATGACGTGAAACATGGAATTTTCTTTTGTATTTCACTTGATTTGCTTCCATACTAATCAATATATTGTTCGAACATAAGACAAATTCATTGAGATATTATCGTAAGAATTAATTACAGAGAGTTGTTCAAAATCATATCGAGAAGATATTTTAATCCCATCGAGATTCAAATCATTAAAAGAGAATATATTATGAAGATATGGAGACTGTTCAGGTTGCGTTACAAATAGAAGAGTTAAGGGAAGAATTAGGGAGCCTGGAAGAAGCCAGGATCGAAAGAATATAATTCATAAACAGTTCATCAACTTTTAGGGTTCTAGACGGAGGAAGAAGAAGAAAAACAAAAAACACAGTTTTAAACTGACGCTGAAAATGTTTGCAGTATACTTTGTATTCTACGGTTACATCGATGGTGTTGTGTACAGTTCCAGTGACAGTTTTGCATTTTAATACACAACTCAACAGTCCTTTATTCCATTGTGTCTGGAATGAGTCGATAATTCATGAAGGCTCTTTGTAAGCAATTTTTCATTAATGAATACTTTGGTTAATTGTTTTCTTCCTTTTTTTTTTCTCCATGAGTTGCTGAATTCTTTTCTAGAGTGTAAGAGGAAGTTATTTTTGATGTGTACTTTTATTATTTAATTTTTTAGACATAAATTACTCTCTTATTTGTGCTTTTTAATGACTAATAGTTTTTTTTTTCTAAATATGCTTTGATTTAATTATTCTGAATAGTCTTTAGGTTGTTGATCTTTTATAAGCGACGGAAATTATATCTTTGTGAGATGACAAAAGTCATATAAATAATTTTAAACGTCGTATTTTCCAAAACACGAGATTGGGTTCAATATTGTTTTGAGTAGTATGAGAGTAGCGTGTTTAGGATATTAAGTTTGAATTACCAACATTAGAAATCGTGGAATCTGAAACCCTAGACATTTCCTTTTCCTGGTTGATTAATTTTTATAGTTATTTTATTTAATTAAATTCGTAAAAATTTACCCAAAAATAATTTCCTTATTCTTAGCACATAATTTATGTAATAACTATATATAATATTATCAATCCCCGTGAGAACGATCCGTACTTGTCACTTCTATTTTGTAGACGTCGTGCAATTGCGGCTATAGGTTTTAGGCCTATCAACAACTCCCAATAATAAACTAGTCTAAGCCACCACATTGATTTTCTTCTTTCACCTTCGACGTCTTATATTGCATATTTTAGCTTAATATGCTATATGGCATCTTCCCATGTGGACTAGCTTTACTCTGAAATAAAGAGACAAGACTTTTTCTCAAATACCCTCGTTCACTACTACCTTACATAGTGAGACTTAACTCCCAACCCACACAACCCAAAGCCGAAAATATATACAGACGTAAAAAAATAGTTGCACCAACCGATTACAAACTTGTAAGGTATAACAAGTCTTGCAATACTGATTTCAACTCGCAATTAAGCAACAACCAAGGAAACGAGACAACACTTATTGTCCCCACTGTTGAAAATCACATTGTGGAATTGTATAGTCGGTTTCCTCCTTGAGATACTTTTCCTGCGCGATTGATCTTCAACAAGTGGGAATGAAAACGGTTTTGCAGTTGATTACAGCTGACGAGCGGCAGGGATGACGCCTAACCGTTGGATTCTTATAATACAGATTACACTGGGAGAGAGGAAGAAATAGGACAAACCGGATACATCACAGCCGTATACTGCTTTGTAAGCATAGATATACACAGTGTATCCGTATCCATGTCCTATTTTTTTCAAGAATCGGCCTAGTCCGCATCACGTTTGATTTTCTTGGTTGTGCTGTTGATGGAGTTGGTGATTATGTTACCCTATTAATTGATTCAAATGTACAACCAGGTGAAATTCAAATTTCATCTATTAATGGTTGTTTAAAATTGAGTAAAATTGTGCTGGAATTGCAGCAATTTCAGTTATGAAAATGCTAGGGATTAAATCCGTAGGTCTTTCTTTATCCCTTGAAAAGGGATTGCGTTTAGGTAGTGGTCTTGGTTCAAGTGCTGCTAGTGCTGCTGCGGCTGCACTTGCAGTTAATGAAATTTTTGGAGGGAAGTTAGATATTTCTGACCTTGTTTTAGCTGGACTTGATTCTGAAGCTAAAATATCTGGTTATCATGCTGATAACATAGCACCAGCAATAATGGGTGGATTTGTTTTGGTTCAGAATTACGATCCTCTGAATGTAGTTAAACTGCCATTTCCGAGTGACAAGGATTTGTTTTTTGTTCTTGTCAATCCAGATTTTGAAGCTCCGACTAAGAAAATGAGAGCAGTATTGCCTGGTCATATTTCAATGAAGGATCATATCTGGAATTCGAGTCAAGCTGGCGCGTTGGTAGCTGGAATTCTTCAAGGGGATTTGGAGATGTTGGGTTTAGCATCATCGTCTGATAAGATTGTTGAACCCAACCGAGCACCACTTATTCCTGGTATGGTTCGTATGAAGAAATCAGCTATTCAAGCTGGTGCTTTTGGGTGTACTATTAGTGGAGCAGGACCCACTGCGGTTGCCATAACGGATAATGCAGAAAGCGCAATGGAGATTGGAGTAAAAATGGCGGAGGCCTTTATGAAACAAGGGAATTTGAAGGCTTCAGCTGTGATCAGTAGTCTTGATAGAGTTGGTGCTAGCGTTGTTAGTAATATCCCTAGATGATGGGACTGAACAATTTTGAAAATTGTGATTAATTTATGATTACTTGCACCATTTTGTTAGCTAATTGATATTTCACAATTTGAGATTAGGGTTTTCATTTATGTTCTTAGTGTAGTTCAGTCTTATTGTTTCATGGAACTTTGAGCAATGTTAACTATGTCTGGTACAGCTTTTCTGTATGTTTTTGTCATAATAAAAAACTTCTTCAATTGCAACTAACATTTCAATAGATCAAAATCATGAAGTGTTTGCAATGCCTTTATTGTTGACAACTGCAAAACTTCGACTTTTATTGGAGCTGTTCAAACTGTTCTTATGATCTATGCCTTAATTGTTGTCGGGAGATTCATGACGGTTGTTTACAGAGAAGTGAGAGGAGGTAATTATGGAGTATATTGATAGAGGGAAGCTTTATCTATATGGTGGAGCGCCTTTGCTAGGTTGATGTTCGACGGTTGTCAAGGTTGAAACGTGGTTCTGAAGCCATTGCCACGAATACACATAATCATGTCAAACTAAAACCTAAGTGGAAAGCGAGGAGTAATGGCTGTACTCCTTTCTCATCAGAAGAGGATACATGCAGTTCTGGTCATCTAGAGATGAAGTGCATTCTTCCAGAAAATTGGGTTTCAGACTTGAAGCGAAGAGCTGAAGAAATAGCAGTAAAATATGCTTGCAACTCACACACAGCGGTGATGCTGTTTCAACTCTGTTGGCAATTTGACTCGGACAAGAAAAATACAAGGAGATCAGCATATCGTGAAGATTATGATGACAATAATCTATACTAACAGCAAGAGAAATTCAGCACTTTCAGGAACACTGGATCAATGGTGAACCGGTAACTGTGCAGAACGTTGTGGATTTTACAGCTGGTTTGATTTGGGAGCCAATGGTTATGTGGCGTGCCTTCTGCACGAAAACAATCCTGAAAATTCGAAGGTCCATCGCACTTAACTCTGAAGGCCATTGATTGCCTGGATTGGTGTGAGGTTGGTTTCATTACTCTTAGGGATCTCGACAGTCTTTTGATTTAGAATATAAGATTGTTAAGATTTTGAAGGGTTGAAGCTGAAGGAAACTAGATCCATAAACAGTTCTATTAAGTTGTCAATCTTGAACTTTCTACTTTCATGTACGACTTAATGAGTTTACATAATGCATTTCCCACGTGCACGTGGAGATTAATATGCACCAAATTTTCAAAGGCTATTCAGAAGGTCGAAGTTACTTCAACTCATGGCCTGAGATGCTTAAACTCAAGGACTGGCCGCCATCTAATTTCTTTGAGAAACTCTTGCCATGCCATGTTGCTGAATTGATTAGTTCCTTGCCGTGTCATGGGTAAACCAATCCGAAAAGTGGATTCCTTAATCTAGCTGCGAAATTGACAGAGGAAGCTATGAAGCCGGACATAGGACCAATGGCATTGCGCATGGGAATGGCAAAGAACTTGGCCGTGGTGATTCTGTAATGAAACCTCACCGTGACGTACCAGATGCGGTATGCTATTTCTTATTCAGTTTGCTTGTTGCAACGCTTATATTCCTGCACCGGTGTATCTCTTGGTCCACACATATCAAGAAGAAATTCGTTGCTTTGTTTTATTGCTTCTGGCGCAGGTTCACGTTTTGATGCATACTGAGGAAGTCTCTCTTGATCTGTCAACTTTCTGCTATAGAGGCTTTGAAAAAGGTGCACAGGGCTCTACAAGAAAAAGAATGAATTCTCTGAAGCAATTGATGTTAAGCACTTGTCGGGGGCTGTCAAGAAAAATAATCCAGAGCCAGTTGCTACCAATGTGACGACCACTCATGAAGAGTCATTTTTTGAAGCATCTATACATGAGAAAGGTATGTTCTTTGCTTCTCCTTCAAATGGTGGACAATCCAAGGCTGACCTAAAGCACGGAAAAGAAGAGGATTATGTTGCATGTGATCAAAAAGGTAAAGACGGTAATTGTATGTGAGATGCTGGTGTGATGTTGTAGTTCATGGTGGAAGCAGGTGATCCTGCACTAGACGATTCACCTACCGATAGTTCAGATCTTGGGGTTCAAGGCAGTTCTGATCTTGTTATGGGTATTAAAACTGAAGTACACAACCTTGCTACGTTGGAGGCAAATGAAAAGATATGTATACTGTTCATACTAAACCTAATGGCGACATGCTAGATGCTGGTGTTCAGAGTAGTGGGTCTGGTCGTGGAAATTAAATCTCAAATAGATGGAAAACATTGGGAAATTAAGGTCAAAGAAAACTGATATTTCAAAAGTTTGAGATTAGCATTTTAAATTATATTCTTAGGGTACCCAGAGCATCCACAGTTGGGGGAGTAAAACCTGAACCAAAACAAATATATTTTTTGGTCCGTCCAAAATCAATCACAGTGGGGGTTACATTTGGGTTATAGTCCAGGTTTTTTACTGTTTGGGATCAAAAGTGATCCAAGAGCTGGACGAAAATTGAATTTGGTGGAGCGTGAAGGTAGAAATGTGTTTCGTGACAGGCGTGAAGTTTGTGTGCGTCTCGTGCCAATGAAGGTAGCAGTGTGTCTCATGAATCAGATGCAACCCAAAATAACGCCTGTGTAGGCGTTCACATAAGCGCACGTCCCATTGGACGTACACTTCGCTTGCGCTTGGTGCTTGGCGTTAACGAAAATTACGCCCGACTTAGGCGTTAACTAAACGTACGCCTTGTGTAGGCGTTCACATAAGCGCACGTTCCATCAGGCGTTCATCTTTGCGTGCGCTTGCTACGGCGTTAACGAAACTTACGCCTACGTCGGACGTTAACTAATTTTACGCTTGTTTATGGACGTTCACCAATTTTACGCCTGTGTGTGGGCGGCGGTGGTGTACATGACCGTATCTTGTAATATTTACCTTTGAGATTCTTACCATTGTAACGGCTATCTTTTTGTATTACATATATATATATATATAAATTGGTTGAGCATTTCATCTACTACTAACCCATTTCATTTGATTTGTGTACAAGAAAAAATTCCATAGTTTCATATTTTTTCTTTCAAACCAGTTAGATTTATGACACCAAAACCACGAGGTCCAAATCTTTCTACATTTGAAGATGTAACAACGTGTAGAATTCATTTATCAATATATCAAGATTCTAGTGTTGGATGCGATCAATCAGAAGAAAAATTATGGTATCGCATCTTAGTTGGGATGAAAGAAGCCATACCTACAATGCCGGAGCGCACTTGGACCTCCATTCAGAAACGATTTCAGGGAATAAGTAAAGATGTGGCGCTTTACTCTGCAAAAGAGGCGGAAGTGGAACGTGAACACCATACTGGATGGGGGCCCGAAACAAAGGTAAGTACTCGTTTAATTTTTGTCTCGTACATAATTATTTTGAATCGTATATCGTCCACTAAACTTTTTTTAAGACAATAACAGATTGAAGAAGTAAGGAAGCTTTTCAAGGAAGCTAATGGTGGCATAAAAATTAAGCATGAAGAGTGCTACGCAGTTATGTTAGAAAATATCAAATATTCACGACGATCAACAACTGTTTTTGATTCATCACAAGCTGAGGAAGATTCTGAGAGTGGCGAGGAAGACCGGGAAAGAAAGAAAACAAGTCAAGACCATTCCAGTGGAAATGAAGAAATAGGAAACATACCTAACACATATAACATCATATGGGATAAAAAGAGGCGAAACGACTGAAGAAAATAGGGAGAGCAAAATCCAATGGCCAAGAAGAAATGATGGAAATAATTATTAAAGAACAACAAAACTTCAATATGAATTACAGAGAACAAACAAAAATGAAGATGGCGCAGAAAGAATCCGAGTTTGCAGCAAAACTAGTTGAGTCTTCGGCAAAGTTTGCGGTAAAACAAGCTAGGAAAGAAAACCTTGACGTAAAGAAAGAAGCATGCGACGAGCTCGCATAATGATGATGGATGTCTCTGGGTTGAATGTCGTAACAAAAGAGTACATCGAACTTAGAAAGACAGACATTTTGCAGAGAAGGAGAAGTCAAGCTTAAAGCGTTCTCGGATTAGCTGAAACCTTAATTATTATGATTATTAATGGATTGCTAGTTTTAGTTTTTACTTTTAGGATTTATATTTTAATTTATCTGAATTGTATTAAGAGGTTAAAATTTCCACTTTAGTATTTTAATTTCCAGTTTAGTTTTAAATTAGTAGTGTTATTTTAAATGTTAATGAACTTCCAATGTACCCGTTGTTTGAATTAATAAAAAATTTAAATTTCGAGTAATTAAGTAAGTCAAATGAAAACTTAAACCAACGACTCTTTTTTTCGCATTAACATCAACGGATATTTATGTAAAAAGAGATCACTGAATAATTGATGTTGGTTTTTATTAACTGATATATTGCATACGCCAGAATGACAACACGATAAAAGACTAGACACTGTATATATTAGCCTATCTACTTGTCTCCTACATGAGTTGACATGTGATATTGTTTAAATTTTTAAGATTGACAAAGTAAATAATTGAAACGTTGGATTCCACTGAATAGATTGTTATTATGGACCCACCAGTCTCGAGAAAAAAAGATTCGCAACTTGTTTCTATATCATGCTTTAGTCGTTGCACGCGGACCAAACACCTTTCATAATTAGGCGTCCACAATATTTCTAGGCATCCATTGAATAAATTGTTATTAATTACCCACTAGACTGGAACAGAACAGAGTCGTCACTTCTTTCAATATCATGCTTTAATTTTTTATTGAAATTTGAAGAATTATTTCCATTCGAAAAAGGCCCTATATATACCCATTCGTTCACATTTCGAAACCACACCTTCCACACTTCAAATAACCTAATTGAAAATTATTTTATCTCTCTGTTTTAGAATTATGGCTTACCATAATTTTAGTATTAATGCTGATAATTTTACCATAGAGGAAGATTTATCTCTTTGTCGAAACTTAGTATTATATTATCCAGCAATGGGTCATGAACGTCGGATAAATGGTTCAATGAGCATGGAATGGTTAGAAAATATCCATACTAACTTCTGTAATGAAACCGGTAACCCCAATAAACAGAACAAAGCATGCCTTTTTTTGTCGATTTCAGGAAATAGGAAGGGCGGTACTAGAATATTCTACTTTAACCGCTAAAGTGAATGAAAGAAGAATTAGGAATGAAACTGATGACGAAGTTGTTGCGAGATCCCTGGAGGAATGGATAAGATGGAAAGGTTCATATTTCAGGTACCAACCTCATTTCGAGATCCTAAGGGTAATGGAAAAATACAACCCTTTTGTGTTGATTGTTCTTCGAAGATGTTAAGATCGTCATCCAGGGCGTCGTACCATAAGACTAGGTTTCATAATAATAGGCTTTGTGGGTATATCTCTTTGTAAACGCTCACGAGACATATCTCGTTCATTAGGCCCACCTGATGGTTTAAAGGCTTGTTGCACGTGTTAAGTGCAACCGTGACTCCTGCGAAAAGAAATATCTTAACATCTAGTAATGTATTGTTGTTCTGAACAAGTGATATTGGTTATTTATGATACTTCCATTAATTTATTCATTACAAAATAGATTGCGTCGGTGCAATACAAATAACGAAAGTATATTACAATAGTTAATTAAAACCCTAATTCACTTTCGTAGGAAACACGATTACACTTAGCATGTGTAAACAAGCCTTTAAACCACCAAACGACCCTGGTTAACGAGTTGTGTCTCGTGGGGGTTTACAAAAAGATGTACCCACAAAACCTATTATTATGAACCTAGTCTTCATCGGAATCAACTTCAAATGTATGGTTTTTCATGAATATAAGTAGGTCAGGAAACTTTGTCTTTAGAAACTAATAACACTCATCAAATTCAAATTGCTTGCCTTTTTGTTCATTGTACATTACTTTTGCTAGTCTCTCCTACAACATACTAGCTTTAAAATCAGTATTATAGTTAAAAGTAAAGAAGATGTCAAGAGTGAATTGAAGAAAATGTGAATTTATAGGGACATCTAAAAAATAGCCGTTGCAAAAGTAAATTTTTATAAAAACATATCCGTTGAGTTCCAATGACTCATCTATCTGTTACAACATAGTAAGCATATTGATAATACAAGAGATAAAAAATAATCATAAACTCACTTTCGCAGGCATCGCGGCTGCACTTAGCATATGCAGCAAGCCTTTAAACCCATAGGTAGCCGAGTGGTGTCTCGGGAGGGTTTACAAGAGATATACCCACAAAACCTATCCGCATGGTTTCAAAAATGTTATTCATCTCCAAAATCTGACCATAAGTGTTCGATCAAGCCATTTCACAAATGAATATGCATATCTTTGTTGTGTATTGCACGTCAGCGTTGCTCAACTCTCATTCTCGAAAGTTCAACACTATGTTGTCTCGATATATTTACCGATGCATGGTTGCGGCGTTGATCATATTCATGTGGCCAATCACCGTGTAGACGTTCATCCTCCACTATCATATTATGTATAATAATAACAGTTTTCATGATATATGAAAGTATGTTTGGATTCCACATTCTTGCAGGTTGTTTGACAATGGCAAATTGATTTTGCAGTACACCAAATCCTCGCTCTACATCTTTTTGGTATTGCCGATTTTTTTTTATTTTTTCTTGGAATCTGGATGTTTAATAGACATCACAATAGTAGCAATCTCTGGGTATATTCCATCACCAATATAATATCCCATATCATACGGGTGTCCCTTTACCACAAAGTTCACTGGTGGTGCTTTCCCGTTGATAAATTTTTTAAAAATATAAGAATGGTTCATCACATTAATATCATTGTTTGAACCGTGCATATCGAAAAATGCATGCCAAAACCAGAGATCATGTGACACCACTGCCTCCAACATAATACTTCTCTCCCTTTGTACGTTGTGTAAGCCCTTGATTCCGCCGATGGACATTTATCCCTTTTCTAATGCATGCAATCTACACTACCCAGCATCCTTGGAAATCCCCTATCTTTGTTCTCCTTAAGCAGTAGTTCAACATTACGCTCATTCGGTGGGCGCAAATATTCTTTCTCATACAAATGCACAATCGTCTTACAAAACCTACGAGTTGTTTCCAAAATAGTGGTTTCTCCAATGCGTAAGTACTCATCTATTGCATCGTCCACACATCCATAAGCTAACATTCATATTTTTGTTGTAAATTTGTGATGAGGGGTTAATCCAGGAACGCCACAAACATCTTTTTTTTGAACAAAATAATTATTTATAGCTACGACATCTCCCAATATACGGTTGAACAATTCTCGCTGCATTCTAAATCTTCTACGAAATACATTAGGTGAAAACGTAGGGTTTCTGCAAAAGTAATCTTTCCAGAGAAGTATTGCACCGGCCTTACGTTCTCTTGGTATTTGGATACGAGTATGAGGCCAGTTCATACTTGAAACGATCAATCCCAAAGTGACTGCTTGGTTATTTTGGCTCAATCCAACTAAATCTTCGTCTGATGAGTACAAACTATTATTATCATCATCACCGGATTGAGAAGAAGAAGAAGAAGGAAGAGAAGAACATGAAGCATAATAATAGTCACTGTTATTCTTATAATATTTCATTGGTTGTTGATATTTGAAGTTTTGGTTTGTATAATTGGAGAATCGAGTGTTCAATTTATATGCATATTAAGATAAGTCTTTAGGTGTTGATATGACTACACACTCTAGGTATTTTAAAAATTAACCGAGTAGAGCCAAGTAGGGTGAATAGATGCATAAAATATAGAAGTGTCGGTTGAGATGACAAGAGCAAGCAAATAAAAGACAAAGCAAAAATTAAAAATCTTTTTTGAAATGACAATACAAAACAGATATAAAAGACAAAGCAAAGATTAAAAATGTCTTTTGAGATGATAACACAAAGCAGATAAAAGACAAAGGTAAGATGAGAAAAGTCTTTTGAAATGACAATTCCAATCAGAAAAAAGATAAATCAAAGATAATAAATGTTTGTTCAAATGACAATACAATGCAAATGAAATATTAGCCATCCGTATCTTGATTCCCAGACGCCGATAGCGGCGGCATAAAAGGAGGCAAATATGTTCTCGATGTGTAATTAACTGATGACATTGTTGATGATGATCCATGAGCCATTGTGTTCCACATTTGTGGTGGCATAGTTTGAGAAAAAGTATCAAAGCAAATGGGTGGTTGTTGCGTACGAAAATAGGCCAGTTGTAACTCTAAATTGTTGTTGTGATTTTGTAGTCCTCGTATTTCTTCATCTTTTGCCATGGTAAACTTCATCCTCTCATTCGTTTCATTTATGTAAACTTACGAAACTCTTGCGTAAAATCGGCATATTGTTGAACCAGACCATAAGCTTCGACCTGTTATGAAAAAAAAAAAATCACACTATCACGTATTTTTATGTACTTAAAAAAATAAGGTTTGCGGTATACTTACGTATGATAATTGTTGTTGAGGCGGAATGGGTACATGTTCATCAGGTTCTTCAATGTTGTGTTTAATAAGGTCACCAGCATACCTGTATGTTTCGACCTTCCAATCGAATTTGGTGGCATATTTCTGCAAGTTAGTTACATGTCGCCAGTACTCAATATACAAATCAACGTAACAACATGCACTAATTCCGTTGCATCAACCAAATCGCTTTCCCTCGGTTGATTTGCTTCGTCGTTGTTGAGGTTGGCAATACGAGTAGGTGGGTTTCTGGGAACGCCAAAATTATAATGGTTTTGCCTCCAACACCGTTCTCCGAGGTACACGTTATGTTGCGCAAAGAAAATAACTATCCAAAAATAAAGAAAATAACTATCCAAAAATCCAAGAAAATAAAGAACAGTGCTATCAAAATAAATTATCAACTCACAGTGCCTAGCCAAGAAAAATATAACCCTTTTGTCTGAGAGCTCTGATAATTTGCATCCAACATCAGTGTCAAGGATTAAGATGGCGGAATCCCACGGTCGCCAGGTCACATCGTCTACAGTCAGCTGATTAAGACAAGTCCTAGAGCGAACAATATCAATACTCTTCTTTCTTGTACCCTTCCACCGAGAACTTCTTGGTCATACTGCTTCATTATCACTCGTTGGGTTCTTTGGTCGACATATGCCCAGATATTCGTACCCCCAAAACTACTCCGTCAAGACAACCAAACAAATAAATAAATTACCAACAAATAAACATTTAAAGAAAGTATAAATAAAATTAAGAAATTTACCTCTAATATTTTGAAGGGTTCGGCTAGTGACTTCTCCCTTGCTGGATGCGCTGAGTCCCGAATACAATTTCGCAAAAGCACCACCACCCCAGTCATAATTGCTTTTCAATCGGAAAAGAGGTTGAGAGCATTAAGATCCTCAAAAGCAGCTAACCATCCAACATCAATATAGTTTTTGGCATTCGAAAAGAAAAATTGTCCCAAAACATACATACAAAAGGCTCTGGCCACTCTCTCACCAAGTATGCTATCATCGTTAGCCGCAACCAACGTTCTTGGATCAAAATATGTGCTCGAAAATGCAACTGTAATTGCATCTGAAACCCACTGCGCGGGGATATGTTCTCTTTTACAGGCTTCATTATCTTTAATTTCTGGAAAAATAAGCGCCCAAACATATTAAAATTGGTATTTGGCGGGGTCATATGTAATATCACTACCAACACCAATACTTAATGGTCAATCAATGCATGTGACGAATCTACTACATCCATTGTCAATAAACGATCTCATCCTGCCTTTTCAACAATGTATTTAACCCTAGGGTTGTGTTTTATAATACCGTCTGAATGACCGATTCGAGGGAACCACGATGTAAATACTTGAATTTTGAATCGGTTGAATATGTAATATTTGTTGAAGCGTGACTCTGAGCATCTTCCACGAAATTTTAATTCGCTAACCCGGGAATAGAAACCATATCTTCAGTAGTAGGGTCTACTTCTGGATCCTCAACAATTTTAGCTTTTTTGTTCCTTTTTTTTCGACCAACGAATCTCGCCGTGACATTGCTCAACACTTGTGCAAACGATACATACAAGTTTGAAAATTAAGAGTAATCCTCACAATGCACAAATATAAAACTCTACATTAATCCATAAATCCACAAAAATACAAATTTCATCATTAAAAAAGCAATCCTCTAAACAAATAATCAACTCTCCAAACATTCATATGGTAAAAATAAATACAAATTGCATCATTAAAAGAGTAATCCTCTAATTAGATAATCAAATGTGCAAACATTCATAAACCATCCAAAATAAAAAATTCATGACTCAGAAAATATTCCACTAATCAAATTACCAACTCTACAAAAATTCATCATAATTCCCTAATTCTATAATTCCATAAACATTCATTAGAAAGGAACATAAACATTCATAATTCCAAAATTCGTTAAACATTCATATCAAATCAATTAATCAAGAACTTAAAATTAACCACAACCCAACTCAAATTAATCCAGAACTTAATCATTTCTAAATTCAAATCAATTAATTTTCATCAACTTTTTAAACCCAATTTACAATTTCCAAAACTCTAGAACTAAACCCAATTACAAAATTACAATTTGCAAAACCTAATATGTTTGTTTCATAATCACATGTTTAATATTTAAACATATATATACAAATTTAATTAACAAAACATTACAATAAATCATAATTTAAACCTATTTAAACCTATGAAATCCGTTAAAATTTATGTAAATAGTTTGAGTTTTATACCTTGTATCTAGATAAATCTAACTTTGATAAACTTTGTTTCTTTGCTGCTAGGGTTTTGCTACCGCTTTTCAGTCGGAAAAGAGGTTGAGAAGAGGAGGAGGAAGGTTCAGTGGAGGGTTCAGTTGATTTGAAGTGGTAGGCGGAAGAGAAGAAGAGAAGAACTGAAGCCTCTGCCTGATGATATAACATGCGTAATCCTACACAACCGCTTCTTCTCACACGCGTCGAACTAGATGAGTGTTTCTCCTCCAGGCGTTAGTGTAGGATACCGCTTCATAACACGGGCGTATGTCTGGTTGAACGCCCACCGCATGAGGCATACGCTTATTCCGCACGAGACCAAACCTTTAACTAGGCGTATTCATAACCTTACGCCCCACAGAAGAACTAAGCAGACGCATTAATAATCTAACGCCCCATTAGGCGTTCATCTAAACTTACGCCTGCTACTTGGGCGTGATGTTATGCGTGCGTCTAGCCATCAGGCGTTGTTCTTGGTTGCGTCTCCCACCGAGCGTCCATCCAGCGTCTGCCCCAAGACCGTTCCACTAAGCATACGCTCATCCAATACCCATCCAACAGACGTATCCTTATATATGCGTCCAACGGCAAGCGTAAATTCTGATTCTGTTTGATTAAAATTTAGTCTCCCACCGTTGCGTTTGATGCGGAGTATAACAAAAGAAAATTAGTTTTTACTCTTTGGTTTTACTCTTTACTCCACTTATGACTTTGGAAGCTCCTAGGCCCTTCATAAAATTTTGAGCAATGTTAACCATGCTTTTATATGTTTTTGTCATAATAAAAAGCTTCTTCAGTTCCAACCAACATTCCAACAGATCAAAATCATAAAGTATTTGTTAGGAAGTAATTCTTTCATCTTAGCATCTATATTTGTGATTATTTTTCTCTATAAAATTTGTCCTTGACTACCACCCCTCAAAGTAATCTGCTGTTAACTAAATCCATTGAATGAAATAACTGCTTGAGTTGTCAAATTACAACGTACAGGAGAAAATGTATAACTTTACCATGACATCAATACAACTAATTTAAATACAATTACAATCAAATATACACTGTCATTAGTCAGAATAGATACTGCCATTGTTTTTCGTTAAAAAGGTAAAAGAAAAAGTTACAGATAAATTAGTTTGCGATAACAGACACCAGCAATTTAGACAAGATTACTTTTAAAGTACTTCCAAAAGCATTCCTCTTCCCTGCAGTATCTGTACATGACTTTGTACACTTCCATTAGGAACTTAGGAAATCGAGTTGCAAAATAACCATCAAATCCTTCAGGAACTGGACCAAGAAGTTCCTGAGAAAAAAGGCTCAAGTTAAAATCAATTATATAAAGTAATATAAAGCAAGCTTCCACGAAGTCTAGAAACTAACCTGGATGTCTTGTGGAAGTTCTCTGAAATGATTCAACTTGTTTCGTATGACACGCAATAAATCACGGCTGCTATCAAACTTATATCGCCTGTAACGGCCAATGTTGGAGATGAATTCTGATTCCATCTTTTCATCCCACTTCCCTCCCAAAGCCACTGGCGCAACTGCTTCTAGTGCTTTCAAGAGGTCAGATTCAACATCCCTATCCTCTAATTCTACCCTATCACTAGTGTCTCGAAGGAATGCAAGGCGGGTCTCAGAATTCCAGAAAAAAGGATGGTGCAGTACATCCAATGCCTTCGGCCTGGGGGAATAAAAAGGAAAAGTATCATATTACTCGAGAAATCTTGAGAGAGGAGAAACTTAGCATATAAGGTGCTCCTTAGGTTGCTGTACTTAGATTCCATTTCCTATGTCAGACATGAGAGCAAAAGCAGATAATCCTTACCTCACTTCTGGGTCAGAGTCTAATAAACGAGAGAGAAGATCGACAGCTTCTGGTATGTGCTCCACCATAAACAGGTCCACACGGTTTCTGACAATGTTTATATCACGTTCAAGCCGATCACCAAATGGATGTTTACCTCCAGTAATGCAGAAAAAGAGAACACAGCCTAAACTGAATAAATCGACAGCACGTGTTTGTCGCCCATGAAGGAGTTGTTCAGGTGCTTGCCAACCCGAACTACCAGAACCTAGAATTAGATAATGACAACATTGTGAGTTTATTTCATGAATGAACACCATTGTACTTAAGTAAACTTCAGCATCTATTTAAGCATTTTCAGCTATCATTATGGATCTCACCATATTCTCGTACACCAAAAGTAACTATGAGTGTCCAACAAATGCATTACTATGGGGATAAATTAATCAATTTTTTCACGAAATTGTGGAATTAGGCAATTAGTGGATGTGATCATCTAAGTTTGTTTAATCCAAATATCACGTATGTGAGCTATTGAAATGATGTACTACAACCTTCACATGTGACAGTGCTATCAGATTCTGTATTAACAGACTCCATTTACCTGTTGCATGATGACCCAAGGAAGACATATCACCATTAAGGCGCTTGCTTATACCCATATCTGAAAGTTTTGCACAAAAGGATCTCTGCTCAAGGATCAAAACGTTTTGAGGCTTCAAGTCCCGATGTATAATTCCCAAATCATGCAAATGCGCGAGCCCGGATACCACATCCCTAGACCAAACAACAAGCAATTAAAAAATATGTTGTACTAGCGAAGGAAAATTGAATAGAGAGATAAACAGGGTATTCGCCAACAGTTTCAGTTTTTGATAGCAGATAATAATTGTGAGAGTGCAACACTAAAATTGAACCCTGTTTATAGCAAGTTTCATATCAGTCTAACTACGAAAAAAGATCTTGAGTATGGATAGCAAAACTAATAGCCAATAACAAATTTGCTTGCCCATGGAAGCATTACTACAAGTATGCCATTGTAAAGATAAAGGTGCGTTCTTTCTGAATGGTCTGGAGCTCTTGCCTCTAATGACTAATATTGGCACAAATGGAAAGCCAAAAAGGTATAATCAAACTAAAAAGAACCAGACCCTTGGATGCAAGTTTTTTTTAAAAAAAAAATTGGACCTTCGGTTGCCAATGACCCAACTGTTAATATTTTTTTATATATTGATAATGAGTTGTGAACTGTTCAAGCCGTCCTAATCTACAGAAACACCTTTTTGACAAAACCTAGCATCCCAGGATTCTAGCTCGTTTGCAAATGTAAATAGGAGGATCCAACTAACCTCATCATTTTTAACAACTCGGGTGACGGGTAGCCATTTGCTTTCCATAACTCAATATCCTTGTCGATAGCTTGCAACGCATCTAACCGGACATTGTACTCATTTGTTGGGTTCTCACTCTGGTCCTTGATAGTCACTGAACTTAGGGAAGAAGCAGAGCAAACTTGAATCAAATCATTCAAGTTACACATACAACGCTCCAGCGAAAGATAAACAAAATCCGAATCATATTCCACTCCATACCAGCGGACAATATTTTGATGTCGATCAGATGCAATCAGGTTCTGGATCTCTTTGGAAGCAACATCATGATGAGCCTTAACAAGACGTTTAATAGCGACTGGACGGCCCTCGTAATTTCCTTCAAGCACAATCGTACCATTACTACCCCTAGCAATTTCTATGTTAGACACGAACAATCTACCAATCTTGCGCCCAACTACACCGCCATTTGTGAGTTTGATATCATTTTTATCAAACTGAAGTCCATTAGCATTTTCTCCCTCCTGAGAGATAATGTTCTTAATCTTTTCGAAGTTAGTATTGTTCTTACTATTCCCAAGTTTTCGAGATTTCTTCTTTTTTGAAACTGCAACTTTTGAATCAATCGACTGCGTGGTTAATTTGACCTGTCTTAGAAACCTCGTAGGTGATAGTCGATGAAGTGAGAGAATAACTACAACGCCAACAGAGCCTAAGATAGTGGTCAACCACCAGTTACCATATAGAGGATTCTTATATTCATTAGGCCCTTTCACATCAGGGTTTGAACCAGGTAGTGCTAGCTCGGGTTGCACAGGCATTGATTCCTGTTTAGCTTCTGGACGGTGTTCTTCTGCATCACCAAGATCACGACTACAAGGAACATTCGTTTCTTGCCATGGTACCATGATATCGCTTTTATGGTCGAAACCCAGCCCATCCCCTGTCGGCAAGGAGTTTCGACTAATATCATCATCAAGTCCTTGTGAACGTTTGGCAACCCTATATTCAGAATAATTCAGAACCCATTTGGGTTCACCTGAGCCCGAGGATGACTGAAAGCAATAGGTAATTCTTATGACACAGATCTGCTCACCTATCTCCACAACATTGGATTCGACCAAGCTCCCATGATTTGGATTACTTTTCTCTTTCACTCCGGCAGCTAGAGTATGCACAGAAACACGCCTCCCAGAATTAGCGTTTAACATATGTACTTCCGTCCTCTTGCTACCAACGACAATTTGTTGAGGAAATATATTAGGTTCAGAAGCGAGTCTATTTAAAAGTTGGTCCGCCGTTTCTGTGAGTTTCTGGAACACAGCGAACAACAAAGAAGATCAAATTCAAAAATCAAAATAGCAATAAAAAATTGCTTGAGTTGTTCCTAAACTATAATGATAACCAACCCATAATCTAACAGAATCTAACTGCTGCTATCAAATATTTAAGACATTTGAATCTGATCAAATTTGGGTTAATATGGAAAGTTGGACCCTTATCATAAGCTCCAACCATCTCTCATGTGTCTAACTGAAGAATATCTTGGTGGCGCTGAGGCCTCTGAAACTGACTTGTTTCAGTTACCGGTTTAAATTGACTTGTTTAGACATTATCAAAGTAAATGATCATGTATAAAACTAAATTAGATTTGAGATGAAGTTAGATGCTGTACAATAGAAATGAGTTCATCTTAGAAATTCTAAGCTTAAAGATCCAAAGCAATTCAAGGTAAGATTCTTATAAATCATTCTTAAATGCCTTGATAAAAACGAAACACAGATACAAAAAGAAGAAAACGTATAAATTGATTAAACAGCAATAACAACTAACAAACACCAGTTGCGTTCTAAAAGAGTGAATGACTTACATGTTTTACTTTACCGTCTGGTCCTTTCACAACAAACGTTGAATCATCACCAATATCTATATAGTTGTAATTCAAACGAGAATCTGTTATCCCATCTAGACGCGAGGAATTTAAAAGGGCTTGAAACGAGGACCAAAGGGGTTCTCCTGATGAGAACACCCACCTGACATCCCCAGAATGTAGTTCCACATTATATAATGAACCATCTGGATGTGATATGAAGACTGTATCTTGTAGTATCCTGTTCCATCCGCAAGAGACAGAAGCAAAGGAAAATTAATCAACATTATTGCCCACAACCATTTCATGACATAAAAGAAAAGAAAGATTTCGTTTACTTCGAAATTCACATATACAAGGTGTAAACCTCATTTGCACTTCTAACTCTATTTACATCATAAGTAAAACTTAGAGGAGACACAACGCAATTCAAAGAGCACACTGCAACTGCTAAAGTCAATTACAAGTAAACAACTAAACCATATGAGATTACTAAATAACTAGATGACAATTTACATTCCTGAAAATATAAAGTCTCAGACTTGTAGCTTATAAAGCTGAGGGAATAATGAATGTTCTGATTTCACGTTCATCCACTAATTATGATAACTGAAGATGTTTCTTTTCAGTTTGTATTCAATTTATGCAGTTGAACAAATGGCGAGAAGGACAGTAATTTGATAAACCCTACTTGGACAATTTGCATAACAAAAATGAAGATAGATTATACTCACGAGTTTTTCAGGGTTCTGCCTGGGCCTGATGGAAAAGACTGCAAATTGGAGGCACGAAGCTTTGAGGCATCAAATCTAGTTAAAGATTTGGCGAAAATCAGGGCAAAACAAGAAAAAAGAATTGTAAAAAAGAATAACAAATTTATGTAACAGGGTTTCATCTGCGAGATGAGATTGAATTTTGATATAAATTAGGGTTTAATTAGATCGAGATAAATCTAATTGGGGGGAAATGTTAGGGTACACAAGAAGAGAAGGGACAAAGGAAACGTTTTTATTGAGAGGCATCCGAGATTCTTAGCTTTTTCCTACAACTTTTAGAAATTTATGGATTTGGAAAATCGTTAACGCACGGCGTAGTTTAACTAGATTGAGTACTGATGAAGGATACCCGATTTAGCGTAAGTACAAGTAAATTGATTCCGACGATTTAAATTTGGAAACCAAACACAGCTAACTGGAATGATTAGGGATTTTGTTTCAAGCTTTTAAAAAGTCAATGGCCGATGCCAATCCAAAGCACTAATGGGAATATCCTCCCAAATTCTACGTATTTCAATTTATTTATTTTTTAAATTAGTCGCAATATTACCTATAAAATTATCAGGTCGTGGGTTATAGGTTCAAAGGTGTTACTATCCAAGTACATTAAACCCAATAAAACAAATTTGACACAAAAACCTCATTGTAAACCAACTGTCCATATTACCCTTGCTTATAATACAACCCAAATCCATTAACAAAAACACGCCCGCACACCCCATTAGCCACGAAAAACTCTTCCATTTCCTCGTCTTCATCTTCATCATCTATTGCCAACATTAGTCGACTCAGACATTGAAAAGATGAAAAGATAGAAATCATCATCAATAACAATTTCATCATCAGTAGCTTTGTCTTCATCATCGTCGTCTTCATCTTCATCATCCTCGTCTTCATCTTCATCATCAATAACTTCATCATCCTCATCTGCATCATCTACAACTAGAGTCAGAATCAAACCAATTTCAAAATATTAACGAAACGGTTGTTCATTATCATCAGTAATATTTTCAACCTAAAATAAAAACAAAATCATAGATCAAAATCAAAAATGGTTTCATCATCTGTTAGGTTTAGGTTTCATCTGTTTCGAAATCAATCTTTCATACTTAGGTTCAAAGATAGAAAGTTTCAATTCCATTTTTTTTCACCCTTATTTATTTATGATTCAATTATATTCAGTTTTGGTTTCATCTTTTTTTTTCGTTCAATAAAATTTCAGATGAAAAAAAACGATGAAACCTTTTGGGATTTCATAGTTTTTCTTTTTTCATTCAAATAAAAAAAACAGATGAAAAAAACGCTATCAAACCAAAAAAGGTTTCATAGTTTTCTTTTTTCATTCAAATGAAAAAAACACTATGAAACCGAATAAGGTTTCATCCATTTCAATTACATTTTTCTGAAGAAAAAATGTCTCAGCATATAAAAAAACAATGAAACCGAATAAGGTTTCATCCATTTCAATTACATTTTTCTGAAGAAAAAATATCTCAGCATATAAAAAAATAATGAAACCGAATAAGGTATCATACATATCAATTACATTTTTTTGTTTCATCTTACTACAGATGAAACAAAACAAACGATGAAACCTTTTGGGGTTTCATAGTTTTTTCATCTATAGTAGATGAAACAAAAAAAACGATGAAACCTTTTGGGGTTTCATAGTTTTTCTTTTTTCATTCAAATAAAATTACAGATGAAAACAAAATGATGAAAAAACTATGAAACCCCAAAAGGTTTCATAGTTTTCCTGACATTTCACCAACAAAAAACCCAAATTTTGACAATGATGATATATCATTATATTTTGTTGAAGATTTTCGACGATGACGATCTGGAGGTGTTGGTGATGTTTGTAGAGGATAAAAGGGGGAAGAAGAGGTGTTGTTGTTGGTGGATTTGGACATATAGTGGTGGAGGAGAAACAATAACGACGAGGAAGCGATGGGAAAGGAGGAGGTGTTGTTGGTGAAGGATACGAAGGTGTTGTTGTGGCGGAGGAGGTACTGTTGTTGCTGGTGATGGTGGCGGAGGAGGTATTGTTGCTGCTGGTGATGGTGGTGGAGAGGAGAAGAAGAAGAAGAGAGGTGTTGGTGAAGGATACGAAGGTGTTGTTGTGGCGGAGAAGATACTGTCGCTGCTGGTGATGGTGGCGGAGGAAGTATTGTTGTTGTTGGTGATGGTGGTGGGGAGATGAAGAAGAAGAAGAAAAAAAATTTAACATACCTAGGTTATATATGGAAGGACATCTCGGATATATTGAAAATAATTAAAATCTAAATTTAATTAGTATTAAGTGAAATGGGGTTTTTGTCTCATTTTTAATGAAAATGGTTTTTCTTTATAAAAGATAATATGAGAGGGTTTTATGCATGGTAAGTTTGTTCACCTTGGTTTTTTATACCAAGTTTTGTAAAATTATAGCCAAAATCCTGGTAAACCGATTACGATCTTTTCTTTTTTTCTAATTAGCCCATACCAAAATATATTTATTTTTCAACAAGCAATCCATGATAACATATCAATTGTTGGGGAATTTTACAATATTAGAACCTTGAATGTCACCAAAGAACCTAAATTGCTCTCAAACTGGATATTCAAAAACCTTATAACAACTTAGATTGGGGATTTGTCCGAAAAACTTTTACCAAGTTGGGATTCCCTACCATGTTCATAGACTATATTATGTTATGCATCTCGTTTGTCACTTATTCGATCAATATAAACAACATATTGCACGGCTATATCACATCGACACGGGAAATCAGACAGGGGAATCCGTTACCATCTTATGTGTTTATCATCTATGCGGGAATTCTTTCGGCCAACTGGGCAAAGTTGGAGAACTTAAACTACATTAAAGGGCTTTGCATCTCTTGAAAAGCCCCACCGATCCTCCACCTCGTGTATAAATATGACCTCATCATCACATATAAAGCATCTTCTAAAAGAAACCAACACCTGAAACAGTTACTCCACTTCTACTACACATCAGCGGGACAACTCATCAATACAACAAAGTATATAATATCCACCACGTGAGGCTGCCTCCTAGTGAAGTGGACAATCTCCAATAATTTTTTAACATGCCAACCACCACAACTCCACCAATCTATCTCGGGGTCCAATCCAAACAAGGGAGATCATCCGCTCATATATTCACACCACTGTTTCAGAGGCTGGGACAGAAGGCTAAAGGATGGTTGACTAAATGCTTAATACTAGCATGGAGGTTAACAATGATAAATTATTCTCTCACTCCTACAACTAATCACTTAACGCAGATGTTTTGGGGTAAAAATGGTAAAGTAGTGTGAGAGCCTAGTTTTATCCACAGCGGGCCCCAATTTCCAAGAAGAGAGTGAAAAAAAAAACTGTCTTAGTACTATTCATATTCATTTTATAGCCTTTTATTTTACCTCCTTCTATGATATATCCTCTCAAATCCCTAGTATTACCAAAGTGTCATTCCCAATCCTATCCTTAACATTCTCCTTTATTTCTTTTTTATCCTTGTATTCTTATGGGTATTTCTTATAAGAGACTGGGCTTAGTCCCAAAGTCTATAGATAATCACGACTTCAATCCCAGCTAATAGAGGTGACTCCATTTATCAATGGGTAGTTATTTTTCAGGTATCAACATTAGTCACCTAACTGTTGAGGAGTCGTAGTCTCATCAATAGTCATACCAGTTGATAAAATATTAATCAAGGCATGTATATCGCTTAAATACGAGTTAACTAGATTTACGCAAATAGGAGTGGAGTATCCTTAGCACAATGTGTGATAAAGGCGGAAGACTCTTATAGGATTAGCGGATCATAATGTAGTCCCCATGAATCAAAGCGAATAGATTTTGCATCAGTTCAATTAAATCATACCTGATTGATTTAATGTTTATCGTATTCACATAAGCCATGTGAGACGGAGGTACATGATATATGACGTGGCATCCAATCAGAGGACGACTTTACATGTGAGAAGAAAGTTGGTGTTCCACCGTCATAGCAGCTGTAAATGAGGGTACTAACAGGGTTACACTTTTTTCAAAAATCATGAGTTTTCCTTGCTTCTAGTTGAATTTGATTTTGTAGAACGTGTTTTCAAAGATCGATTCTTTAACTATGGAGGTCATGGTATTGGGGGTATTATAATAATTATAGTGATGTTAAAGGTGATTCCTATGGGTTTAGCGATTAAACACATATATTATCTAGTGTTAACGCATCGAATGGTTGTGTTAAGGATCGTAAGTTGTATTTGATGTTAGCACTAACCTTTATAGGATTATATCGTCGTATTATTCGGAGGGTATTATCCATTATGCGGATGAGTTAAATACCAAATAGTTCGTAATGCATAAAATTATTTTTAGAAATGCGTTTTCAATTTCCGAGACATGGTTTGGCATTCAATCCCCAGTGTAAAGTAGTTTATAAAGAGCAGCTGGTGTTAGTGATTTAAAGGTCTTTGTGTATTTTCGGTGAAGTGTTATGAAATCGGCGTATAACTATGGACGTTTTATTATGAAAACACTTTGAGTCCTTTGAATTTTCTTATTTTCTATTTGAACTTGTATTAATAGTCTGCTTGTTTTTCCCTTCCCCTTTTTTTTCTTTTTTCTTCTTTGAGGGGGAGAGCAGTACAATTGAGTTTGGAAAGAACGGTTCTTTTTTCATTATAGAAGGCGCGACTCTGACTTATCTGTGGAAGGAACGGCTCTAGCTTCACTATGGAAGGAGTGGCTCATACTTCTCTTTGGAAGGAGCAACCGTGACTTCTCTGTGGAAGGGGCGTATTGTAACTCGGCGTATGACTATGGACGTTTTATTTTGAAAACACTTTGTGTCCTTTTACTTTTGATATTTTATATTTGAATTTGTATGATAGAGACAAAGTGAAATAATTTGTATGATGGAGACAAAGCGTGTTCGTTATCCCTTTTTTTTTTTTTTTTTTTTTCGAGAAGAAGAAAGCAACACGATTGAGTGTGACTTTACTTCTTTGCAGAAAGGGGTAGCTTTGACTTCATTATGAGAAGAGCGGCTCCGATTTCCCTGTGGAGGGAGCGTATTATTGCTCCAACTTCTTTGTGGAATGAGCGGGTTTCTTTCATGTCTCACTTGGCATTGAGGTTGGCTCATTTATTTCGCTCGGCATTGAGTCTGGCTCCTTTTGTGTCTCGCTCAGCATCGCCGGATTATTTCATCTCTATATCAGCATCGAGGCCGGCTCATTGCATATTCATATTCCACTCGGCATCGAGGCCGACTCATTTCGTATTTTAAAGTTCAGAGCTTTTGGAAGGAGCGACTCTGACTTCTCTGTGGAATGAGCGTATTGTGACTAACTTCTCTGTGGAAGGAGTAACTCTTACTCCACTATGGAAGGAACGGCTATGATTTCTCTGTGGAAGGAGTATTCCTTTTTTCGCAACAGAAGGATCGGGCTTATTTCACGTCTCATTCAGCATCAAGGCCGACTCATTTCATATCTCGCTCGCGTCGGGACCGACTCATTTCATATGTCGCTCGGAATCGAAGCTAGCTCATTTCATGTCTCGCTCGGAATCGGAATCGAAGCTAGTCCATACATTTTTCTTTGGAGTGAGTGGCTCTGACTTCTGTAGAAGCAGCGTATAATTGTCTAGACTGGGGTGGAGGCCGCTTAAGTCATTCCCACCACCGCAGTTATAATTGTATGGACTAGGATGAAAGACGTTTAAGCCATTCCCACTGCCGCAGTCATAAATTTTGTGCTCATTAATGTTAGGTGTTGGCTTGGTCGAACATGAGCGTTTTGCCCTATATCGCTCGTGACCCTTTGTACTTAGTTGTTTGGTCGAACAGTGGCTTTTCCCTCTGCCGCTCTTGTGATCGTTTTACTTAGTTTCTTGTTCGAGCAGGGGCCTTTTCTCTCTGATGCTCTTGTCACCGTTTGTACTTAGTTGTTTGGTCGAACCGGGGCGATCTGCCCTCTGCTGCTCTTGTGACCGTTTGTACTTAGTTGGTTGGTCGAATATGGACGCTTTTCCCTTTGCCGCTCATTTGATCGTTTGTACTTAATTGTTTGGTCGAACAGGGACGCTTTGCCTTATGCCGCTTTTGTGACCGTTTGTATTTAATTGTTTGGTCAAACAGGAGCGCTTTTCCTCTCTGCCGGTCTTGTGACCATTTGATGTGGGGTATTGACTTGGTCGAACAGGAGCGCTTTGCCCTCTGCCGTTCTTGTGACTGTTCATGTTTAGTTTTTTGGTCGAACAATGGGCACTTTGCCTCTCTGCCGCTCTTGTGACCGTTGATACTTAATTGTTTGGTCGAGCAGGAGCGTTTTTCCCCCTGCCGCTCTTGTGACCGTTGAGAATTAATTGTTCGGTCGAACATGGACGTTTTTCCCTCGGCCGCTTTTATCACCATTTGTTTGCATGTTGGACTGGAATGGAGGCCGCTTAAACCGTTCCCACCGCCGTAGCCATGATTTTTTAGACTGAGATGGAAGCCTCTTAAACCATTCCCACCGTAGCAATCATAATTTATTGGACCCCTCTTAAACCATTCCCACCGTCGCAATCATAATTTACTGGACCGCATGGTCAAACATAATATTGGACCCCTCTTAAACCATTCCCACCGTCGCAATCATAATTTACTGGACCGCATGGTCAAAGATAATATTGATGGATATGGGATTTTTGACGCTTTATGCATAGCAACTCAGATGCGTTTCTACCAACAATTTCAGATTCTTTATCAACAGTATTCAAAACTTCAAAAGCTTAAAAGTAAAAACAAAAGCTCATAGGTAATAAAATCGAGCAAACTTGGTCTCTTTGTAAACTGAGAAATTCATCTTTAACATAAAAATGATAAGCGGAAGTAAAGAGGTCAATAGAAATATCGAAAAGACCGTCCAAAATAGGACAACAACGCAGTTTCAGGAATTTCATATTAGAAAAGAATGACAATAATAACATTACATAACTAGCGTACGGATGTACAGGCTTGCAGTCACCACACATTTAGTTAATGAAGTGGTAACCTACCCATGTGACTAGATGACATATATATTTCATGAAGCGGAAATATCAGTATTCAAATAAGCTTTAATTTAGCTAAACATGTGGGATGTACTTTGAAACAATCAGAACGAGTGTATATACAAAATGGAAATGCTCCTCCATACTAGCCCTCTCCCCTCTTTATCAAAGGGTAACAAGTGAGCATTTATCAGTAGGAGAAGTTAGTTGAAACTTCATCCCTACCAATGTGTGGACAAATATCTAGTCAGACAGCTCACCAAAAAGAGTTGTAAAGTTAAAGTACATTAAAGATAAAACGGGCAGTAGTCATGTGATGAAACAAATGATGAATGTTGAGTGATAGAGCAAGAAATTAACAGATAAATAAGCCGATGTACTCGGAGATGTCAATTAAGAGAAAAAACAAAGATCATGAAATTTTGTAATCATGTCACCTTGCTATAATTTATTGGACACAGACCTAAGTTATACTAGCATGAGACTGTATCTACGTAGAGGGATAAAAATGGTACCGTTGTTATTGCATTCAAAGAAAATACGACGATAACCAGAGCCGAGTACTAGTAACAACTCCTGGATGACGGCACAACTAATGTTGCGCAGCTAATATGTACCGATCTTATGGTACGCGAGTGGGATCAGTTGGGCGTGCAAGGGATGATGACGCAAGCCTTTCATCAAACATCTTTTGACGAAAGTGCTTTGAAATTTCCTGAGGTCAAACCCCAAGTTTTTCTATGACGAGAGCGGAGGGGAATTGTTGTCTTGTTGTAGGCTCGGTTGAAGAGACGCGTTGGTGTAGTTTGATGTAGTCGCGGACAATTACATAAACAATCGTCAGTAGCTTTCAGAAGTTTTGTTGCTATAATGAGCAGCGAAAACGATGACCAGTTGAATCAACAACTTCTTTTGGTAATAATTAAGGTTCAACTAGATGGATCGTTGGAACTGATTTTATCTTTTCTACTTGAAATTGTCCAATCCTCTTGACGCTTCAAAACCACCCACAAATTCTGCCTTGTTCTTTATATACGTTAAAATCGTGCCCTAGCCATATTCAATCAACCTTAGTACACAGCCATTGATCCTTGGCAAACCTGGAGCAGTAGATTGGTCGCGGATGAGCTTGAAATGAAGAATTATTCTTTCAGGCATTTCTGCAAATACCTTATCTGCAACTTATAAACTGGTAATGGAGAAAACTATGTTGTACTCTTTTCTTCCTTATTGACTCTTTTAACCCATTTGATGTTGGTTTTCTTCTCTCTGAAATGGGCTAGCAGTTCGCAGAGATGAGAAGCGTTGGTGTAGTCGAGTGACATTGGTGCGGTCAAGCTCTTGAATGAGCAGTTGCTTATGCCTCTTGTGTATGGCTGGCTGCAAGTAGGTCTTGGGGTTGTTCATAGATACACATTCTTAATTGTAGAGTTAAGTTTTAAAGTTGCGGATAAACAGTTCCGAAAACTTTTAGCTTTAGATGACAGAGAGACAACAAATAGAGGTCAGTTCATAGGTGACTCATTTAAGATTCATAATATTAGTCAGTTCATAAATGACAGATAAACTCAGATAACATGCCAACTCGTAGGTGACAAATAAAAGTTTAAATTACAGGCCAGTTCATATTGATAAATAAAGATGTAAATTATTAGTCAGCTCAAATGTGACAGTTAAAAAGTTCAGATAATAAGCTCATGGGTGACATATAAAGATTATGCATCCTTCACTTATTTTTGTGACCTATTAGGTCTGAGATTAAGCTATACTAGTTCAATGAAGTTCATTGCAAATGTAAGACATAATTACATATATGAGATTTAAATGCTTATCCAGCTCAAACTATTTATGTATTATAGTAGTTCTCATTGGATAAACGAAAGCTATATTTGTCATGCTCTGGACGAGATCATGTGAGTTTAACACATCTATTGTAAGATCATACAGATGTTGTTCAAGTTCAGGAGGTATAATATTAAATATCATCCAGATGCGGTCAGAAGCAAAAGATCATTGTCAAACAGATTAACTAAAGTTCAACAGATACTTAAGAAATTCCAATAAGGATAGGCAAGTCAGAGCACTTAGGTGCATTAAAACATACAGTTCATGAAGTACGGATGAAGCTTAAAACATGACTTATGATGTCTTCAGTTACAAGCAAAGCTATTTGCAGCTAATTTATGATGTCAGTTGAGCATAAAGATTCATATAAGCTCCAAACATTAACATTCATAACACATATGCAGAGATTAAAGACTATACAAATCTGAGACTATTTAAGTTATGATTCAACATGCTCTTAGTTGAAGTGGGTATTAACGCTCATGACTTATTAAGACAACTTAATTTTCCCTAACATTCAAGCAGGATTTTACTGCAATTATACGAGATTAAGCTCATACCTTTAGGCAGTAAAGAGAGTTCATGGTTCAATTATTCACGGATGACAATTAAAAATCATGATTAAGATAAAACCTTTGTTCAAGGTGTGCAAAGTATATAGCAATCAAAAAATTGAAAAAGATAGTGAACATTTATCTATTTTTGGGCTTGTTATTACATTTTAGAGAATTTAACTCTAGTTGTTCAGGGATTATCCAACGTCTTTAACAATCTTTTCACATACATAGATGAGAACATTTGATATATTTCAGTTCTGCTTCATTGTGATTCAACTATACCCACCACAACTTGAGGTTTTGTGGATGATACAAACTGAGAATGAAATAGAGATAGCTTTTGATTATATACGTAGCTCAAACCCTGTGATCAAATTACATCTGGTATTTTGTTATAAAGAACTAGATCAAATTTTGACATAGCAGATACAAAATCAATCTGAGATCGAAAACAATGATTCGATGAAAATCAAATCAAAATTATGGGTAATAGATAGGGCTGCACAGAAACCGACCGGAACCGGTCTGCTTGGGACAGGTACAAGTATTCAAAGTCAGAACCTTCTCATACCAGGTACAAGTATCGATTCTTGAGTAGAACCGAACCGAACTGACCTAGAAAAATTGACTATACAAGGTCGTTGATTGTAAGTTATGGTTTTAATCGCAGACGTTCATTTCTAGGTTAGTGAAATACTTCACTTTCACTCGGACTTCAAAGTTTAGAATCAGATTCTTTCACTTTTTCCCTTCTTCTTCATCACCCCCACCATAGCAGCACCACCACCAGTATTTCGTGATTCTTATCACAGCCACCACCACCAGTACCACCTTCGTCTTCAGTTATTATTTCTTCTTCTACTCCTTTCTCTATTTATTTATTTATTTTTCTTATGTTCTTCTTCAAATAATGAGATTTTGTTACTTCTTCTACCTTAATTTGTCAGATAAGTTATCGACACGATTGGGATTTTGTTTAATTACAGATTAAAATTATTGTTAGGGTTTCTGTAGATTAATATTGTTAGGTTTTCTAATTATACTTCTTCTTCTGCCCTAATTGTATGATTCAGATAATTTACTATTCTTCTGCCTTTGTAATTGATGTTTGCCCTAATTTCTATTTTCAGGTTAAAAGAAACTGTTGGTATAAATCCAAGGATTAATTTGCAATCACATCAGTGAGTATGGGATGATATGATTCATGTGTTAATTTACTTTATCTTTTTGGTGATGATTTATATTAACTTGTTTGTGCACAAGTTCTTGTGGTTTTATTGTTATGCAAACATTGTGGGTTTAATTCATTTTTCGTGGTTTGTTGTTATGTGAATAGTGTGGTTGCTTACAAATTCTTTTTCAAAAACCTTGCATCCATCCTTACACAGGAAATCCATCCCAGCAACAATCTTTGTCTCGGATCAAGGTATGTTCTCTCCTAACCTCCTTTCTGTGTCAATTTATTTTTCAATTTGATTTCCCTGAAATTGGGGTTTTGGTTTTATAAAAAGTAGTAGTAGTATTTGTTACTAGGGTTTGCTAATTTCTGATAGCAAATTAAGATGCAAGCACAATGTCGGTCTTCTGGACAGTATTTCTGTTTCCTTAACAGATGCATCAAAAGACATTTTGACTGTATAAATAAAATATTTCTGGTAGGAGTCTTTTACTACGCCAGCTTGTGTTTAAATTCTATTCCTTATCTGTGCTTCTTATGGCACATGAGCAGAAATACATTGTGTATGGATTCTCTGTGCTTATTATGGCTTGTCGCACCATGCTCTTCTCCTGTGAAACTGTGAGAGATTGAACTTTGCTTGGTTTGAATAAACATCGTTCCCGTGGTTTCTGATTCCCATGAAGAAACCCCTTAATATACTACAATAACTATTGTCTGCATATGTCCTGATTTTGTTATATGTATGCTACCTTTCTAGCTCAGATATGGATTATATCAATAATTGATAGCGATCTTGTATTTCGAGTTCGAAGTGAAATAATTTCATTATGAACGTCAATAGGGATTAAAAACAGTTTATATCAGTAGATGTTAATTATCAATAGCTTTATTATGTGCAGGTTCTGTTGCAAGAGAGGGGGAGAGAAAGAGAGGACGTACATGAGGTATCCAAATTGAGTTCCAAATTAACAAAAAAAAAGGATAGAAAACAGGAAGAACTGCATTTTGAGCACAAGAAATTACTGCTTTTGACAACCCATCTTGTGGCTTTAATTTGGATACATTTGTAGTTTTTTTTTGTTTTTTCTTCTGATCTTGTGCGTGATTTGCTAATATTTCCATCATTTACCATTATTATTAATATTTCTTCATTATATTTTTTTTTCTGAATTGTATGATTATTTTCTCTCATGGTTCTAATTTGCGCAACACTGCTAATTAAGCTTTAAGAGATACTGGAAGAAGACAACAAATGACTATGAAATGGTTGTCCAGTTTAAGTTTGGTTTGTTGCAGAAACCAAGCCAGTGAAATGCAAAATTATCGCAGAAAAAGAATAATATCATATACTATTTGGAATTTGTGATTTTTGTGAAATGTTTTTTTGGAACTCAATATCTATTTACTCCATTAATTAGCATAGAATTTCGTAAATTCAGTATTTCTGTTCCAAAGAGTAGTAGATTTAATAAGCTCTGATAAAAGTATTTTTAAGTTAACTTACTGTCATTGAATTCTTTTTGTTCTTTTTTCTCATTTTTTTTGTTTTGTTTTCTCATCGGTAGTTTTCTTTCTATCTCATGACTCATAGCATTATTTGGTATTTGATTTCAGATGGATGCATCAAATTCAAGTCAAGCTTCAACTCTGGAAACTCAAGTTGGATCCTCTAATCAACTTTCAGAATCTACATCTACACTTGAAGCTCCACAACCTCCAACTACTAAGAATGAAGATACAATAAATGTTTTGATAAAGGCAAGAAGAAGTCCAAACTCACATCTGCTACATGGAATGATTTTACAAGGTTAATTCCAGAATAAGCAGAATGTAATCATTGTAAGCGCAAACTTGCAGCCAATACTGAGAGAAATGGTACTTCTGGCTTGAGGAAGCATTTGAAACGATGCCCACAGAATCCTAATAAGAAGAAGGTGGATGGACATGCAACTCTGATACTTCCACCCCCAAGACCAGGTAAGGATGCTAAATTAGTTACTTATTGCTATATCTATGATAAGTTACGAAGAGCTCTAGTTGAGTTTATAATTAAAATTGAGATGTCGTTTAGAATGGTAGAAGGTATAGGGTTTAGGGAATCGATGCTTGTGGCGGAGCCTAGATTCAAGGTCCCAAGTCGCATGACCATCTACAAATATCTGTTAGAAATCTATATAAAAAAAAAAGAAAAGTTTAAAAGATTGCTTTAAGGCATCAAAAATGAGGGTATCCTTGACAACTTACACATGGACGTCACCAAACAATTTTAACTATATGTGTGTGACAGTTCATTTTATTGATCAGAAATGGAAATTGAAAAAGAGAATACTCATGTCTGTCAAGTTAAAGGTCATACAGGTACTGCAATTAGTAAATTATTGGAGAAGTGTTTGTTAGATTGGGGGCTTGAGGATGTGTTTGGCGTGACCCTTGATAATGCTAGTGCTAATAAAAAGGCAATTGATTATTTGAAGCAAAGTGTGATTGGTTGGACAGGAGCAACCGTTAGAGCCGAATATTTGCACGTAAGATTCTTTAAATCATAATTATGCAATTTCTTAACATATCTGTCACGTGTCATTTCTAATATTTCATAATTGTGTCATTTCTTATCAGGTCAGGTGTGTAGCTCATGTTCTTGCTCTTGTTATAAGAGATGCAGTAAGGGTCCATAATCAGTCGATTAGCAGGATCATGTCAGTTTTTAAGTACGTGCTTAGTTCTCCTGCTAAGTTGGCTAAATTTAGGCACTGTGCTACTCTAGGAAAAATTGATTTTAAAAAAGATTTGATCTTAGATGTGAAAACTAAATGGAATAGCACTTATTTGATGTTAGATATTTTAGAAAAGTATGAAAAAGCTTTTAAAATGTTAGAAAAATATGATACAGACTACAGAAAGAAGTACATTTTCCAACAAGTAAAGTCTGATATTTTACCTAATGATTATGATATGGGTATTGAATCGATTGATGATATTAAAGAGTGTTCCTCTAGTTATGAATCTGGTTCCGAATCGGAGGTTGAGGTTGAGGTTGAGGCTGAGGACCTTCGGGTTGAGGTTGTGAAGAAGACAAAGAAGAAGAAGAAGAGAAAGCCGCATCAACATGCTCCCTATGAAGAGGATTGGGAATATGCCAGAAGTCTTGTGAAGTGCTTAAAGGTAATCTTCGATGCTACTGTTAAATTTTGTGCAACTACACAACCTACAACTCATACTTTCTTATGGGAATTAGTAGTAATCCATGAAAAAATAGTTGAGTTTAGAGATAATGTAACATTAGATCATTTTATTGCATGTATGGCTGGTATGATGTTTTCTAAGTACAATAAGTATTGGGGGGAGTATGAAAAGATGAATTTTGCATTTATTTTTTTGCTCAATTGTTGGATCCAAGAGAGAAAGAAAGGGGATTGGAGTACCATCTTGAATGTTTGTATGAGAAAGATACTTCGAAGGTTGCTTATGTTATAAGAAAGGTGAAAGAAGATTTTATGTTACTCTTTGAAGAGTATAAGTCTATGCATTCAATCTGTGAGGAGGGGTCAAGTAGAAGTAGTGTTTTTTGTGTAGTTGATAGTATAGTTTCTATGCAAGCACAAAGTCTTGTGTCTAGGATTAAATCAGGGAAGAAATGGCATAAGAAGAACCCATATGGTATTGAGACTACAACAAAGTTGGACAGGTATTTGATTGATTTGATGGATCTGTCTGATAGTGAAGGTGAGGAAGTTGATTCCAAATTTGACATATTGGATTGGTGGCAGATCAATAGTAGCAGGTATAAGATACTCTCATATATGGCAAAGGATATATTAGCCATGCCTGTGACTTCAGTTGCCTATGAATCAACATTTAACACCGAAAAGCGAGTGTTTAGTCCATGGAGAATCTCTTTATCTACTAGGACAGTTGAGGCATTGCTCTGTACACAAAGTTGGTTACTAAAACCTATTGCTCTTGATCTTTTATGTGATTATGTACCTGATGATAACTCTAGCGTTGAGGAAGGTAGTGTGATTTTTTTTCTTCGTCTTCTTTTTTGTTTTCTTTTTAGTAGTCATCAATTCAATATTTAACATAATATTCATTTCTTGATGGATGTTGCAGAGTTATTGGGTATTATACCAGTGCCAAGATCCATTGATCCTTGAAGTTCATTTGAATCATTTCTTGTTGGAACTTGTTGCAGATTTATGGATTGTTGTTGAATCATTTCTTGTTGTTAATTGTTATGTGTTTACAGACTTGTGGATTATAATTTTGTGTGGATTGTAGTCAGGAAAAACAGGTACAGTAGCTTTGAGCAGGTACAGGAAAAACAAGAAAAAAAAACAGGGAACTTTGAACAGGTACAAGACCGGAACCGAACCGACAAGACAAGTACGGTTCTAGAACCAAACCGAGCAATACAGGTACAGGTACACAGGTAGAGAACCGACCATAGGGAGGTACAGGTACTCGGCTCTTCCAATAACCGAGCCAAAACGACCTTTGCGCAACCCTAGTAATAAAGATATAGTTATGCTGATTACAAATCTGAAAATCGATTTTTAATCGAGATTAAAGATAGAGAGATTTCATGATTTTCAATAAAAAAACCCTAGAAATTTTTTCTTAATTTTTTTCGAGATTTTAATCACAAAAGATAGATTAGAATGAGATAGATACAAATCTCAATTCTGATCATGAATTTATCAAGAAATTTTGATGAACTCGTCGATTTGGGTTTTCAAAAACCCTAAGATTATTTTTTCCAAAAATCGATCTCAAATAAAAGAATGTAGCAATTATAATCGAAAAAAATTCATTAAAATGGATTAAACTTATCTCTTTAAACCATTGTTAATGAATTTTCTTTGCAGATGCAGTTGTTGATGATGAATTTCATCAACTCTTTTTCGCCTTCTCTATGAACTGTACCACTATCAACAAGAAAACTTTGATTTCAATCTCATAAAAAAAAATCAGTATAGAACCCGGTTATTGAGTTTGGATTAAATCCATCTGCTATACTTTTTGCATGATAAAGATTGTTTAATAGAAAAGGGGAAGCGTCGTTGGCAGAAGAGAGGAGGTTGTTTGAGGGGAAGAATATGGTGAAGCGAAGGGGATGAAGCGGAAAAGTATTGGTATGATTATACACGAGTTCTAGATAAAAGTCTGAGCGCATAAATAGAGAAGAAGAAGAACGCGGAGAGAAAAGACTAGGGATGCACAACGGGCGGGCGGGTCGGTTTTGGGGAAAAACCAACTACCAACCCGTCTATAGGCGGGTTTTGAAAATCAAAACCAACTACCAACCCGTCCATAGGCGGGTCGGTTTAAAAACCGAGTCGATTCGGGTCGGGCGGGTTCGATTTTTTTTGCGGTTTAACCTGCATTGCATAGACAGACAAAAAAAAAACTCGAATTGAAAGAAAATCTCCTGAACAATTTGGAACATTTCACCAAAGAGTAACACTATCTCAAGTCTCTGTTGAAATTTCAAATCACTATTACCATTCATGCCATAGTACCAAACTAACACTTTGAACTCCTTTAGAACTCAACTTGCTAAACCAACAAGAAACCCTAAATTTATAATCAAACTCAGAAAAACAGATGAAGATATCTAGTAACTAAAAGCCAGCCAAAGATAGTTTGACTGAAAGTAGATGTTCATTGCTTGCAAGACTCTACAAGGAACAAACAAATATAACCTTGGCAGCTTTATAGCCAAGTGAATACTAGAGGAAAAGAAAGCAATTAAGCTGCAACATATCTTGAGATAGAAAAGAAAGGAAAAACAAAATCCAGGACAGCAGGCATACAATCTAACCCAAGTACAAAACACTCCAAACCCTTGCTTATATATTGCAAAACCCTAAGATGAATCACATTTATGTGAAAAGTGTCAAAGAAACCTTTTAGTCTCAGAGCATAAAGGAAGCAAAGAGAGTACATACATCAGCTAAATTAGTGCAGTGTAGAAAACATCCAACAAAGCAAATACTCTTTTGTTCAATTAAGCACTTAGTAGGAACCCCCCCCCAAGTAATCTAATTTGTGTATTGATTGGCAGTTCATTGCAAATGTATTATACACAAAGCAGGCAACAATCCAGAAAAGTTTGAGATACCAAAACCCCTTTTGTGAATTTAATGTCTATTAATCATGTAATGAACTTGGTATGGAGAAACACATATTATGCATGCAAAACAAACAAATAAGCAAACCAATTAAACGATATCACAATATTTCCAGTTTGAGGTAGAAGTATTCATATACCCCAATTTCTGATGAACCCTAATTTTCCCAAAAAATAATAAACCCCCACCTTGTTTGTCTGTTGTAAGCTTTAAGTTGTTTGTTGAATTTGATTGTTGATGAAATCAGATGAACCCCCAATTTCTGATGAAATCAGATAAACAACAAATGAACTTGATTATCTGATGTAAGTTTTAACTTTTAAATCGATGTTTTTCTAATGAGTGATGGTGATGGCGAAATCAAACCTTAGTTAGATTAGGATGGTGATGGTGATGGAGAGGCAGCATCCAGCAGCGGCGTGTACTTGAAGAGAAGAACAGCTGCTGAACAAGAGAACCGAGAACGAGAAATGAAGATCAGGTTTTTTGTTTAGTTAAGTTTCTCTTTAGATGGATGACTAGGATGAAAAATAGTAATCTCAATCAATGGCTAAAAATAATCGGTTTATATGGGCGGCTTCAGGCGGTTCCTGTACTAAACCCGTAAACGAACCGTGATGACCGAGTTTTTTATTTTCAAAACCGTATACCAACCCGCGGTGGACGGGTTCGGTTTAAAAACCTGCGGTTTTGTCGGGTTCGGGCGGGTACGGTTTTTCGAGGCGGTTCATGTGCAGCCCTAGAAAAGACGGACGCGGGTAAGGAAAATTTAGTGGGAATTGAGCCGCTGTCTTAAAAACTAGACTTCCACTGTGGTCGTCAAATGTTTTAAGTTAAAAATGGTAGAGAAGTGTGAGAACCTAGTCATATCCACAGCGGGCCTCAATTCTCAAGAAGAGAGATAAAGAGAGAGAAAAGCTCCCTTTCTTAGTACTATTCCTATTCCTTTTATAGACTTTCCTTTTTTACCTCCTTCTAATATATATCCTCTCAAATCCCCTAGTATTACCGAAGAGTCATTCCCAATCCTATCCTTAGCATTCTTCTTTATTCCTTCTTTATCCTTGTATTTTTATGGGTATTTCTTATAAGAGCTTGGGCTTAGTCCCCAAGTTTATAGATAATCACGACTTCAAGCCCTACTAATAGAGGTGACTCCCCTTATCAATGGGTAGTTATTTTTCAGGTATCAACAACAGACATAATTATTCCCTATCCATGTCCACAACAAGATTGACCGTATCACTAGAAACTTTTTATGGGGACACGATTCTTCCGTCAGAAAACTCCATCCCTTGGGATGGGATAATTTAACTAGAGGAATAACCCAATGAGGATTAGGCATCCAGAACATTGTTCAACATAATAAAGCTCTTTTAATGGAAAAATCCTGGATCATTCACGATCAACCAGACTCCATTTGGGCAAGCCTTTGCAAAGAAAAATACCTCAAACAAGAATCTGTTTTTATAGATAACCTCTCCACCTCCTCAGCAGCCAGTCCACAATGGAAACAATTAGCTTCATTTATACCTACAATCAAACATCATATCTTTCACCATATTGGAAACGGCTTGACAACCCTTTTCACGTAAAATTGGTTCCCACTTTTTACAATGCGCAGTCCCAACCAATGCCAAAATTTTCAGACTGTGACAGATATTATCGACCCAACATCCCATTCTTGGGTATATGACAAGATATCCCTTTTACCTCCACTGGCAGCAACAAGGATTATAAATACAAATCTACCTCAAGATGGTCCACCTGATAAGGTCACTTAGGCACATACAAATTCCGAAAGTTACACCACTTCCTTGGGATACAAATATTTAACCCATAACGTAGATGAAACAAACCAAAACACACTACCTACTGCCAGTTTCCTATGGGCATGATCATGTCCATTAAAATTAAAAAATTTCTTGTGGAAAGCAATGAATCAAGGACTACCCACCTTCAACATCCCCAATAGAATCCAAATCACCAATACCAACCTTTCCCAAATTCCAATACCACGCCAAAAACATTGTTACATCTTCTTCTTCAGTGCCAAGTTTCTAAGGCAGCCTGGCATATACTTGTCAACCATCTTTCCAACCATCCTGATTACACTCATAATAATTCTACCCCTCTAAACCTCCCACAGACAATACCCTTAATTTTATAGACAAAAGCCCCTACTTTCATCACCACCTCTTTGTGCTTCATCTTCTGGGATTTGTGGCTAGCTAGAAATAAGCTCATCTATCGTTGAAAATTAACAACAACAACCGACAAACATAGTGCAAATAGCATTCCAGCTGCAACAAGAATTCACCTGGGCAAGAAGGGTCTTATCACCTATTTTTCCAGAATTACCACCAGTTACAAATCTAATCCACAATAAAAGATCTATAACGATAATTTCAACGGGACGGATGGCCCAGTCGTTAAAATGAATTAAAGTAAACACTGATGGGGCGGATAGAGGGCGCCTATGACATACAGTGGTCGTATTCATCTGCAGAGACTATACATCTACAACTCTAACAGCCTTAACACAACCTTTGGTAATACTGATAGCTGAAACTTGCACCATGCTGATAGCGACAAGAATGACAACATAGAGACAATTGACCAAAGTGTGCTTTGAAACAGACTCGAAAAACTTAGTTAGCTTCATCAAATCTTGTAACATACCACCTTGGTACATCTCAAGTATGGTAACAAAAATTAAGTATCGGATGAGGCTAATTTCACATCGCACACTATACCACAACTATCCAGAGGGAAACCACGTGACAGATGGATTAGTAAATCAAGCAGCAGACGGAAGCCAACTAGGAACACTCTCGACTACAATATGATACCTATTGTTTCATTTTTCTTGAACCAAATTGTATTAGCGGACTCCTTGGGTACAACATACCCGCGTATAATTCCTTTTCAGTTGAATAAAATTGTTCTATGCTTCAAAAAAAAATCAATTTTTTCTCTTTTAACTTATAAGAGAAACAACCCAAATGACAATGACAAGCATTCTACCAAGTTTGAGATATCCATGGCATAGAAAGGAGTGTGAGAGAGGTTAAATTGTTAACACTTTTACTAATTTTTCATTATTACAGGAATAAGCCCTAACAATATACTCCTAACTCATATGACGCATAACCAATAGGTACACCTTTGGACTAAATCTAAAACCAACTCATAGGCATAATCAAATTTTAAATCTCCTAAAAATTAGATTGCCATATTTTAAGTTATTTTCAGCAACCAGTCTCATAAATTAACTAAATTTCGCATCTTTAGTTAATAAATCAACTACCTCATTTGTTTCACTTGATACATACTGGCATACTCATTTATTAAAAATCTTAGGAAGCTCTAAACACCCAAATTAAACTATTGGTTATCCATTGCTTTGGTCCAAAATTGTCGTTAATTGCATTTACCACATTAAGCCAATCTCCTTATAGTTACAATTTATGCAGCCACCATAGTGGATGCATAAAAAAAATATATAGATGCATATGTTATATGCCAACATCATTATGCACATGCATCCACTGCGTGTTATGCAACCACTTTATCGGATGCAAAAAATAGTTAGTGGATGAAAAATCGTTATGCAATCGTCAGAATGGCGATATAACAGTTATGCAACCATTTTCTCAATTGCTTAATAGGTTATGCAGTCGTTTTTGTAGCTGCATATAAAGCCATTTTTTGGTTGATTTCAGCACTAACAAGAAAGTGGCTGCATAATGCATTATGCAACCATTTTCTCGATTGCATAACAGGTTATGCAACCATTTTATACAAAATTGACAACGAAAACTACAAAATACCATAACTAGGCTATGAAAAACACAACAACTTAATCCTTATCTTAAACTGCAAACTTTTCGAATGCATAACAAATTATGCAACCGTTTTAGCCATTGCACATGCAGTAACATAAAACACCTTAAAATCAAGAAATAAAGTATAAACTTTGCAATAAAACCCTGTAATAAAAAAAATGATAAATTTTTAAAATTAAAAATATAAAAATTACAATTACTTGGTCATCGTCAACCCAATAAGATAGCAAATGAGAAAAATGAGAAATCTATTTGTCGGGTCTTCTCATATGGATGGAAATTGAACGGATTTCAGGTGTTTCCACTAAAATACTAACTCCACTTTCTAATTATTCTCTGGATCATACTAAACACCTTCCTCGAGCCAATGCCGCTTAATGAGCTCTAATATCTCATTATACATTGGAGATTTACCAATAGCTAAACCAACAGCCCCGCACCTGGTGCTATAAATTTAAACACGCCTTTTACCTATAACAAAATGCAAAAAAACACAAAAAACAAAAAAATCAACAAACAAAACACAATGTTAGAAAATTTACATATAATTTTATCAACGTTTGAAGACGAACCTACAATGCCAAATCACGAGAAGTAAATACGACTAATGCGCTTAAGTGTTTAACATTCTGTGCTGAAAGAAATTAAGTAATAGGCAATGCATTATAAGAAGGTTTTCCCGCTTCCAGTTGGTGAATTAATATAAAGACTAGCATACCCACTTGGGCATAGATAATATTGGTTAGTCTTCCTCATTTCGTCATAAGACACTCCTTTTGGGAATCTGTCGTAAACTAGAATATCTTGATCTTTGTCCTTCCATTGATTTATAAGTAAATATCTGAGATGACCATACAAACCCCCAACAAAGAATGTGAGTATGGTACGATGACAAGGTAAAAAGGAAAATAAGAAACATAAGAAAAAGGATTTCAGTAGGAGATTCACCAAGAAAAAAACTAGATCTGGTGTCTTAATAAAAATAAATTAAAGTTACCTTTATCCTTTTCTTCACCAGAGACTTCATTTCCTCTTTTCAAGTAAGACAATAAAGTAGCTAACTAGTAGATAATAAAGACCTAAAACATTGAAATCAAAATCTGTAAGAAATAATTTAATTAAACATGCAAAAACTGCAACTGCTAATTGTTGTTGTTTTTTTTGTATCCAAAGTATCCATATTTAATCTTATACCTAGCCAAATCATAATTTGAAACAAAAAAATTGTTGAAAATTAAAAGGTCACATAAACAACTACACGATGAAATTGGAAACACGGAGTATATTATTATTTTTTGAAATAATTTTAGATCAGTTTGAGATTGGGGATTTCTTTGGTCTTTTTCGTCAAAATTTGTTCCATCGTAATAAGAATTTGAATAACTAATAAGAAAATCACAAATTGGAGCCCCATCAACACGGTGAGGAAAAACTTCAAATAAAAGAGGTTTATCGAATTGAAATGTCTCGATTTTAAAATTGATATCTAAAACAGAATCGAGACATAAATTATTTATTTATGCTTGCATTTTGTATTAACAAAGGGATTTGAGGTTTGAGGAACTAGGGGTGAAAAGAAATCGATAGTATCTTTTAGGATTTTTTTTATAGAGTGGGAGATAATCGATATTTTGAAAATGAGTACACGCATCAATTTATGAGTTCGCTAGAAAAAAAACTTTTCAAAAGTTTGTAAAAGGTAGTTTGGTCTTAAAAAAACAAAAAGTATATTTTTTTCTTCTTAGCATGATTTTAACAATATATTTAAGGATGAAATTTTTTAACGATAGATTTGAGGGTGAATAATTTATAGAAGAATGAGTCTGGTAGTAGTTTCCACGTTAAAAAACCCCTTATTATAATTCGAAAGAAGCCCCTATATTAAAATGGGAAGTCCCTATCAGGTTTCTTAATGCTACCCTCTCGGATCATACAGCTAAAGCCCAGTTGTAATGTTGGATTCAACACTACCAAGTAAGTCCAGCCCATAGGATCCATCAACCACCGCAAGGTCTACAAGTTGTGAATCAAAGCATCACCATTTGACTCTAGGGTTTCCAGTTTCGACTATTTTGATAGCAGAGTAAGAAAAGGAGGAGGCTTCTTAGTGTAGCAGTATGGACGGCATGAACAGCCCTGCATTACAGCAGTTCATTGAGGTAAGTTTACATCAAACTCTCTCTCTCCTTTTGTAAACTAGTTTCACAATAGCGACTTATTAGTAGGCTTTTATTGTTAGGGTTTTAGTTAAAGTTAATTCTCTATAGATTGTCCTTAACAAAACCATAGTTAAAATTTTGACTTACAATAGATGATGTTATCATCAAACCCATATCTTTTAAGTATTGTTAAAAGAAAAAAATCACAAAAGTCAATTTCTTGTAAAAGTACTTTATGGTCCAATTACGAATTACTCAGACTATTAGTCAAACGTATTTTGTTTCGGATTTGAGTAGACCAATGAATAAATCAAAGATGGTAGTAAGTAACCAGGATAAACAAAAAATTGTTTGTAGGTTTGCTTTCATCTAATTATGTGACTACTATCAGGGATTTATGAGTGTTTGTTTAGTTTGTTATTGTGTTTGGATCCCAATTTGATTAAGTTGACCACAGATGAAAGAATGAAAATTAGGCTATCACACATACACTCCTGTCAAGAACAAAGTTTTTAAATGAATGTTGTTTTTTTTTGTTTCAGGAAGAAAAACAAAGAGCAATGCTGAACGAAATGGTGACTAAACTTACAGATACTTGCTGGGACAAGTGCATAACCAGTACCCCTGGGGCTAAGTTCAGCTCTAGTGAATCATCTTGCCTTTCCAACTGCGCTCAACGGTATATGGACATGAGCATGATTATCATGAAACGCTTTCAATCCATGAACTGACAACATTGCCGGAGTTGAGTTCAAGTGGCTTTACTCTTCGTGTTTGATTCATTAAACTGGTCAGTGTTTACCTCTATTTAGTTTCAAACAGTGTGTTTTCGTCGCTGTTCTTTCAGTCTCTCAATAAATAATCATGTAAAAGAATCTTTTATTTTCTAGCGAGGTTTGGGTTATTCAAGAGTTATAAACTTAGAAGAGATGAAGGAACTTGTGTTCTCTACTTGTGTTATAGTTGCAATGCAAATTTTTTGTTGCAGTTCATCAGAGATTATGTGAATGCATTATGTTGTTGTTGGATTTGTGAAAGACCAAAAGAGTGATCTTCACCTTGTCAAATCTTTAATTTTTGTTCTTGCAGAACAAATGTCGTCATGCTAATTCACTATCACATCTACAGAGAGAAATAAGAAGAGAAAATATAGTCTGAGACTGAGGTTTACTATTTTTACATTGCCTTGTGGATATAAACAATACTGAACCTGAAACAGATAAAGACCACAGGTTCATTTCAAAGTCTGAGATTTATTTTACCACCACAGAATTTCCATATTCCTTATTTCTTGTGCTGTGGAGACCCATCTGAAGCACTTGCCTCCCGCCATCACCCCCGTCTTACAAACAAAACTATACATGAAGTCCTCGGAGGGTCATGAGTATGCAAAATTTATGCAATTGGCGTGCCCCAAATGTTAGTGTACATGTGAGTAAGCAAAATTCACGCAAATGGTGGTGGTGGTCTTGTAAGACCAAGGTTGTGGTAATGGAGGTTCTACTACATCTCTTTTCTGATCAGTAAAGTTAAAATGTTTCTGTTTATTTTTAGAGTAAAAACTGCTGAGATGTAGCTTTACTACTATACTAGATAATGTGTCCATAAAAATAGGAAAACCAATGAAATAAAAATGAAGTTTGAATGAACTGAAACTATAAACAATCCATGTAGTTGCAAAGAAATTGTACACGAGCTTAACAGTGAATAGTTATCGCTTCTCTGTCAAAAATAAGCGATGACAACCCCATATGAAGTAATGTGTGGAAAGAATGGTGTAATCAGACACATCCAATTTAAGGCTACTAATAATAACCACAGTTACTCTTTGGTGGAACAATAAACTCAAGACAATATAACAAGCCCAAGGTAGACAGCTCCACAAAGAAACATAAACGATATAAAAGCGTCCACAATGGGACGATTAAAAGACGGATTAAAAATCATATTTAGTCGGTAGTCCGTGTAATTGAAGCGCAACGGTACGATCAAAAGAAGTCGATAATCTGGATTCGGCATTGTTCCAGACTAGATTTAGTATTTTTTCTGGACTAAAGATGGTTTAGTCGAGCGGTGTCGCAGGCGTCCGTCTGATGAGTAAGACGCGTACCGCTTGAAAACACGGGCGGTATTCAAAAGCTCCGTCTGACGAAGCGTAATCCTAAGATAACGCCTGATGAAGAGTGGTGCTAGGATCACGCCCACCACCAGGCGGACTCCAAATCTCCGCCCCATCGAAACGGTGTCCTAGAGCTACGCCCAACATCAGGAGGGATCCTAGAAGTCCGCCTACCATTTTAATCTTATGAGCGAGTGGCTAGAAGTACGCCCCACTGAATATGTTACCGTTGCACTCCTGTGATTTCCCACTACCATCAGCCACCAATGGTTATGTTATGATTCCTGAATTTGAAGTTGGAGATGAATCTGAGTTGAGTTATGGTGTTATTGTTGTTGTTGGAGCCATTGGAGTTAGAATTGAGAATTAGATAGAGTGAGAGAATGATAGGTTCAAAGATGTTGAGATGGAGCTGGTGGTTATTGTTTGGCTGAGGATTTTGAGTTAACAGGGTTCTCTGCCGTACAATGAAGATTGGTTTCAAAACGGAAGAAGTTGAGCCTGCTGTTCGATTTGAAAGAGAGAAAGAAGAAATGGGTCTGAGTTTAATTTCGAGTTCAGGCAACAACAGTGAAGAACAAAGAAGAGCACAGTTCAAGCTCTTGAATTCAAGTTTGCTGCCGAGAAAACAGAATGCGAACAATACATGAGAACAGTTTATAACGATTGAGACAGAGATTTAGAATTTGGGAAGAAGAAGGAAGAGAAGATGGGGCGAGGCTTTAGCAACTCGCTTAGAATCCCAGGCGGGGCGCTAGGACACCGCCCGTCCCTTTCTTCTCACACGCTCCATTCGCACAAGGGTTACTTGATCAGGCGTGATGCTGGCATACCGCCCCATCAAGCGTGATGCTAGTGCTCCGCTCGTCTCTTGGGCGTGGTTCTAGGAGACCGTCCAGTATCAGGCGTTATCTTCCGATTCCGCCCCACATCAAGCGTTCAACTAGGAGAACGCCTCGTGCAAGTGTTATGCTAGGATCACGCCCGTCTCAACAAGCGATACGCTAGGACACTACCCAACATCAGACGTTATTTTAGAACACCGCCGGACCATCTACCGATGTTCTTGAGCCGGACCAAAGACTAAAATTTTTAGTCTTTGGTCTTTTGGGATACTCGTCCCACTGTGGACGCCCTAAGCCCCCAAATGACTCCCCATCCAACACCATTGCAAGGGTAAGGACAAACTTCAACAAACTTTTCTGCATCGCTGGAATTTACTCTTCTAGAAATGGTATCATCATAGATATCATAAACTGAGAACAAGTTGTTCATAACACCAATGAAAAGAATAATGTAACGAAGAATACAGACACTTGTTTTCTCTTGTAAAAACCAAAACACTGCAAGGAAAATAATGAATCCGATGCAGAGTCCTCTTAGACTCCAATTCTTTGCTACAAGAGAACAATAAGCAAAGCAACACCAAGGCATCCAGCAGCAATTCTAGCAGTAAGAAGATTTATAGATGCAAGAATAAAAACCATTCCCCAAAAGGATGAACCAAGATATCCAGCAGGTAAAATCACCCAGTATATACCACCGCGTGTTTGTGTCACTCCACCCTCGTTTGCGTGAACTTGAATACCTTCAACATGACCACATGTTAGTTTACAGGCGATGGCATGACTGGCTTCGTGAAGAAATACAGTGATGAGCTTGAATGGTGTTAACAGTATTGTCCATTATAACGCAAGAATTACAATTTTACAAATTCCGATTGTAGCAAGAAATATCTTCTGATCCTGCTTGCAACAACCTTTGAGTTCCTAATTCACAGACGACATCTACGATTAGATGTAGTCTCTAAAAAGGATACTATAATCAAACCCAACCTTCAACTTAATTAAAAAATAATGAAACGAAAATAATGCGGTGTGTTTGGAAGGCAGATTGATGATTTCGGCGGTTGAATCTGGATCTGGTTTTAGAGAGGTAAAGAGACCGGGAGATTAGGTCTCTCTCTAAGAGGGGAGTTTATTTTTTTTTGAAAAGTCTAAGAGGGGAGTTGGTAAAAGTATACCACAGGCTGGAAGAAAATTTAAGTAACCGTGTGAAGGAAACAGTATGAGATAACCTTAGCCGCCTAGGGGCTGACCTCATGCTTGAGGTCCAATGTTCAAGCTCCGCCATAACATGGGAGATTTAGGTTGCTCATGCGTCAGCCTTGTATTTGCATTTATAATATCATTGGATTATTAATTGTGGGCAATTATATGTCAATTTGAGTATGCTATGGAATGCCTTAGTAGACAAACTTGATGGCAATTGTTAAATTTGAGCACTTGTTTATCGTGGAAGAAGAGATGTGTCGTGTGATATATCTATGGTCGAGTAGTACATTGTTTGTTTTACAACGGCTATATCATCCAACGGTCTAATTTCAAGTTCCTATATACCCATTGTCTAACCTCATTTTCAACTTATATTCTCCAATTACACATAAAGTTCTTCCAATTTCAAATTTCCAGAGCAAATGACGATATCATCCCAACCTAGATCATCCCAAGCTAGCACCAAACTTTATGGTGCAAAATTTCAAATGAAGGAAGATGAATCTATTTGTAGAAATTATGTATATTTTACACTAGATGTTATCAATGGTGCACATGCAGCACACCAACTACAATTAACATTTTGGAGACTTTTTTATTTGAGAAATTATATGAATAAACTGGAAAGTGAAAACCTCAAAGCTCGTGATGCACATTAGTAGTCGAATTGTTTTCATGTTATCCGCAAAGAAGCGGTTGAATATGTAGTGTTGATCATACAAATGAATAAATGCATAATATGTGGTGAAACTGATGTTGATGTGGTAAGAACAACACAAAAATATGAATTTAAAAATTAAATTTGTTAAAGTGTTGTAATTCTTAAATTAAGTAGTTTATTCCAAATTGCAGGAACGAAAATGTAAAAAGGACTAGCGAAGAATACACATCAAAGGTTTCCAATAAAAAATTGTTAAAATATCCTTAAGACGTTGGACATATGTGACCCTAACTATGGTTTTGCTCTACCAACTAGATCCCCTTATGCTTCACTTGTTTCTCAAGTGCCTTCAACTGGTTCACCATTTTCTTAACCAAAATTAACATCCTATGTGCCTACTTAAATAACTGGTGTTAATCTCTCTCCATAGTCATATTCGAATCCCAATGTCAATATGTAGATGGTGATTTTATGACCAAGGAAAAAATGGTAATTTTACAACTGGCCATCCCATTCCAAGATCGTTTACCCAATAAAGGTACACTTAAGTGCTACAAGTATGGTTCAACCTTCAGGTTGTATGAAGCAAAGTTCGAGCCTAACAAAAGATCGAGATTCGGTTAGGGAAAAGACGAAACTTAAACCTAGGTCCAAGATGAAGCCCAGGCTTAGCTTAAGCCAAGGCTCAACCCTAAATCCAAGATGAGCCTCAGGCCTACACTTAAGGCAAGACCCAAGATTATACATAAGGAGAAACTCTGACTTAAGTTTAGGATAAGATTCAAGTCAAGCGTAATCTATGACTCAATCTAGCCCCAGTATATAACTCGAGCCTTAGATTCAACACAAGCATGACCTAAACCCAATCCAACAACCATGTCAACGCATGATACTCTATCATGGACGGTTCCTCAACCAGGCTTCACAAGTAGAGTCTTGCGTACATCCACTACCAAAGCGTTAAGTTCATAACACCTAAGATTCATTCGAGTTTTACAAGTGTGTTCATGGCTATATTTCCTTAGAGCTCACAAACTCGATTATGGGACCCTCATAATGGAATTAGGGTTTTTTTTCTCTTCAAATACATACACCAGGCTTCAACTTATCTTATTGACAACCATCCCCCCGCATTTTGCTCGATGGAAGGCTCGCTCTGCTCTTATGATTGGACAACGTCTTGCTCATATGGTTGGACAACAACTCATATTACTCCTTTGAATGGAAAAACGACATCAGGACTTAGCCTCCCTTCAATGCCCGTTGTACCTTGTTTTTCTCCTAAGAAATATTCTATAACTAGGTCATGATTTAACATAACCAAGACTGTGCTCTTCTCATGGCACACACGGATAGACTAAGCCTCCTTGATCTCTCTGCACGACTCAGGATGGCCTCCACGTGAAAAAGGTGAGTATTCCTCCACCTCAGTTACGGAAAATATGAAGAATACTACCACATCATACGATACATCACTTACTAAGGTTGATTACGTCACGACATGTGAGGATCTTTTAGGGTTCTGATCTGTAGGACTACGAAAGGTGTGAGTATCAAAGAGTCAGTTGGGAGGATATGATTAATTCTTAATATATCCTTAATTATCCCTGAGATTAAGGAGGGGGTGCTTATCTTACTCCTCAGCCTTATTTCATAGAATGAAGATTATGGTTTTGCAGATCTATAAATATACCAACTATGGGTCATTCTAAACACAAGGTCGCAACTATGAATAATAACTTTCTACAAAACTTTTCCTTGTAGAGATTTTTGACTATAAGTTCTCAACAACTCAAACTCTGATCTCATCTTTTTCATCTTCCCTGCCTAGACCGACCCTATATTTTCTATTGTCACTTAAGCATCCCTTGAGCATTTATTTTCTCGGTTTAGGAAAGACTGTTCGTAATCAACTTTCCACACTCATAGAAACCATAAACACGTATACCTCTCATATCCTTTCATAATTTTCATCATCTATATTTTAGCGACCACAATGGGAGGTTGATCACTCAGTTGTAGTTACAAAATACAATCATGGTTGTTATCATAAAGAATCTAACTTTACGATCACCAACAACAAAACAACGTCCCAATAAAGTTAGACATGAACATGACGTTAAAGTAAAAATCTTTCTTTTACAACTCATATAATGCTTCCAAGTTGAAGATGAAATATAATAAGCGACATCTCAACTCTAGATGGATCCACGTCCATCATAAATATGCTGAAAATTGTGAACATTGGAGCAGAAAACGCTTTAAGGGTTATACCCATGAACGACAATCCTACTTCAGAAGAACCCTCAACCTTGGTAGATCATCTTAAGGAGTATCAGGATATTTTTGCATGGACCTACGAATAAATGCCATGATTAGATGATAAGATAGTCACACACCACCTTCACGTTATCCCTAGAGCTAAGACAATCAAGTAACAACCAAGACACTTCAGTCACGAAGTGGAAGAACAAATCAAGGATGAAATTCATAAGTTATTTATGGCAAGGTTTACTAAGCCTATAAAACACCCCCACATGTTTAGTAAATAGCGTCCCAGTTAAGAATAAATAGAACCATATTCGGTGTTGCATAGTTTTTCGAGTTCTAAACAAGTGTTCCCTAAATACGATTTTCACATACCTAATATATATCGACATGATCGTGGATTCTACTAGTGGTCATGCCATGTTCTCTTTCATGGATAAATACATCTTTTATAATTAAATAAAGATGTTTGAGAACGATGCCCCAAAGACCGAACTTTTATCAGAAGTTTTATTACACTGACATGTATTTCGAACTAAAGTACACATGATCTACCTAATAGCGAAAAAATGGCAGTTATATTCCACGACATGATGCATAAAAAAATCGAGGACTATATTGAAGATATCGCCATCAAACCCAAAACTTGGGCATCTCATATAGAAGTCCTTCGAAAAGTATTCAAAGGACACAGAGAATACAAGCTCCGCATGAATCCGCTTAAATGTGTTTTTAAAGTTTCTTCTGGAGTTTTTTTAGGGTTTTAAGTAATTGAAGAGGGAGTAAAAGTGGACCCTAACAAGGCCCAAGCTATAACTGCCATGACACCGCCTAAGACTGTGAAAGAACTCAAGAGATTTACGGGAAAAGTTCTCATATATCAAACGTTTAATCCCTGGATTATCACAGTTTTTTACTTCATTCACTTTGTTGCTTAAGAAATGGACACAGTTTGTATGGTCTCCCATCCAGTAAGAAACATTCCTGAAGATTCGACATCTACTACTTTCGCCTAATGTCATGAGGGCGCCACTACAAGCACGACCTTGCTTCAATACACAGCCTCCAGTGATTCATAAATAGGCATACTCCTAGCTCAAGATGATGACACGGGCGTTGAATTCCATATCTATCATATTAGTCGTACACTGAAGTATGCAAAACTCATATACCCTAAAGTTGAAAGAGCATGTCAGTCATTAATCTTTTCCATTCATAAACTACGGCACTACTTGTTGACAAACAAGGTGATACTTATCACAAAAACCAATCCTGTAAGATTTCTCCTCACCAAGCATTTGCTGGAGAAAAATGAACTTTAAAATGAATTTTAGTCTTGGTGGGAATGGACCTTAGGACCGAGATGTCACTAAGGGAGACTAGCTCATTTTTCACTATTATGAATGAAGAACCTTTAGTCCCACATTGGAGAGACTAGAGATGATTACTCTCTTTATTACCACAAAAAAATTGCAACTAAGGGAGGGCCCTTAGGGTTTAGAAGCTTTTGTGGTTGTGGGAGGAGTGGAGGACTAAGGCAATGGGCTAGTTGGTGCACACATGATTTTCACACATGTGCAGTGCTTCGCACCAAAGCACACACGCTTGCGAGCTTGCGTGCTTGCGGAGATTACGTGCTTGCGTGCTTGTGCGCTTGCGGACTTGTGGTTGTGGGTGCGGGTGTGACCGTGGTTGCTGTTGCGGGACTGAGTGTGTGTTGCGGGCGTAGCTGAGGCTGCGGACCAATCAAGACTTACGTTTTTTGAAACGGTTTTTTGACTAATTCAAATCTTGTTTTAATTATGGGGGCGTATGACCCAGCGAGTCTTTAGGAGAGAATTATTCTTAACCGTTTTAAATCCTTTTTAACTATCAACTTCGTGCTTCATGCGTGGAATTAACTTTCAAACTTAATGTCTGTGATTGCCACATTCTCTTCTTCTTCTACCTATAAAAAGAAAACGAATTTCTCCATTAAAGTTTACTCCAGAGCAGGCTACTATCCCTAGCTCTTTTCCCCTCTTCTTACTTTGTTTTGCGCAAATTTAGTGTTTATTTTCCTTCCATCTATCTTGTTGTTGAGTTCGTATGAGGGTGATTTGTATTGTGCTAATTCAAATCATAACGGGCAGTTCTATCCTGGACACATCTTCTCTGTTGGGGTATAACATCTCTCATTATTGAGGAGTACCCGAGAACTATTGTGTTAAGGACAATTTGATGAGCAGCTGGCTCTGTCCTAGTGTGCATCAACTTCAGAGATTTATCTGACGTTAACATTTTTCTCCTGTTTAGTGTTTTCCATTGTTACAGAACCAACAATCTTAACACAATATCTATTTCTTCTGTTTCAATGGCTAAAAGTGATGTTGACATACCACAAAAGTTCAGTGGCAAAGACTTCAAAAGATGGCAATCCAAGATGTTTTTCTTTCTGAGTTTTCACATGTTGGATGAATTAGTTCTGAAACCTTTTGATGAAACTTTGAATGATCCGGGTAATGAAAGAGAATTAGAAAGTTGGGGCAGACAGAACTATATGGCTAAAAACCATATTCTCAACTGTTTAGAAGATGCTCTTTATGATTTCTATAACGCAAAAGAAAACTTTTATGCATTTGACTTATGGGCTGCATTAGAAGCAAAATATGAAGCGGAAACTGCTGCTAGCAAGAAGTTTTTGGTAGCCAGGTTCCTGGAATACAAAATGACAAATGAAAAATCTGTGGTAGACCAATTTCTTAAACTTCAGTGAATTATTAATGAAATTATTGCTGAAGGTATGGTGATTGATGAAACGTTTCAAGTGTCTGCGGTGATTGAGAAATTACCTTATTCATGGTCTGAATACAAACGAAGATTGAGACATGAAACTGGTGAAGTCAGTATGGTTGAATTGGGTAAGAAGATTCAAGTGGAAGAATTGATGTGTTCAAAAGACGAAAATGTATCTTCCGCAAGGGACATGTCCAACAAGGCTCATGTAATGGAACACAAGTCTTTCGCAAACCTGGACCGCAGCAACCACAAGCCTGGTCTGTACAAGAAAAACTACTTTTTTGAAACCCAAATCTGGCATTGGTAAAATTAAAGGTGCATGTTATGTTTGCGGAATTCCTGGCCATATGAAAATGCATTGTAGAAAACTTAAGGATTTTAATAACAAGAAAAACAATGCTAATTTGGTTGAAAACAAGAACGAGTTTTCTGGCACGGTGTCTAAAGTCAATTTGGTAACCAATATGAGAGACTGGTGGGTAGACTCTGGTGCTACCAAGCATGTCTGCGGAAACAAAGATATGTTCACCTCCTATCAGAAGGTAGGGGAAGGAGAAAAACTCTACATGGGTAACTCGTCCGCAGCACAGGTTGCGGGAAAAGGCAAAGTTGGGCTGAAGCTCACTTCTGGCAAAACTTTCACATTGAATGAAGTTCTTCATGTTCCGGACATCTGTAAAAATCTTGTATCTTGTGGTGTGTTAGATGATAAGGGATTTAAACTTGTATTTGAATCTGGGAAAGTTATTGTCACTAAGGGTAAAGACTATGTAGAAAAGGGTTATAAGATTGAGGGCCTTTACAAATTGAATGTAACCTCTGTTGAAATGAATAAAATTGATTCTTCTTATGTTTGTGTGTCATTGAATGTTTGGCATGGTAGACTTGGTCATGTAAACTATAAGTCAATGAACAAACTGGCTAGCATAGGATTCATACCCAAATTTATTTTGGATAATGAACATAAATGTGAAATCTGCATCAAAATATGTTAAAAAGTCTTATACGAAAAATATTCAGAGAAATTCTACCCTTATAATTAATTCATTCAGATCTAGTTGACATGAAATCTGTTCAAACTAGAGGTGGTAAAAAATGGTTTGTCACATTTATAGATGACTGTACGAGGTATTGTCATATTTATTTACTTAAAGGTAAGGATGATGCCTTAGAAGCCTTTAAGATTTATAAACTAGAAGTTGAAAACCAAATGAGTATTACCATTAAAACTGTTAGGTCTGACCGTGGTGGTGAGTATGTAATCCCTATAGGAGATTTTTGCATAGAACACGGCATTATACATGAAGTTACCCCTCCTTATTCACCACAATCTAATGGTGTGGCTGAAAGGAAAAACCGAACCCTTAAGAAGATGATGAATGCCATGTTAATTAGTTCAGGACTACCTGCGAACTTGTGGGGGGAGGTCGTCCTGTCAGCTTGTTATTTCTTGAACAGAGTACCCTTTATGGGATCAGACAAAACTCCATATGAGTTATAGAAAGGTAGACAACCTTCTTATGCATACTTTAAAGTGTGGGGGTGCTTGGCTAAGGTTTTCATTCCTCCACCTAAGAGAACCAAGATAGGACCCAAAACTATTGATTGTGTCTTCATAGGGTATCCTGAACATGCTACTGTATAGATTTATGGTTGTGAGTTCTGAAATATCTGAAATTGGATTGAATACAATTATGGAATCTAGGGATGCTGTATTTTTTGACAATGTTTTTCCTTTGAAATCTGAATCTCGCATGACATGTGTTGATCCCCTAGATGTCCCTTCTACTAGTCAGACATTACCTGTAGAGGAAGATGAATTTGAGCCTAGAAGAGGCAAAAGACTTAGAACTGGAAAATATTTTGGGCCAGACTTCATAACATGCTTAGCTGAGACTGATCCACAGACTTATAGAGAGCCATGACTTCTTCTGAAGCTCCATGGTGGGAAGAATCTGCCATTAGTGAAATGGATTCCATCATACAAAATGATACTTGGGAGATTGTAGATTTACTTCTAGGGTGTAAACCCATAGGTTGTAAATGGATCTTCAAAAGGAAACGTAAAGTTGATGGAACTGTGGAAAAATACAAAGCTAGACTAGTAGCTAAAGGCTATAAACAAATAGAAGGTGTAGATTTCTTTGATACTTATTCACCTGTTACGAGAATTACTTCCATTAGGATGTTAATTGCTATTGCTGTCATTCATAACTTAGATATACATCAAATGGATATAAAAACAGCTTTTTTAAATGGTGAATTAGATGAAGAAATTTATATGGACCAACCTGAGGGCTTTGTAGTGAAAGGTTGTGAAAAAAAAAAATTGTAAACTGAAAAAATCTTTGTATGGTTTGAAACAAGCACTTAAACAATGGCATGCAAAATTTGATCATGTAATGATTTCTAGTGGTTTTAAAATAAATGAATATGACAAATGTGTTTATACTAAACTTGTGAATGATGCCTGTGTGATTATATGCTTGTATGTTGATGATATTCTTATACTTGGTACAAACATGGTGTAATTATTTCCACTAAGAGCATGCTAAATGAGAACTTTGACATGAAAGACTTAGGCCCCGCTGATGTAATATTAGGGATGAAGATTAAAAGAAATTCTAATGGATATAGTCTTAGTCAATCTCATTATGTTGAATCTGTGCTTAGAAAATATAATCAGTTTGATTGTAAACCTGCTTGTACTCCTTATGATCCTTGTTTTAGACTTAAAAAGAATAAGGGTAATGGAGTTTCGCAACTTGAATATTCACGTGTTATAGGAAATCTGATGTATTTGATGAATTGTACTAGACCAGACATAACTTATGTTGTGAGTAGGTTGAGTAGGTATACTTGTAATCCGGGACAGGAGCATTGGGATGCATATTTTAGAGTGTTAAGGTACTTAAGGTACACTTTAAACTTTTGTTTAAATTATGAGAGATACCCTGCGGTCCTTGAAGAATTTTATGACGCAAACTTGATATCGGACTCAGAGGAGTCTAAGTATACGAGTGGATATGTTTTCAATCTAGCATGCGGGTATGTATCTTGGAAGAGTTCCAAACAGATATGTATATCTCGATCCACTATGGAATCTGAGTTTATTGCGTTAGATAAAGCATGAGAGGAAGCCGCTTGGGTAAGATGCTTTTTAGAAGACATTCCTCTTTGCCATAGGCCTGTGCCAGCTATATCTATAAATTGTGATAGTCAAGCTGCAATAGCTAATGCTAAAAACAACAACTATAATGGAAAGTCTATACACATTCGTAGAAGACACAATTCCCTAAAACAACTAATCTCAACTGGCGTTATTTCTGTTGACTTTGTGAGGTCTAAGGAGAATATCTCGGACCCTTTGACTAAAGGTTTGTCCAAGGAGATAGTTAGTAATGCATCGAGGGGGATGGGGCTTAAGCTCATCAATTAAACTTGCCATGAAGGATACTCAACCTTGCTGACTGGAGATCCCAAGATCAAGGTTTCGAATGAGACAACTAATTTGTGGTAGGTTAAAGGAAACACTATCATAGAATTTCATTTTATGTCCCTTCCCTATGGTGTAGACGTGATAGTGTGACTGCAAGTGAGGATGACTTTTTATTAAGTCTTAATGAGTTCTATAGTTTCAATTTAAGATTGAAGTAGGGTGTAGCAGTAAATACTCTTGATATAACTCACCTATTTGAATGAAGAAGTGGGCCGCTTCCTATGAGAACTGAGCTGATTCTCTAGAGCATTCTGAGAAACGGGATAAGTCCAGGGCCAAAATGGACACAACGGCACGAACTTAACAGCACCAATAGAGATATCATGCGTGGAAGTTATTGATGAACTACACCAAACGATGGAAGTTCAAGAAATCGCGTTCACTGTCCATCAAGTAGTTCCGGTAATTTCTCACTAAGCAAAGGTTCAAGACCTTATGGACACCTATTGCCTAAGAGGTATTTCTCGCTTTCTGATTTCTGATTTTTTATCGAGTTTCATTCATGTGGGGGATTTTTGGAGAAAAATAAACTTTAAAATGATTTTTAGTCTTGGTGGGAATGGACCTTAGGACCTAGATGTCACTAAGGGAGACTAGCTCATTTTTCACTATTGTGAATGAACAACCTTTAGTCTCACATTGGAGAGACTAGAGATGAGTTCTCTCTTTATTACCACAAAAATTACAACTAAGGGAGGGCCCTTAGGGTTTAGAAGCTTTTTTGGTTGGAGGAGGACTAAGGCATTGGGCTAGTTGGTGCACACAGGTGTAGTGCTACGCACCGAAGCACGCACGCTTGCGGCTTGCGTGCTTGCGGAGATTGCGTGCTTGTGAGCTTGTGGGCTTGTGCGCTTGTGCGATTGCGGACTTGCGGCTGTGGTTGTGGGTGTAGGTGTGGGTGCGGGTGCGGGTGTGACCGTGGCTGCTGTTGCGGGACTGAGTGTGTGTTGCGGGCGTAGCTGAGGCTGCGGACCAATCAAGACTTACGTTTTTTGAAACGGTTTTTTGACTAATTCAAATCTTGTTTTAATTATGGGGGCGTATGACCCGGCGAGTCTTTAGGAGAGAATTATTCTTGACCGTTTTAAATCCGTTTTAACCATTAACTACGTGCTTCATGCGTAGAATTAACTTTCAAACTTAATGGCCGTGATTATTGCCACATTCTCTTCTTCTTCAACCTATAAAAAGAAAACGAATTTCTCCATTAAAGTTTACTCCAGAGCAGACTACTATCCCTAGCTATTTTCCCCTCTTCTGGCTTTGTTTTGCGCAAATTGAGTGTTTGTTTTCCTTCCATCTATCTTGTTGTTGAGTTCGTATGACGGTGATTTGTATTGTGCTAATTCAAATCATAACGGGCAGTTCTATCCTGGACACATCTTCTCTGTTGGGGTATAACATCTCTCACTATTGAGGAGTACCCGAGAACTATTGTGTTAAGGACAATTTGCTGAGCAAGTGGCTCTGTCCTAGTGTGTGCATCAACTTCAGAGATTTATCTAACATTAACATTTTTCTCCTGTTTAGTGTTTTCCATTGTTGCAGAACCAACAACATTTCCTCTCAGGGAGCTCGACCCGTTGGCTATTACAGAGGTCGGAATTCTATATCGCGTGTACAAACACTAAGATGATCAAAGGGAAAGATGTAACAGACCTACTTGCGGTTTTTCCTGAACAAGACACTACTCACCTACTTGAAGACGTGCCTGGAGAACTTCTATATATTTACCTCATCAAAGATGATACATGTTTAATGTATTTTGATGGGTCGGTTACCCCTAGTACCAATACAGGAGGGACGACGTCGTGTTAGTATCTTCAGAAGGAAAGATGGTCGCATACTCGTTTCATCTTAATTTCAAATGCATTAACAACTCGGCTGAATATGAAGCATTCTTAATAGGGCCATTGATGTGATTTTAATATACTGGTAAAATAGGTTCGATTCTCGAACTTGTGAAGATTTAATTTCAGACCTAATTTTTAATAACAAAAAATAAAGAGAATTAAAACAATTTGATTTTAAAATGGATGAAGAAAAACTAGGGCTTAAGATTCCACCATTAACCAATACTTCAGTGATAACATCTAACAATTCTTATATTCAATTTAATCTAAATATGCCAAAGATAGGTTTTTGAAAGAATAATTGTTAATCAAGAGCATGAGACATCAAGAGTTTAAAAACCAAGTATGACCCATCAGAAGAAAACACAATTATTTGAGAAAAACCATTTTTTTAATTTTAATTCAAGCAATTAATAATAAAATAATTGTTGAATAAATATAATTAAAATAGAGTTACCACAATTATTGGATGAACGGCTTCCTCCGTCGCCCCAGTGATGGTGATTAGCTCATTGTAATGGAGACACACTCAAAATAGACTTTCATTGCTCAAAAGGTGCTTACAATGGTGAAAAGGGAGTAACACAGAAGAACAGAGACGCTTATAAGCGTTACAGAGAAGTGTTTTCTGCGTTACAGAAGAAGGAAAAGGGAACAGGAAAGAAAGACGGACTCCAGGCGCTGTCGATATAAGACTGCTTCAGCAGCTGCGTCAGCGACAGAACTAGCGACAGTTCTTCAGTGCCTTATGTTCTTCATCTTCTTCTTCGCAGCAGCAGGAATTATTTTTTTTCCTGATTTTTTCGGTGGCTCTGCCTTCTTTTGTTTATCGTTTCTCTTTGCTTTATATAGGGTTAGTAAACCCTAATAACTCTTTTGAACCGATAAGGACTCAAAAAAAAAATACAAATCAAACTTCAAATCTCGTAAAAATCCCAAACAGAGAAGGTTTCTTTTTCCGGCTCCAAATTTGATTTTTCACCCAATTTTTCCGGCGTGAATCTCTTGTAAATGATGTGTGTAGACCTAGGTTGATTAATTTCACATATCCAACTTAAACAACCCTTTAAATCCCATGAAAATAGGACCCGGAACAAATAAGAATTTATTTACGTGTGAAACATGTATTCCCGCCAAATTCGGATTTGAAATCAAAAGGGAGGGTGCCTTTAACAACTGTATGGATGCCTTTAGTAATTTGGTGGGTGACTTTAATAATTTTTCTAGGGTGCCTTTGTCACTTTTTGAGCCGATTTTTCCACAAAAATTTATTTCTCGAAAATACCTACAAAGACATAAAAACCCATAATAAGTACAAAATCGAACACTATCAAAATAGATAATCGAGCACAATTTAGACATAAAAATGTGTCTATCAGCCATCACTAGCCAAACAAGCATGAGTCACTCATCTTGAAATTAGGGGGAAACTCGAAAATTTTAGTAAACTAGATAAATGGATTTTATTCCTTGAAGGAAATCACCTTGGCTCCCTACAGAGCAGAGGCATAAAAGTTATTGGCTCAATTTGTAGAGTTATCATTGGTACATGTCGGTCGAACTAACAAAAACCATGCGGATTGCCTCGCTGCCCTAGGATCTGAGCTGAAGTTCAAAGGAATAGAAAAGACTTTGACGGTTCAGAAACTTATGATACCCTCGACTTGGCTAGCACAAGATAATAACGAGGAAGATGATTGGAGGTCTCATTAAGGAATTCAACAACCTATTTCCTAAACGAATGTTCCATCTTGAAGATCTAAAGAATTTATGTTTATATCATGGAGTTCTCTACTATAGAAATCCATGAGGATATTTATCAATATGCGTATGAAAAGCAGATATAGAAACCGTAGACGATCACCGTGATCGGGGAAGGTCGAGCCGAGATCTGAACTCCTTGGATTATATGCATCTATGGTCGGGGATAGTGAGCGTATTATAGAGAGAGGTAGAGGAAAAGGTGGCATATGCAGAATTCTCAATTCGTTCATGAATGTCTAAAATACACATGCCGGGCAGAGATAACTTCTTGATAGTTCGTTGTTAAGAAGTTATCTCCGTAAAAAAAAAATGTTTTGAAGTCGACACCTGGCTAAAAGGTTAGGACTCTTTTTAACTAGTTTGAATTCTTTCGGGAAAACAAATATCTAGTCATGAGTTTAAAGTTCATGGTATGTTATTAGAGAGTTTGGGTAAGGAGATCCTACTACCGGATGGGAGGGGGTTGGGCATCCATCAACCTCCCAATCATATGATCAGCCTATATTTCATGATTAAAGGGGGATAATGCTTATAATTTATTTTACCAAAACGTACATATGCATGCTTATGAACATAATATAAGACTTATAGGAGAGCGAGGATAGATTTTTATTTTTTGAGATATTTAGGGCCAAGATATAGTTGAGATCTTAGAGAAACTTCGACTGTGATATTAAGAATTTAAGTCCACTCTCACTAACTCGGATATCTAGAGGTCTCAAGACAACTCCTAGCTGATTTCAAAACACTATGAGTCTAGTTTAAATCTTGTTTTCACGTGGTGATAAAGGATTAAAGACACTCCTAAACATGATAAGAGTCATCTAACATCTAGGTCGACGATATATTCCTTTTATTAGATTTTAGAGCGACTCCAGATATGATAACAAATGTAAAGGTAATTCTAAACATTAAAAGGTATCACCAAATAGTCTGGTCCGACTATGTGTTCAATAATTTATAGTTGCGGGTTATTCTTGGTTTAAATTTTGATTTGGGTGAAATATTAAAATTTATTTGTCAATTACCATAGGATAATTGGAAGTGCCCTTAGTCATACAGGTTTTATACAAGAATGGCACTGCATTGAGTCATGCAATTACAATATTCCAGTGTTATCCTGTGGTTCAACCTTAATAGTCTCAATTCCATATTGTAATTCTCCTTCTTTGCTCAAAAAAAAATCCTTCATCAGGAATTTGCCTTAAGTGAACACTGATTGTATTTGCTTTAAGAGTCGTTAAGCCATCAAAGAACTTCTTGAGTGCAGCACTAACAATCTTGGGGCCTGGGGGTATTTACATTCATAGGGCTAGCATTAATAAATTTTTTAAATTGACCCAATTTCTTATTTAATCATGAAGTTTTACAATTCTTAGTTTAGTTTCCTATGATTGATTGGCTGCTAATTTAAGTACGCTCACTGCTTACATCATCCTTCACCTAACACCTCCCACACCAGTCTTGATGACCAATCCTTGTTGAAACAATGTGTTTGATTAGACTACAACTCCACATTGAAATTGGTTGCAAGTCAATGAATACAAGGCACAGGCAATAAATCCATTGATTATTATAATACATCTTGGTGCTCAGACTCAACAGAAACCCTTTATCAATATCCTGATAATGGAGAAAAAACCTGTTAAATTTTCTGTAGTAAGTCTTCATACTCTCTGTAACTCTATTTCATTCTGAGCTCCTCTTTGTTTACTTGTTTTGTTGTCTGGAAATGTTTTCAGGTGGATGCATTCACAGATACAGCATTTAAGGGAAACCCAGCAGCTGTGTGTTTGTTAGAAGAAGAAAAAGATGAAGAATGGTTGCAGGCAGTTGCTATGGAATTCAACATCTCTGAAACTTGTTACTTAACTCGCATTCATAACCACACTAATAGTGATCAAGAAACAGATGAATCCAAATCAAACCCCAGATTCCATCTCAGGTGGTTTACTCCAGTTGCCGAGGTTTATCTCTTACTTTCTAATTCTTGATTTTAGATTGAAATTTTGTAGTTTCAATTAAGTCCCCATAGCAGAATGCTCGCAAGGTGTTTGTGATTTACTTGAACCCACTCTTTCTATGTTGTTTTTAATTCCAATAGTTGCAAACTTGATTCTTAAAAGTGAACTTTAGCTCCATTTAAGATTCGAAGCTGGTGAAAGACGGGCAACTTTGCCGGATGCTTCTCAATTTGATAGTTTGGTAGGTGTTGTGTGTAGAGGCCAGAGAGTGGATATTATAGACTCTGGGAATAGTGATAGAGAAGTTAAGTTTAGACCCAAATTACCTGCGTAGTTCTATGCAATGATGACTTAGAGCCTCCACAAAATGTGCAAGTTTGATAGAGAAATTAAGAACCAGTTTAGCGAAATAGTACAGAACATTTCATGAAGTGCTGGTTAAACGGTACCTGGTTAGGTTAGCTTTGGTTAGCCGTTTCATAAAAAAAATTTACTGCATATGATCAAGTTCCTATGCAGCTGATTGATTGGTTTATGGTCTCAAATATGTTGCATTTTCATGATTCTCATTTCTGCTGTTTGCAGGTTGAACTTTGTGGTCATGCAACTTTAGCAGCTGCACATGTTCTCTTCAGTTCTGGTTCGGTAAAATCGAATGTAATTGAGTTCCTCACACTGTCAGGAATTTTGACTGCTGAAAAGATCCATAAAGAACCAAAGGTTTCTAATTGTACATCAAAAGAAGACTTCTCCATCGAATTGGATTTCCCCACAGTTTCCGTGATCGAATGTGATCCTACTGATATCCCTTCAATTCCTCTAACTCTGAATGGCGCTTCCATCATTAACATAAAGAGAACAAATAATACTGGCTTCATCATTGTACTTCCTCCCCTCTTGTTTTTCCATATAGAAAGCTTTCACATTTGCGTGGATTTTGACCTATGTGGAAAATGGATTATATTTAATTTCTTTAGGTCGAGCTTGCTTCAGGACAAATTGTAGCTGAGTTGGAGCCACAGTTTGATGAACTGCTGAAGTGCTCAGCTGCAGGAGTCATCATAACTGGACGTGCTCCTCATGGGTCTGAATTCGATTTCTTTTCTCGCTTCTTCTGCCCAAAGCTGGGTGTCAATGAGGTGAAATAATCTAGATTTGTGTATAAACTATACTTAATCAATGTGAACGTTTTCCTGTTCAAGTTAAACTGCCAACCTCTCGTTTTCTTCCTCACTCTTGTTTAATGACTTATGGTATGCAATCCTTCAGGATCCTGTTTGTGGGAGTGCACACTGTGCCTTGGCACCATATTGGAGTACGAAGTTGGGAAAATATGATTTTCTTGCCTACATGGTATCTTCTTCTCTTTGCTCTCGCTCTCTTTCTCTTAAAATGTGCTTCAGGTTTGTATTCACAACGGAGTATATTGTGCATCTACAGGCATCTCCAAGAGGTGGAGTATTGGATCTCCATTTGGAGGAGGATACCCAAAGAGTGAAAATCCGAGGGAAAGCTGTTACTGTCGTGGAGGGTTCTGTCTTTGCCTAGTATTGATTCACTAGTACCCATTCCAGTTCTGTATTTTGTAATTCATAATAAGAGTGAATACAACGTTTCTCATTCGGGCGGCTGTTTTATGTTTAAAATGGTCATAGAGAAACACTCCTAATAATCAGCATCTTTTATTCCAAATGATTGATTTTCTATAACATCTCGTACAAATACTACGGAGTAGTATAGAAGGATTTCTAACTATTCATGTATTTCACAAACTAACACCCAGCCCAATCTTTACATCTCTTATCTTGAACCTTTATTACCTCTTGCAATGTCTACCAATTCTACAATTGCCATTCCAATTAAATACCAAGTAACACCAGCCAATATCACTTGTAACCAAGAACTATTGACAATATCTAATAGCATAGACCCACCCATATCAACCAGCGGTAGACGTCTCTTGCAAGAAGAAATTAAAAGAGCGGCGAAGAAATCCGTCTGTATTGACCGGCCGATTGTAACGAATGTACGGTACGCGCGGAACAAGAGAAGGCAGTGGCGAAGTGGTCATTCACACCACCGCTACCAGTGGAGCTCTCTCCAACACGTAGCCATATAACAATGGCGGCAATTGCTGCGGTCCCAATTGGAAAAGCCAATTTGATTGGGTTCCGACGACGGCCATGGATTTTCTTGATAACGGCGCGATCGTTAAGCTCCTCTGTCGCCTTAGATTGACCAGCAGTTACTGAACTGGATTCTGCTTTTGACTCTGATGCTGTAGCAGAGGTAGAACTTGTTGGTAGAGTTAAGGGTGATGGGGTCCAATAATCATCATGTATGCCGGGGTTGGACCTCATTTTAGCTGTGGGACTTACATTATCTCTTGCCTTTCGCCTAGCTTCTGCTGCATCTCGAAACTTGTTAGTGTCTGGTTGAGTTGTTTTCCCAGCTATCAGCATTAGAGTCTGGCGAAGCCCTGGTGTGTTTGTTTGAGTTTTAGGCGATTGCCAATATAGCCAATTTGAAATTGATCTAATAGCTTGGAAAGCAGATATTCTTGCTTCTCTTTGTAAATCTGATTCCTGCTTAATAGAAAAATATGAGGTGCTGTAGTCATTCTATTGCTTGATTTAACTTGAAAATCAATATAGGAGATGGTTATTGCAATTCTTCTTGCTTCATGTTAATATTGGCTTTGAGTTTTACCTTGGAAACTTTATCAGAGGCTTTATACTTGGCTTCATTAAATCTAGACTGGAACTTCTTGATGTCAACAAATATATTTGACACACGTGCTCCGACGGAATTGCCTGTACTCATTCTTACTGTGGCACGCGGCTGTTTCGACATTAAGAACTCCAAGGCAGCTAGGTCTGACCTCTCTACCATCCTGAAAGGTTGATAACAAGTGTTTTGAGATCGACTAGATATCCAAAATTCATAAGGTACCATCAGAGCATTTTTAAGAAGTTTAGATTATGTAAATGAACAAGATAGATTAAGGACATACGAAATGCAATCAACTGGGCATGATTGTATAGCATCTTGGATTCTATCTTCAGGATCTGCCCACTGAGCAACAACTCTAGCTCGCCCATAAACAGATTCAATAGCAAACGTTTTTTCGGCGAATAATGCACATTTTAAGTAACCAACACACTTAACTTCATCAACAAACACGGCTCGTTCTTCGCTCTCTGTTCCAAACCATGTGGAGTAGATTGGTTTGCCTGTGAATCCCTTAAAGTCTTCGATTTTGGCATGTTCCTGTTCAACAATAATATGGCTTATGCATTCTTTCGAAAAATAAATCAAGTAGAGAATAATAATGAAATAATGCCATGACACCCAGCGGAAACTGACCTTATCGTAAGCAGAGCGTAAACTAGGATCTGATAGGACAGAATAAGCATCATTGAGTATGATAGACATGTCATGGCCAGCAGGACCAGCGATATCGGGATGGCACCGTTTCTGGAGCGAGTCGCGACCGGTAAGCTATCTTGATTTGTTAATGATCTGAAGAACTGTCGATGCTTAGAAGATCATACAAATCAAAACCTGTAACCAAAGAAGATGATGATGACTTACATTTCAAGGTATTGAATTTGAATTTCCTTCTTGTTGTTGGAGAATAGATATGAAATTCATTTGAATTTGATGGTCTTCTGAAAATAGTTGATGATGTACGAGTGTAACAGAGGAGATTTGTACCAGGCATTCTTGTTTGCAGGATAAGAAGTAAGAACTAAAGAGGAAAAGATGGACTTTTGTACATCAACACTAGAGAGAAGATATTTTTGGAGGTTGAGTAAACCTTGATCGTTAGTGCATGAAAAAAATCTTACTTTTCCATCACACAAAAAGAAAAAAGAAAAGAATATCCGATGTGCAAATTACGAAAAATGGCACAATATATTTTCCTTTTCAATGATTTTATACCTCAGGTTGTATTTAGATACCATGACAACCAGTAACAGAAGCTTTGAATTTTCAATGCAAGTGGTTGGGGAAAAGCCTCTAGTAGTCTAGTTTCATTATATCTCTCAAAAAAAATTGAGGCACTGGTTGGAGGTCCTGGACTCTGGACTGCTGTGGTACAGTTACGAAAACATAAACATAGCAACCGAGTAGCGATCCTAATGAAAAGTGCAGCAAGTGGAAATTTGACACTCTTACATGGGCACCAAGAATTTTTTTCTCTCTTGAACAGAGTTATACTATTTCAAAAAACATATCTTTACTAAAAATAAAAAAATGTTATAATTTTCTCCAGAACAGGCTTGCAATTGAAGCAGGACGGTGACGCTAGGTGTGTTTACAAAACCAACTCCAATTATTGACAAAGCAAATTCAGAAAACAAAAACTGCTTCCAGAATTCTGTGAAATTCGTAGACCCCGTAGTAACAAGAAAAGGATATTGGGTGCAGAACCTAATCCTTTAACAGGCCTCGCTGCTTGAAACATTCTAGCATAGCAACACCAATCTTAGCTGGAGACTCGACCACGGTAACCCCAGCTGCTCTTAGGGTCTTGATTTTGTCCTGGGCAGTACCTTTCCCTCCTGACACAATAGCTGCATATGCAACAACAACAAAATTAGGATGAACAGGCAAATAACAAAGAAACCTCACAGCTGAAGTAAGCTGCAGAAACAAATAAAACATGATACATAATATGCTACGAATCAGAGTCGTACAATGTAAATCTGTAACATGTATGATCAACGTTTAAGCCTATCCATTTTTAGTGAAATTTATGCTGAATAATTTATCTAACATGCATACCTCCAGCATGACCCATACGACGACCAGGTGGAGCTGTGAGACCGGCAATGAATGCTACTATTGGCTTCTCAGTTCCACTTTCCTGCATTATAGATAACACAAATCAGTGCAACTCAAAAGAGATACATGCTACAATTTATGAATTAAACAATAAAAATGAACCGATAAACTACGAGTACTATCGAATAGGATACACTATTATATTGAACATGTTCTGAGTAGGATTGCATTTGTCAACAAACTCAAAACAGTCATTCATCCAAAAAACAAATAAAAAGACTGGTCTGAATATAGGTCCAAGGACAAGATTGCAACCCATAAGATTCTTCTTAGTTGTACTACAGATACTCCACAAATTTATGATTCGCTATACCTTGATTAAAGCAGCAGCATCCTCTTCTGCAGTTCCTCCGATCTCTCCAATAAGAACAATTCCTGGAATAAAAATGTCCAGGCATGAGAAGTATTCTTACAATTGAGTAACCACTTCTGAAACAAACAGGATTTGATTAATTTTTCTGGAGTTCGGTATACTGTTAAAAAGGATAGAGTGTAGTACATGCAGCTAAGAACAATTGAAGCTAAACGTCTCCTTCCATTTTGATGAACAAATTCAGTAAATTACTATTAACTGTTTTTACAGGTAGATTCAGCTTTGTACTCCAAAAGCATATTGCAAAGGAATTGGTATGACAGAACTGTGTGCAAATTGATTACAGGAAATCCAGGTCTCCCACTCAGATTTTGTTTGTATACATGGACGAGATGGTAGCTTCACAATCACATACGAAGTATATTTACGTAACTGAAATCAAACCCACCTTCTGTTTGAGGATCAGCAAGAAACTTTTGCATACAATCAACAAAGTTTGTCCCATTGAAAGGATCCCCACCTATACCTACGCAAGTTGATTGCCCTAAGCCAACAGCAGTTGTTTGGAAAACCTGCGGATTATGTAGAAACATTTAATAAAAATACAATTCATATTGGCCTCTTTGATTAAATGGGACACCATAAGAACAGACGAGGGTGAGCATTTTCATTATTTGAATGGTCCAGATTGAACAATATAGCATCAAAGATAAAAAAAATATAATGATAGAGAGCTTGGTCTCAAATCCAAAGATGGAATCTTACCGCTTCATATGTCAAAGTACCAGATCGAGAAACAATTCCTATACGCCCTGGCTTGTGAATGTACCCTGGCATAATACCAATTTTACATTCTCCTGGCTTAATAATACCAGGACAGTTGGGTCCAATCAGACGAGTTTTAGATTGCCTGAGTAAAGCAGCCTTCACCTTAACCTAAACTTGTAAATGTTTGCGTCAAGGTTAGTAACGTAGATAAAATTCTGGAACAATGAAAGGAGAAAACAAAACAGAAAGAAACTAAAACATTAAGTAGCAGCAACAGTGATAGTATGTAAATATTCACCACAGCAGTCACATATCCATAATATGTCTTGACTCTTGAGAATATAGAATACAGGTTTAAGCATTTTGCAAGATAGAACCTTTAACCATAATACAGCACAGGAAGTGACTCTTACCTTCATGATCTATTCTTAGGTTGTTGAGAGAAAAAAGGAGGAATTTTACTCTTAACATTTTCTTCTTTCTATAAATGAGATTTCTGCATTCCTAAATTTGGTCAATGGAAATGTACATGGGAAATAGTGTTTCCCCTAACAATGCTTAGTGCAACTAGTGTACAATTAACAGAAAAAGGCGTTATATGTTATGAAATCTGACTTTTTTCCAAACTTAACTATTGCGCCGAAAATAAACAGCATTTGAATCAAAGAACCAAACTACATCAATAACTAAGTTGCAAATCTTTCCCGTGCTATTGACATAGGAATCGCTTTATGCCAACCATGTAAAAAGAGATACCATATAGGTCATGCAAGATAGGCGAATATTAGATATTCAACATCATCATGTATCGTAAAATCAAAATACAGTGTGTATGAAACAAATATAATAACCAAGAGGACAGAAAGCAAAAGCAGCGACAATAAGTTTACCATGTCATGTTGAGGAATTCCTTCTGTGATACAGACCACAAGATCCAACTCAGCTTCCATCGCTTCCATTATAGCAGCAGCTGCAAATGGTGGTGGGACATATATGACAGTAGCATTAGCCTTTGTTTCTGCTTTTGCTTCTGCTACTGAGTTGAAAACAGGAAGACCCAAGTGCTCTGTTCCACCTTTCTTTGGTGTCACCCCACCAACCTATTTTAACAGATAGGAAGGTGAAGTCAGTGAACTATATGACTAATTAATTCTTCCCCTAACACAAAGTTAAAAGGTACTTGGAAGTTGGAACCACATTTTTGTTGAATGCTGAGATTCTCAATTATGTTCAGGTATCGTAAATAAAGGGACGCACTAGAACATTTAGTACTTCGGGAACCAATAGTTCGTTGAAATGGTTATCAATTAAATTAGCTTCTCAGCGAGCTTAATAAGATTTAAGAGTTCCTTCTAACTTAAATGTTTTAGTACATCAAATTAGTAATTTCACAAAGATATACTGTACAAACATCATATCAATCTCCAAAGACTTTCCATTTTCCAATCCCCAAAGTAAAACAACAGGTCCAATCAGCAATATGCTGTCCCTGTGCACATCATTCAGTTCTTCTCATGATTCTCTAAAACATGTTCAAGCTGCATAATGTACAGACCTTTCCCTATGACCCCGTGGATATTAAACAACCTTGGTCTTGTGATTATCTATTGCATCAATGTTTCTTACAAAATAAAACATTGCGAGTTACAGAACTGTTTGCAACATTACCTCAATGTAAACATAAAGCATTGTTTACGTATGATACTGCCCATTCTCTTCCACATCACCCTAGAATAGTGATAATACTGGTAAACTGTAACCCTGCAAACATACTTGCGCTAAGGTCTCGACACCCATACAAATAGATTTACTTTTTAGAGTTTCTATCGTATTTGTTATACCGCCCACCCCTACTCTCTACTGTGTATGTACTTCTTTCTCTTCTTCTACGTTTCAACAAAGTTGATCATAACAGAAGAACTCTAGATTTCTATCTTAGAGGTGTTTACCAAAGAACTCTACTGTCAGCCCTTAAACAGGAAGATCACTTCCATTATCCCCTGCACTTGCAAAAATAAACTGATACAAATATTGCCACTGTCATCTTTTCATATACAGATTCCCCTCCCTATTGATGCAAGAAATACATATAGGCACAGTTCAAAAGACCACGCCCTGGAAGGGTTTGGTTACATGTTCAACGACTGCAGGCCAACAGATCCAATAATCTAATGAATAATGTGTGCTTAGTTCTATCAGATTAGAACTTCATGAAAACAGCTAGATGGACATAACGAGGAACTCTTTTCTGTCTCTTTTGAGACCTCGATAGGCCAAGGGATCCTCCAAATGCAGAGGAACTAAGAGATACACTCAAACAGTTTTATATGCAAATTAATCAACTGTCAGATACTATAGAACATAAAAACATCCAAATCCACAAACCCATCATCAGCGTAAGATTGGAAGAAAAAAAACACCAGAGATTAAAACCTCTACCCAATTTCGGAATAGGTCAAATCTATCTAAGTAACAACAAAACTTGCAAATCAGCAAACCCTAAAATGATCAAAACCATAATAAAAGAACAAATACCCACTTTATCAGATCTAACATAACCTAAAACCTATCGAGTGAAACCAGAAAACACTGAAAAATCTCTGAAAAAACAAAGATGTATTACCATTTTAGTGCCATATTCGATGGCTTGTTCAGTGTGAAAGGTACCATTCTTTCCAGTAATTCCCTGACAGATAACCCTAGTGTTTTTATCAACGAAAACGGCAGGAGATGGAGGTGTAGTACCGAAATGGCGTGACTGAGAACAAGATGATGATGATGATGATGATGGGGAGAACACTGATTTTGTTGAGTTTAGTTTTGAAACCAAAGATCCAACAAACTTTGATGCTTGTCTAGACATTATTCCACAAGATTTCTTTACTTCTACACTTTCTTTTCTTCTTCTGCGGCCTCTTCTCTCTGGCTGTTGAAGAAGACTAGAAGGAGAGCTAAAAGAGGGAATAATGGAAAGAGAAAAAAAAAAAAAAAAAAAAAAAAGAAAATAAAAGAAAATAATGTCAATGGGCTAATTAACCTAGGGCCCAAAATGAAAAAATCATATTACCAGGCCCAAAATATTTTTCAAACAATTACTGGACCCAAAATTATTTAAAAACTAGGAATTACTAGTTAATCCTAGATTCAAGACCCGTTTACTCCATAATCCATCCATCTAACCCGGTTTAATCCCTAGTCCAAAAACAATTTTTTGGACTGATTTTGTGAGTCGCTCGTCCAACTCACGTGTGGGTCTTACTAATACGTTTCTAGAAATACCAAAATTATCCTTTTGTCTACAACCTTCGTTATAAACAGAAAGAGAAACAGTGGGTTATCTTCTTAGATTTTTGATCGATCTCTATATGTGTTTTAGGTCTTCAAACTGATTCTAGATTTATATTTAATGAGACGTAATCTTCATATGCATATACAATTACTCGGAAGCAAACAACTTTTGATTTTCTTAGACCTAGTTTTCAATTTCAGATCTGTAAGAAGGAGAAAAAGACGATTTTTGTGAAGAATAAGAAGATTCGAGAATATACAGAATATAGAGAAGAAGAAGAAGGAGGAGATACAAATTCATAAATTTTGGGGTTTTGTTTAAACTTTTCAATCTTCTTCATCTTGATTTGATATTCAATGTTGGAAGATGAATGTTGTCTATTCAAAAGATATTATTTAGTCGATTAAAGTGATGATTATTCCTCTTTTTTGTTTTGGGTTAGTGTTATTTTTATTTTTATTTATTAAAGGTTGTTATTTTCAATATGTACTGTGGGATTATACTTTTTTTCTTTGGTACATACTTTCCTTCGGTGCATATCAATATGTACGAAGAAAAATATGTATTGTGGGATCATATACTTTTTGCTTCAGTACATATCAATATATACAATTGGATCAATATGTATTGTTGGATCATCTACTCTATTTCTTTCAGTACATATTTTCCTTCAATACATATCAATATGTACTGTTGGACCAATATGTATTGTGGAATCATATATTTTCCTTCAGTACATATCAATATGTACTGTTGGATCAATATGTACTGGGAGATCATACATTTTTTTCCTTCAATACCTATTTTCGTTCAGTACATACCAATATGTATTAAATGATCAATATGTATTGTTTTTGGCGACTAATAGAGATCTTCTTCTTCTTTTGTTCTTCTAATACTTCTTTTCTTCTTCTCTTTTTCTAGTGGCGCAGGAATACTATATTCTTCTTCTACTAATTGATTTCTTCAGTTTTGGTGAAGGACCATGATATGAAAAAATATATGTTTTTGTTGATGATTTTGATTTTGATTTCGTTTTTTGTTGATTAATTTTTGGTATTTTAGATCTATTTTTGTTGATTATTTTTTTGTATTCGATTTCATTTTTGTTGTTGAATTTTTGGTATACGGATCTATTTTTTTGTATTTTCGTTTAGGTTTTTTCGTTTTAATGGAAAAAACAGAGAGATAAGTTGTTTCTCTAACAGGGTTCACAACTTTTAGAATCCGAGTAGTGTAGGAGTAAATGAAACTATTTTTTCCGTTAAGAATCCTAGTAATGTAGGAGGTGGAGGAGTTGGAGGACGTGGGATCAGTACACGTGATGGGCAGAATTGTAATTGGGAGTTTTCAAATGGTTTTTGGACTTATGGTTAAAGTGGATTTCCCGGATGGACTAATGGTTAACACGGCCCGGGTTTTCTTGGAACATCTAGCAAATTTCCCATTTAAAGATTATTTAAAAAAAAAAACGTTACCCATCGTGGTCATTCACGGTGGTTCCATTAACTTTTTAAAAAGGTCAAAAAAACTAACTCATTTTATACTTTCTCATCGATTTTCAAATACAATTTTTTTCTAAAATTCTAGAAAATTTCTAAAGATTTCAAAAAATCGATCAGTTAGTTTCATCAAATCATGTATAAACTAGTTACAATCATTTATTGAAGTTCAATTAGTTTCAACACGCTTTCAACGATGGAGGAATCAACACCAACAAAAAATAATTCTGAAAACCAAATAATAAAGGAAGTAAATCAAGTAAGAAAACCAAATTTAATTACTTATATTCATCCACACATACATTTCTTCTAGTAGATTTGATTTTGTTTCTTTTATTTCTTCTTTTATTTTAACTTTTTTTTATACCTGCCGATGATAGCTTAGAAGACAAAGTTGAAAAATCAACAAAGCAGAGTAAAATTGAGAAACAAAAAGACTCTAGTAAGATTTTTTTTTCCTAAATGGATATTTAATTATTTTCTAAAAAAATTTCGATTTTAACTTTTTTATACCTGTTGATGATGACCTAAAAGACAAAGTTGAAAAATAAAAAAAGCAGAGTAAAACCAAAAACTAAGAGACTCTGGTAATATTTTTTTCCTAGATGCATGTATTTTAATTTTGTTTCTTCAATTTCTTTTTCGATTTTAACTTTTTTTTTGTACCATGATGATGATGACCTCGACGACAAAGCTGAGGAATCAATAAAGCAGAGTAAAACCATAAAACAAAAAGATTCTTGTAAGATTTTTTCACTAGATGTATCTATTTTGATTTTGTTTCTTCATTTTCTATTTTGATTTTAACACTATTTTGTACCATGTTGATCAAGGTTTTTAAATCGCGAAGTGACTCGTTTTTCTTTTTTTAGTATCAAATCGTATGATGAATCGTGAATCGGAGATTCATGGTCAATTTTGTAGACACACTAAATTAAGTGAAGACTTATTATACCTCGCTAAAGAGTTACATATAAAAATATTCTATTAGTTATCAAGTATTAATTATATAAAATATATATTATTTGGCATGAAATGGAGTGTATCCCGGTGGAAATGGGCTTAGTTTCACCACCAGATGAGGTTCATGGTTCGCTGGTAGGCCAGATGTTTTTTGGAACTAATAAAAGAAGGGTAGAAAGTGATTTAAGATGTGACTCGCTGAAATTATTGATCGACTCAAGAGATTCAAACTAAAATTTATGAGTCACAATAAGATGTGATTCATAGTACTGAGTTGGCTCGTTTTTTGAATTTATAGGGTGAATCGTGCGAGTCTAGAAACTATGTTGTCGATGATGACCTAGAAGAAGATAATGAAAAAAATGATGGTGACCTACAATTAAAAGGATATGAGAACCAATAAAAGGAACGACTCTAGTTAAAGAAGACTTTGGTAAGCATCCACACTATTATTTCTTATGCACCTTATTCAATTTCCATTTACGAGCATCCAATTGTTTAAAATCATGTTATGTATAAGAGGTTGTGCAGAAAATGAACATGTTATCCAGCCAACTGAAAGGCTAGATAACAAGTTATGCAACTAACTGAATTGATGCATAACCAGTTATGCAGATACCTTCTGCATAATTGTTACATGAATAGCTTTCTTAACTAAGTAATGTGAGCCTCAAAATGGAATTTTATTTCTTTGTGTTAATTTTGACCTTGTGATCTGCTTTAGATGTTGCTAAACCAGTAGTTTAGAATGAGGAATTACTTGTACTTATATTTAAGAAGAAATTGAAAAAGAAACCTGAATAAATAGTGGTTGATATTGAGGAATTACATGTACGTCAATATAATAAGAAATTTAAGAAGAAACCTGAATAACTTGAAAAAAAAACCATTGAGGAAGTCGCAAATATTGAAAGATCATAAATAGCCTGCTTCAACTAAACTTGAAGCAAATAAAACAAATAAAGCTTGTGAGAAAATTGTACTAAAATTTAATATTTTTTGTTATTTATTTTTGTGAACCATCAGACAATATTGAAGTTCAGTGGCACCCAAAAAAGACCAGTTCACAAACTAAGAAAAGTGGTTTGTCAACTCAATATATTTCAAGTGTCCAGGAACATACCGAAAAGTGCATAGTTCGTGAACTGCAAATTTAGTTTGTGAGCATAAGAGAAAATTTCAAAAAAAAATTGGAACACCTTGAAATTGCATAGTTCGCGAATTGGAAAATATGTTCATGAACTTTTATGCACCTTGGAGTTCAGTAACATCAAATTTAGGCGTAATTCGCAAACTAAAAATTCAGTTTGTGAACAAATATGCAATTTGATGATTTTAGGCTCTTCTTTCATAAACATAGTTTTTTGAACAATAAAAATTATTCTCAACCTCAAAAGCAGAAATTTCGATGAACATCCAATGGCTGAATCCTTGTTTCAAGATTAGTCAAGTACAAGCTTGGAATCGAAACTTTTTTTTTGTAATCATCATACATGCTAAAGCCATACGACATTTTCTCATAAGATATGATGGTAAAAATAATTAGTAAATATGGTAGTCAGTCTTCACATGCCTTTGTTGACGAAGTTATCACAAATGTCTTTGTTGTTCTTAACTTCAATCTGCTTGGGTATTCGGTGTATTCAACTACCTAAATATAATCACAATCCAAGACTGACTTTAGTAGAATATAAATCAAGAAATTATTTTGGTGATCTAACATTGAAAACAAACTTGACACCAATACCTGTAGGTTTCAACTGAGCGATGCTCAAACATTTATTAAAGTATTTATTTTAGATGTAAATTGATATGAGTTCTTTAGATTACTATGAGGTTTATCCATTAAAAGGAGTTGATTCACTTCGTCCTTTATGTAGAACTAGCAGTGATACTAGACAGTCATTAATTGGGTACATACCCAAATCGAGATTGGAGAAAGTTGATTATCTACAATGAATTTGTGTTATAGTTTTGTTCTTATTTGTTATTTTTCTTTACAAAGTTTTCTTACCTGGTTGGCGCACAAAAGGGAGTTATTTTTAAATTTAGGTATATTTTAACTATTTGCAACAATTTAGAAATTTTAATATTTTTTTTCCTTGGTTTTGCTATAAGGTTTTGGGTTGCTCAGAACGTCCACAGTCATGGAGTAAAACCATGGACTATACCCAAATTTGATTTGTGAATCAATCACGGTGGATAGGAGTAAAACTATATTTGGTTCGGTTTTCTAGGGTTTGAGGCCAAAGATAGTCCGAAAATCTGACCAAAACCAAATACCAAATATGATCGAGCGCAAGTATTTTGTGTGCTTGAGAGTATGAGGGAATATAATTCACGCCTCGTGCGAGGTGCATACTGAAGCTTTCGTCTGATGGTAGATCGCAGACATAATGTCCGCCTGTGTTGGGCGTTGATATAACGTCCGCCCCACCAAATGTCAAGCGAAAGTATGATGTGCACCTGACCATCATACGGGAGTATAACGTGCGCCTCACACCAGGTGAGTGTTTATTATGTGCATCTCACTAAAATTTAGTCTTTTCCCGTTGTACTTGGCCTCTGAAAATACTAAAAAAATAATAATATTTGGTTTGGTATTTGGTCAGCTCCACAATTGTGGACGATTTTAGGGATTAAAACTGTAGCGATTAGATTATGACTCATCGAAGAAATAACGTGAAAATGATCGAAAATTGTTTCTATTTGTGTTCAAAAAGGGCATAAAAGTTAAGACACAAAAAAAAGACAAATTTATTTGTTTGATAAATAACACGTGTCAGCTAAAGAGTTAGGACTCGTACTCCTGAGCCGTTCTTATACTAGACGAACCGAAAAAATGACGAGACCAAGAAAGAGGTTGATGCATATAAATAGAGCAAAAAGAAGATTATTGCTAAATCAATAATGATTAGTTATGGTTTCATGAAATTCAGTTATGAATTGCTTCTCATCGAAGAAGCCACGAAAATCAATCTTTTGAAATCGTGGTATTTCCTTGTAGTTATTTGCAAATTGCAATGTATATTTTTTGTATTATTATAGGTAAAAGAAATATTTTTTATTTACCTGGCTATATTGGGGCCTACATAAATTATTTTGACACTGTCCAATTTTGTTCCCACCTAGGTGAGGAGATAAGGGGTGTCTAAAGAATATGAAACTACTAAATTACCCCTATAAGTTAAAATTACATTATATCCTTATCCTTAATACTTCATATCTATTTCTATTTCCCTCAAAACCAATCAAAAATTAAAATCATTTTCTTTTGATTTGAAAATTTTCAAAAGTTTGGAATTTTTTTGGGTTCAAGAACAAACGGGTAATAAGGCACTCACATGATGGCCAATTGTTCTTGATGTTCTTCGTCAGTGAATAATATCAACCAACAATCGGTGGATGTGCATGCCCTCGCAAGCCGATTCTAGGTTGATATTCTTCATTAACGAAGAACACGAGGAATCAGCGTATATGTGTGCTCATATCGACCGATTTTAAGAAATCACACTTTAGAATCGATCGATATTGACATTCATATCGACCGATTGTTAAAAAAAATGATAGTTTTTTTTTCCATCAAACTTTTGCCCAGAATCGGTGGATAAGGTTCCCCACATGTGCCGATTCTAAAAAACTCAAATTCAAAAATTTTTGGAATTTTTTTTGCCCATAATCAATGGATGTTCATGCGCTTATCCACCAATTCTAAACTTGATATTTTTTTGATTATTTTGCTCATAACTTCTTCGTCCGACGTCGGAATGACCTCATTCTTTTTGCGTTGAATTTGTATTTTGGTTCTCTACATGATATATCTAAGAATCCTTGATTTGTAAAAGTTCCATTTGATGTCTTACTTCCTTGGATGCCTTGTAGTGCTACATGTAAAAATGGATGGAAGTAAGATATCAAATGAAACTTTTCCGAATCAAGTAATTCTTAGAATTATATTGTAGATAATGAAAATACGAGTTCAACGTAAAAAGAATGAGGTCATTCTGACGTCAGACGAAGAAGTTATGAGCAAAACAGTCAAAAAATGTCGAACTTAGAATCGGTGGATAAGTGCATGAACATCCACCGATTCTAGGCAAAAAAAATTTTAGAAAAGACTTTTGAATTTGAGTTTTTTAGAATAGGCACAGTGAGGAACCTTATCCACCGATTTTGGGCAAAAGTTAATGAAAAAAACTATCGTTTTTGAATATTTTTTTTGAACAATCGGTCGATATGAATGTCAATATCGACCGATTCTAAAGTGTGATTTTTTAAAATCGGTTGATATGAGCACCCATATACGTCGATTCCTTATGTTCTTCGTCAATGAAGAACATCAACCTAGAATCGGCGAACATCCACCGATTCTTGGTTGATGTTCTTACATAAAAATCCTTTTTTTTAATGTTTTGATTATTCATCAACAAATAAAACAATTAATTCACAACTAACATGATTAATTAACACTAATTAAGTATATTAGTCATTAACATAAAGGGGCTGTTTGGTAACTATTATTATAATGGATTATGAGCCCATAATCCATTATATAGGTGTTTGTTAAAATTTATAATAACTGATTATTTTAATCATAATTAAAAAAACTCATTATTTTCTTAAGTAGAAAAAAATTGTTTATAAAATTTATCATAATCAATTATTTTTTTAACAAAAATGATTAGATTTTTTTTCCTTATTTTCTCTAAACTATCAAGATAGAGACAAAAACACAATAGTGGACTAAAAAAATTTCTTAGATCATCATTATTTCCTCTCCTCTTCGAGAACATTTTTCTAAGATAATAAATTATTCCAAAATATGTTTGTTAAAATTTATTGAAAAATGATTAATAGCATAATCATTTTTTAATTTATGATTATCTATAATCATAAATGATAATCATAATTTTTACCAAACAAGGAATAGTTGGATAAAAGGGTTTTGATTTTTTTTTCTTCATAATGATCCTATTTTAATTACTAGTGATATGGCCAATATAATTCGCGTAGACCTAAGAGCAACTGCAAAGGGCGAGTAGAGTAAAAAGAAAAGAGAAAATTTTTTCTTTACTCGCCAGTTTGCAGCCGCAACGGGAGAACATATTTGTGTTTTACTCCAGATTTGCTACAGTATCAGAGTGATTCTCTCAGAATTCTAAGTATACTCGCACGGGCATGTGAGATAGCGTATGCCGAATACGTTCAGTTAGAGGAGCGTATTTATATCAGAAGTATCCCTAGAGAAACGTCTGGTACTGCGCTTAGCTAAGTATACGCCTCATAATACGGTTAGCTGCAACAACGCCCCTTGAAGATACGAAACATTACAGTAGCGCTTCACTACACGGTGTTCTGGCTCGACGCTTCACACTTCCGTCCAAAACATACGGTGTGATAGAAGAACTCCCACCCATATACCTTCTTCCTGCAAACCGTATGGGATGTATACGTTTATTTAGGGAGCCGCCTGATTCATACGGCCTTCCTGGAAACCGCAATACAAGCATACGGTCTCTTAGGAAACCGCAATACATCCATACGGTCTCCTAACTGGCCGCCATTCATATATATTGCACGGTCTCCTAACTGGACGCGGCGTTAAAATTTGTTACCGTTGGAGCAGCTGTTCAGACGGTCCGTTAGGAAACTGTATGGATTCCAAACGGTCCCTTAGTGAGCCGCCTGCGATTCTGAGAACCGTTGAGAAAATTTTACCGTTGAGAACCGTTGAGAAAATTTAAGAACGGCTAGTAAACTGATGTATATAAATTAGTTGGTTTACTTGTTCTGTTTCATGTACCCCATCTTTTCATATTTCATTCCTATTCCTATTGTTCGTCATTATTTTCCAATAATTTGTTGATCTGATTTTCCATTTTTATTCTGTCCAATTAGTTTTTGTTCAGTATTATTAATTTCGAAATGGCACCAAGACCCAGAAGTCCAAATTTTAGTACAAATGAAGATGTAATCATGTGTAAAATTCATTTATCAGTATCTCAAGATTCTACTGTTGGTACCGATCAATCAGAAGACAAATTATGGTCTCGCATCAAAGATAGAATGAAAGAAGTTATACCTTCAATGGCTGATCGTAGTTGGACCTCCATTCAAAAACGATTTCATGGAATAAGTAAAGATGTGGCTCTATACTCTGCAAAGGAGGCAGAAGTGGAACGTCAGCACCACACTGGATGGGGCCCTGATACAAAGGTAAGGCAACACTTAATTTTTAAGCACCCTTAGTCGAGTTTTGAATTGTATGTGATGCACTAAGTATTTTTGTAAACAACGATACACAGGTTCAAGAAGTAAAGAGGTTGTTCAAGGAAGCTAATGGAGGTAAACCATTTAAGCATGAAGAGTGTTACGCAATTATGTTAGAGAACATAAAATATTCACGGCGATCAACCGTTGTTTTCGATTCATCCCAAGCCGAATAATATTCTGGTAGTAGCGATGATAACCCGGAAAGACCTTCATCTAGCCAAGCCCAATGGAGTGGAAACGAAGATATAGGAGATATACCTAACACGTATCCACGACCAATGGGAAAAAAGAGTCAAAAAGCCTAAAGCAAACGGGGAGAGCAAAATCTAGTGCCTAAGCAGAAGCTTTGGATATAATTATTAACAACCAAAAAAACTTCAAGAACAGTTATAACGAATATGCTAAAAGGAAGATTGATCAGAGAGATGCTGAGCTTGCATCAATGGAGGAGTATCGCTTAGTGAAAGAGGAGTATCGAATAATGATGACGGACGTCTCCCTATTAGATGCGGCAACAAAAGATTGGATTGAAATTAGGAAACAAGAGATTTTACAGAAAAGAAGAGAATCTCGGATTACCTAAAGCAGTATTAACCTGGGCTTGTAATTTTCCTTTTAATTAATGAATACTTTAACTTTTGAGTCATGAAACACCAAGTAAGTCATTTATTACCACTGAAAAGCAGCACAATTTAAGATAACTCGTTTTCACATGAGTGGTGTCTCCGGAGGGTTCACATTAGATATACCCACAATACTTATCGGCATTTAACTTTCATACATCACAGAAATCAGACCATATATGTTCGATCAAGTCATTTCGTAATTGAATGTGCTTTTCTTTGCTATGTACTGCAAGTCGGCGGTGGTGTTGTGACATCCTTGATAGTTGAGCAGTTCGATGACGTGAAATAGTAACTGGTGCATAGTTGCGGCCTTGGTCATATTCATGTGGCCAATCCCCGGGTATACGTTCATCATCCACAACATATTGTGGAGTATAATAACCGTTTTCATTATATATGCAAGTGTGTCGAAATTCCACATTCTTGCAGGTTGTTTAACGATTGCAAATTGGTTTTGCAACACCCCAAAGCCTCGCTCCACATCTTTTTGGCAAGCCTCTTGCATAGAAGAGAATTTGCGTTTTTTTTTGTGAATTTGGATGCTTGATCGACATGATAATGGTTGCTATCTTAGGGTATATCCCATCGCCAAGATAGTATCCCATATCATAATGGTTCTCGTTCACCTCGAAGTTCACTGGTGGTGTCTTCCCTTCGATAACGTTTTTAAAAATATAAGAACGGTTCAAGATATTGATATCGTTGTTTAAACCAGGCATACCAAAAAATGCATGGCAAAACCATAGATCCTGTGAAACCACTGCCTCTAAAACAATACTTTCATCGCCTTTGTATGATTTGTAAGCCCCTGATTCAGCAGATGGGCATCGATCCCATTTCCAATGCATACAATCTATACTGCCGAGCATCCCAGGAAATCCTCTTGCCTTGTTCTGCTCAAGCAACAGTTGAACATCTGCAGGGGTGGGGTTCCGCAAATATTCCTCTTCATATAACCTAACAATAGTCAAACAAAATTTCCGTGTTGCTTGCAGTACAGTGCTTTCCCCGATGCGTAAGTATTCATCTATTGTATCCGCTGCGTATCCATATGCCAACATGCGAATTGCAGCCGTAATCTTCACGTGTGGGGTTAACCCCAGGCGGCAGGCCGCATCCCTTTTTTGAACGAAATACGGGTTTATTGCTACCACATCCCTCAATATGCGGTTAAACAATTGTCTTCGCATTCTAAATCTCCTGCGGAAAACATTGGGAGGAAAACGAGGGTTCCTGGAAAAGTAATCTCTCCATAGCTGCCTTGCTCCGATTTCACGATCTCTTTGAATTTCGATTCGGGTATGTGGCCAGTCTATATATGAAGCTATCAACCCCAAATTGATTGCTTGGTCATTTTGCCTTAGAGCCATTGATTCTTCATCTGATGAGTCTGATTTGCGAGTAAATTCATCTTCAGACGACGAAGATAGGGTTAACTGATCATTAGGAATATAAGAAGGGGAAGAAGAAGATGCACCATACATATTGAAGTTTTGGTTGCCTGCCATTAGTTGTGAAGGTTTGTAGTTTTGGGATGTTTCTAGTTTTCGCAAGTTAAGTAGTTTTGGGTTGGTTTGCATTGTAGAATATATGTGTTCATTTTATAGTTGTAATACAAGCCTGCAATTAATTAATTAAGACTTCAGAATAGAGTATAACTAAAAAGGAAAAAATGACAGGTCATGTAAGTGGAATTATTGAGATTCATCTCAAGTTACGGTTGAAGTGACAATACAATTAATTAAGACTCTGGCACAGAATAGACTATAGCTAAAAACGAAAAAAATGACAGGTCATGTAAGTGGAATTATTGAGATTCAACTCTGTCAGTGAATAGACTATAGATAGAAAGAAAAAAATGACAAGTCATGTATGTGGAATTATTGATATTCATCACAAGTTACGGTTGAAGTGACAATACAATTAATTAATTAAGACTCTGCCACAGAATAGACTATAGATAGAAAGAAAAAAATGACAAGTCATGTAAGTGAAATTATTGATATTCATCACAAGTTACGGTTGAAGTGACAATACAATTAATTAATTAAGACTCTGCCACAAAATGGACTACAAACAGTAATAATTAAGAAACCAACTAAGGGAAATTTAACTTTTTCACAAGGAGGAAACCATACTTCTCTAAGCAAACCTGTTATGAAACCTTAAGACTTGGCTTGTAGGACGGCGTGGACGACGATGTTCACTACTTGGGAGAACAATCAACACGAAGGGATTGAATTCTTCCATCACCCTTAAGATCTCGAAATGAGGTTGATACCTGAAATTTGAACGTTTTCATCTTAACCATTCCTCAAGAGTTCTTGAAATAATTGCATCATCAGTTTCAGAGTAAAGACGAAATTCATTCACCTTAGCAGTTAAAGAAGAAAATTCTAACACTTCCTTTGTGATTTGCACATATTGACAAAAAAGCCCGGCTCTGTTCCTGTTGTTGGGATTACCGGTTTCGTTACTAAATTTAGCATGTGTATCTTCTAACCATTGCATGCTCATTGTACCATTCATCCCATGTTCATGCCCCCTTGCTGGATAATGCAATACTATGTTGCGACATAGAGTTAAATCTTCCTCTAGTGTAAAATTATCTGCATTAAGTGTAAAATTTTCGTAACCCGCCATTAAATGAAAACACAAAATTATAAATTTCTACTAAAATGTTAAAGATTTCTACTAAAATGTTAAAGAGGTGGATTTGGAATGAGGAAGAAAGGAATAAGCTCATGTATTTATAGGTGTATACATTCCACCATAGAAGTGGAATTGTTGTTCAACGGTAATAATTAATAACGGTTAGAAAACGGTAACAAATTTGAATTTGATGATAGATTTATATTTTAGTGAATTACTACGGTGACAGAGTCAATTGTTATATAACTAATTTTTGTCACATTGTTGGCAAACGTAAGCTAGAAAGATATCCTGACAACTCACGTGAACAGAAACGTTAAATAATAGATACAAACAAATATTAGTTTAAAATTACAAAACAATAAAAGATGAAAATTATCCACTCTCATTTTTGTCCCCACGAGATTGCCGAGATGGCATAAACGGAGACAAATTTGACGATGAACTAGGCCCCCGGTATTCCATATTTTTGGTGGCACCATTGCTGAAAAATACCCAAAACTTAGCTATGGTTGGTGGGACATGGAATATGCTAGTTGTTGTTGCAAACTGGTGGTTAGTTTCTGGTAATCACTGATCTCTTCCAAATGAACTTGCGGGATTGATGGGTAAAGTCGGACAAATCTTACGCAAGTGTATAAGCTTCGCCCTGTAACACATAATATAAAACGTTACCTTGTCAACAATAATTATGTTACGACTTAGAAAAAAAAGATTTAAAATATACTTACGTATGACCAATTATCTTGGGGCGGTATGGCTACATGCTCATCGGGAAAGTCGATTGATTTTCTAACATGCTCACCCACAATGTTGTACGTTTCCACCTCCCAGTCGACTTTGGTGCAAAAAATTTTGAAGTTGGTTACACGTCGCCAATACTCCAAATACACGTCATACGAAACTGGGTCTCCAAGATATTCAGATATTTGGACGTTAATGTTTTCCATTATCTTTGTAGCTTCGGGCAATTTGATGTTGCTAATACGCCTCGGGGGGTTTGGTAGAATTCTCCAGCCACCAATGATTTGGGCCCATAACCGCTCTCCGAGGTAAACCTTATACTGTTTATAGTTAATAATTATGACCCATATACCAGTAAAATAAAATAGGAAATGAATAAATAATCACAACTAAAAACATAAATTGTAAACTCACAGTGCCAAGCCAACTAAATACAATGCGCCTATCCGTGACCTGCAACACTCTACGAAATATTTCATTCTCGACGTTTGATGTGATTTTTGCTGTAATGCAGGTAGCCACGGGGCCCATGTTACATCGTCGGCCGTCAATTCGTTTAGAAGAGCCCTTGCACGGAGAATATCATTTTTCTTTATTCGTGAACTCTTCCAACGCGAACATCTTGGCCACATCATTTCTGTCTCAACGGATGGGATATGAGGTCGAAGTATGCCCAGATACTCATACCCCCAGAACTTCAATTTCAAGAAAACAATAAAAATAATAAGTTACCACCAAATACCCATTTAAATAATATTGCAAGGAAAGTTATTTGCCTCCAATATCTGGCATGATCCGGTTAGTGACTTTGTTCCCCTACCGGCTGCGCCAAGTGTGCTCAAGAGTTTGGAAAAATCGGCACCACCCCAGTCATAAGTGCCAACTTTATCTATATCATCAAAATCAGCTAACCAACCGGCATCGATGTAGTTCTTTGCATTTGAGAAGAAAAATTGACCCAGAACATACATCCAGAAGGCTCGGGCAATTTGTGTTGCAAGTTTGTCATCGCCTTTCGCCTCTACCAACTTCTCCTTTTTAAAGTATGAGGCCAAAAAGGACACTGTCATGGAATCTGAAATCCATTGCGGAGATTGTCCTGCTATACTACAGCCTTCATTGTATAGCAGATCCGGGAAAATATGTTCTTGTACATATTCAAAGGAATATTTGATGTTGTCATATGGAATGGCCCCTCCAACACCAATACTAATCCCGGTAAGCATCATCCAGTCCAAAGGTGTAATCCCCATTTCACCAAACGGAAAGTGGAAGGTGTTTGTGGTGTCCCAAAAACGCTCGACGATGTAGTCTATCATTGCATGTGACGACTCGCCAAACTCCATTGTCAAAAATCGCGTCCATCCTGCCTTTTCGATAATAATAGCAGCTCTAGTGCAGTGCTCAGATATAACAAGATAATGTTGTTGGACCGATTTTATAGACCCGCGATGCATGTACTTGGTCTTTGGGTCTGCCCTGAGACTCATATTACAGGAAGCGTGGGCGTCATCTTCCATCATTACCAGGCCAACATCATCGTTCATTCCTTCCGGCACCTGATCTACTACTGGGTCCTCCGATGTGGTTGCTTTTTTGTTCCTTTTTTTCCCACCAACAAATCGAGAGGCAGCTTTCCTCAACATCTATTTCAAAAAAATTGTCAACACAAGGGAAAAATAATATTACTCCATATTTTCCTTAACATAACAAAAGATTATAACGAATGCAATAGCTGAACCAAAACTAAAAAGTATTTAACCTAAATCCACTAAATGGATTTCAAACATTTGGAGGATTGATTTTCCAAATTCTATTTTCTGGTACCAAATATAACTGAAAAATAAAATGCAAAACCATAGACAACTCTAACAATAAGTTCTATTTTCAAAATTATATTTTCTTAACTTTACTCAAAACATCCGGATTCATTGAACCCCACATTTCTAAGCTAATCAATAAGTTCCAAACCATTCTCTCAACAAAACCTCATGAAAACTTAAAACCCAAACTCGATTTCCTTACATGCGTGCAATGTGCAGTACGAAAGAGGCCAGAAAGATGGCTATGTGACTCAAATTGAACAATATATGACAATTTGAGAGAGATTGACAGAGTTGTTACCTCCAAGAAATCTTAGGGCATTGGAACATAAATTACTGAAATTGCACGAAAAAAGAAAATGTACAGAAGAATTAACCAATCAATAAATAACTCTAATTTTTCCTCTTAAGCACAAAATGTTAAAGATTATCTTAACATTTCGAAATAAGATCACAGTTTCATCAATTTCATAAATGGGTTTCTACGGCGGCAATCACAGTTTCATCAATTTCATCATTTTTCATTCTCAATAATCAATAGCAATCACAAAAAGATAGAGGACAGTGTGGAAGAAACGAAGGACAACTTTTACCTTTGATTGAGTGGGTGAAGGATTAACCGTGTTCTTCTTTTCCTGCTGCCGTTCTTCTGTAAATTAAGTAGAGAAGAAAATGCCCATAGCCGTCCCAAACATAACTATAAATACTGAAACCCTACCACATGGTCAATTACCAAGCCGCCCCTGTGTCACACGGTCCCTTAGTGAGCCGCTCCATTGGAGAATCGGTCTCCTATCTAGCCGTGAATCCATACGGTCACTTAGGTGCACTGCCAAGTTATATACGGTCACTTAGAGCAACTCCCAAAACAATTACTGTACACGGTCAATTACCAAGCCGCCCCTCTGTCGCACGGTTCCTTAGTGAGCCGCTCCATGGAGAATCGGTCTCCTAACTGGCCATTGTTCCATACGGTCACTTAGGTGCACTGCCAAGTTGTATACGGTCACGTAGAGCAACTGCCAAAACATTAAAACGGTCAACTGGGTGGTCGTTTCAGAGATAAGCGTCTTTCATCGACAGCGTATCTCGTGATACGGCCACCCAACTAGACGCAACAATTATTACGACCTTGTATGAAGCCGTCTCTCGTAATACGGCCACCCTGGACGCTCAATCATACGTAATGTTAACTGAGTGCATTATATTTGGCGCTCATTCGGATGAGCGTATGGTTCCGCGCCCTTCTAAGTGAACGACAATACAACATACGTTATGATAGCTAACCGTCCATGTTATATACGGCCCATTAAGAGAACGCCCTGGCTACCAAGAAGAGCGTGCGAGCAAAATTTGCTCCCCTACAGCTGTGGTTTTTAAACCAAAGACCAAACAAAATTTGGTTTTTAGTCGATAGGGTAGTCGCACCGTTACTATTGCCCTAAATATTGCCAAATTTATTTAGGGTTCAGATACTTCGCCCAGAGCCTTTAAAAATTTGGTACGGCTCTGAACAAGATGTTTACTGACTTGAATTAATTCTCAGCACCTTAGGCAAAACCTTGGAGTTTGTGAGCTTACCAAACTAAAACTGCCAGGGAGAGACTGTTCTTAGTACCGAACAAGAGTTTTTGATGGTGCTAATCTCACAATCTCAGGGCGAAAAGATAAAACAACTCTATATTTTGAAGTTTGAAATACTGCTGTGATAGTAGACAAATATGAAACTTTACTCAATCATCATTCCATATATTATACAAACAATGTTCTCGAGTCTGTAAATCAGGCTGAAATCTCATTTCCCCTACAATTTCATTCAACATTTCACATACGTTTGTCATTTGGGGATGAGTTTTATCATGGGCAAAAAACTTGTGAAGAACTCCACCAACTTCGACAGAGCTGCACCCAGGCGATTTCTTAACTCCTCTTTTCTCCATCGCTGCTCTCATTTCCCTAGCTTCTCTCCATCTTCCACCAACTGCGTAAACGTTTGACAACCCAACATACCTTCCATCGTGATTGGGTTCTAATTGTATAAGCATTCTCCCCACGATTTCTCCAATATCTAATCTTCCATAATTCCTACAGCCATTGAGTAATGCACCCAACATTGACGCACTTGGTTCGACTGGCATTTTGTTTAAGAATTTGAATGCTTCATCTAAATAACCTGCCCGACTTAAAACATCCACCATACATGCATAATGCTCGAGCATTGACATCATCCCATGTGCAGTTATGGATTTGAAAAATTGCCAAGCTTCTTCTACTAATCCTCCATGGGCACAAGCACTCAATAAATTCAAGTAAGTTATTTCATCCGGGATTACCCGCTTAAGTGTTTGCATTCTTTTGAACAATTCTAGCGATTCTTCAACATATCCATGAGTTGCAAGCCCTCCAATCATTGAATTCCATAACAGAACATCGGTTTGACAAGCAGGAACCTCATGAAACACAGCAAAAGCATCCTCTATTGCCCCACATTTTGCATACATATCTACTATAGAAGTTTGTAACACCAGAGTTAAAGGCAACTTTTTTTCTTTCACGTAATTATGCATCATTTTCCCTTTCTCCAGCGCACCGAGATGTGCACAAGCACACAAGACACTCACCATCGTAACCTCATTTGCCCTCAGTCCTTCAGATCTCATCCTCTCAAAAATTTCTAATGCTTCGATATGATTACCAGTCTTTACATACCCATCTATCAACGAGCTCCAGGTAATTACATCTTTCCCCGGCATTGCTTCAAATATTTGACGAGCAGAAACCAAGTCACGGCACTTAGCATAACCATCAACTATTGAATTCCAAGAAACAGAATTTTTATAAGGCATTTCGTCGAACAGCTTACGAGCTGAAATTATATCACCTCGAGAAGAATACATATGAATTAAAGAATTCTGAATGAACTTATCTAATTCAAACCCAGTTTTTCCTATTAAACTATGAATCGATAACCCAACTCGAATCGATGATAGTTTAGAACAAGCTTTTGCTAAAAAAGGGAAAGTGAAATGATCTGGGGATATCCCAATTCTTGACATTTCATTGTATATAGAGATACAACGATTCGGGTTCTTACTCTTTGAATAGCCTCTTATAATTGTATTCCAACTAAATATATTAGGATTTATGAGTTGACGAAAGACTTTGTATGAGTAATCGATATCGCCGAATTCAGATATTGCTGTAACAGTAAGAATTTTAGAAGAGAATGATTCATCATCTATGAGACCGAAAGAGATTATTAAAGCATGAATTTGCTGTAACTGTATCATTGATTTACATTGATCAAATGCTGATATTAAAGAACTTCTCAGTTCATTCGGGTTACTTCTAGCAGAAATAGATGAAAGTTTTAACATTTACAGGTTTTAGAGCAAAAACAGATACATTTTTTAGTTTAACTCTCAGTTGTATTAGTAAGAAGGGCTATTTAACATTCGGTGGGTACCGGATGTTCAATATATTATTTTAATATCTACTCTTTCGTTTATGAAAAAGTGTTACTATCATTTTTTTTATTTTAACCTAAAAATATTTTAATTTAAAAAAATGACAGTAATTTTTTTTTCTGAAACGAAGATAGTAATATTTAAAAATTAAGGATTGATATTTTAATCCATTAAAAATTATCAAATCAAACCGTTGATTTAATTTTAAAACTGTAATTGAACTCCAATTATTACATTACTAACCTTATTAATGATAACAATGACTTAGGTTGTCCTAACTCCAGTCAGACACATAACACATGTCTTAATCTGTAGCCACTTAAATAAACGGCCACGGTCGATTCAAACTTAAAAATTTAATTCATAACCCTTATCTTCTTCCTCCTCTGATGGTGTTGGGTTAGTTGGCGGCGGCGGTTCTTAGTAACTCAAATCCCATTAAGAAAAATGATAATAACTCAAATCCCATTCTCCTCTCCTAATAATCAAACCCACAGCGCTTCCCTTCATCCCTCTAAAACCCTCATTCGGTAAATAAAATAATCTCATTGTCAAATTTATTATTTCATCTCCCCAAATTATATTGTGATTTCCCAATTGATATTGCAAGGAACAGAGAACTTGATGATTGGGTTGGTTTGATTCGAGAGAATGGAGGAGAAGTTGATGGCAGTTTTGGATTTTTTGAAATAAACCCTTCGATTAGAGATATTCATACGAACGGACCTTTGGCTCAGTTGGTGCAACATCGCAAAATAGTCATGGAAGTTTTCTGGTTCTTTGATTTTCCATTACTCCAAAATAGATTTCCAATTCCTTTTCTCTTTCTGTATTTGTCTGCAACAAGAATAAAAACAGAAATCCTTACGACAAGAAACTGAACATAAGATTTAGTCGTTTCGAATCAAATTTTCTAAATTAACAGGAAGTAATTATGAATGTCGAAGTAAAGAAAACAGGGCGTTGAGAATTTATATCAGAGTTTGGCTTGGATTTAACATTGTTTGGTTATGATGTGAGTTAATGGTTATTTTCATTTATTAAAGTTAAACAAAAATGATTTTATGGATGTGGGGTTTTCTAGCAGCAGAGATGTAGTTAGTGGTGATGGTTGAATGTGGTGGTACCAACCTTTAATAATTATCAATAATTATAATTAATTATCTAATAGAATGTTAGATTAACGGTTTGATTTCACAGTTTTTAATGGGTTAAAATATCAATCTTTAATATTTTAAATATTAGATGTTAAAACAATATATTAAATATTTTACTAAATAGCAAACATTAAATAGTTCTTATATTAACATTTTTGAGTTTGAGTTTAAGAGATAGGAACAAGTAAATGGTAAAAAAATAAACTCTTTAGAGATGCCTGTTTTGATTTCGATTTATAATTTACTATTTCTTCGGAGAATTTGGACTTTAGAGAAAGAGAGTAGGATGATGAGGCCACAGCTAAATGTTGCAGAAACTCTGCATTACTTAAAATGATCACGGACCCTCGCGAATTTATATTTTTACCTAATTTTTGTAGCATACCAAGCAGGTTCATCATTTCAAGAAAATATTTGCATTACCTAAAATGATCACGAACCCTCGCGAATTTATATTTTTGCCTAATTTTTGTGGATACCAAGCAGGTTCATCGTTTCAAGAAAATATTAGAAATCCTCTAGTTTTTGCTAATTAAACTGAAGTACACTAGGCGTTAGTGAAATCATATAGTGCACCGGTTTTTAAGCGTAATTACATCCTTCTTGAGAGATGGTATATCGTTTGCTAATGGATGGAAGAAAGTACATCCGTACTACCTTGGCTACTTAGGAGGCGGCATGGTGGTACTAACAACATCCCTTGATGTGGGTAGTGGTTTTGACTGGTGGTAGTGGGCACGGTATCCAACATAATGCCCTACGCAACTTACTCTTGCTTTGTCTAAAAGGACTTCTTTTGTTGAGAAAGTAGCAGCACGCGTTGGTTGCTCAGAACCACTTATGTTGGCATTTGAAATATTGCGGTCCTAAAGCAAGAAGTTGCTAAAAGAGTTTATAGAAGTTAACAAGGTGCCACAAATCAAAGGCGCAATTCCTAGTGAAGCCTGATATATGCAGAAGTTTGTCAATGGATATATGCAGATATTTGTCGTTGTACCAGCATCATAAAATTTGTGGCAAATTACTACGTGGTTGCTTAGGTTGTACAGGAAATATTCAAACTTCATTAGTCATATCATATGAATCTTATGTCAATATGCCATAACCTGGAAAGGCAAGATAAATTTTTATAAGTGCAGTCATGCATGCTATAATGGGAACAAGGACCAAACCTCATGTTTCTTACCTTTCTTTTCCAATTTGTTTCAAAAGCTACTGCCGGTGAGTTGCCTGAAAGCCGGAACACAACTTGTATGTGGTCTACTTGGGAACAAATCAAGGTTTGAGTTACCTAGTTTCTTCAAACAATGTACACCAAATACACTCATTGGTGAAATTAGACCCCTTCAAGACACACATTCGCGATAAACCTGTACCCGTTTATATAAAAACTGGAAAAATAAACCTACTGTTATGTACAAACTTAACCAAGCAATTTTCCTACTCATCAGCTCTTGCATCAAGCAGGCTGCACCAACACCACCACAGGAAAAGAAAATAAATAATAATAAAAAAAGCTTTCTTTATTCCTATCTTTCTTGCTCTAAATCTCTAAGATAATTTTGCTCAAGAAGCAACCAATGAACTAACTAAAACCTAAAATCTTCTTCTTCGTCATCATCAAGTCCATCAAAGAAAGAGTCACGCAGTAAATCCGAAGCAGAAGGTCTGGCTCTGGGTTTAGCGAGACATCTTTCGATAAATTCTTTTACCTCTGGGTCTTTAACTTTGTTCATAGCTTGAGGCCTTAATCCTGCAGTAACCTTCTTATAAATCTTGGCTATGCTATCACATTCACTGTAAGGTATTTCCAATGTCACCAATTCTAACACACATAATCCGAATGAGTAAATGTCAACCATCTCTGTGTAATTCTCATCATATAATTCTGGTGCCATGAATTCTGGTGTTCCAAGTACTGAATGTGCTGAATGACTTTGTCCTACTATTGCTGCTAAACCTAAATCCCCTATCTTCACCTGATACAATCCAGCCACAGATTTGCAAGTTGTATTTATAACCATGCAATAAAAAAATCAAAGATTTTTAACAAAAGAAATAGAGGAGATTAAATTACCTGGCCGATATTTCCATTAATGAAGACATTACTGCAGTTGAGATCTCTGTGAATGATACAAGGTTCATGAGTATGAAGATACTCTAAACCTCTAAGAATCTGTCTAGACCATTTCTTCAAAGCTTTGAGTGAAACATGGCGATGTTTCTTACGATATTCCCTCAAATTGCCAGAAGTACAAACTTCTGTAATGAAATTCAATGTACTCTGTTTATCATTAGTCCAAAAATTATAAAAAGAAATTATATTATCGTTTCTCAAAGATCGAAGTAATCCAATTTCAGAAAAAAGTCGATCGATCATCATCTCATCACCACTAAAACTTTTCAAGAAAACCTGATTCCAAGCAACTTCAATACCTTCTTCCTGATCAAATGCTCTGTATACCCTTTTTACAGCACCAACACCTAATAGATCACAGTATCTCCCATATCTACCTGTTGGATCTAATTCAACGAACGGTTCTGAATCTTTATCATCATCAGTCGTTTGATCGCACGGCATCTTCATAAAATCAATTTCTTATTGAAGATGATGAGATATTGATTCTTATCAACAATTGCTAAACAACCTAAACAAAAACTTTATAGTCAGAATAACAAAACAATGAATCGAATACTAACAAAACAAAACAATGAATCGAACGACTCGGAATCGAGAATCGATGATAACAGCTAACTAAAACCCTAACAGATACTTAAATAAAGGGAAATTGAAGAGGAACAATTACCGTGAAAGAGGAGGAGGTTGGAGATTGATGGAGATACGAATTAGTGTGCAACATCTTCTTTTGCTTTTCGGTGATAGCGAAGAAACAACAGAAGAGAAAGAGAAAGCTGTAAAGAACAAAAGGAAATCTTCTGGAATAAGCGAAGCAAAACAAAACGTGGTCAAAAGAAAAACAAATTGTTTTGTTTACATGAGGAACTGGATTAGTCAATTAAGAACTGTTTTGAGGCTTGATTAACTAGGGTTTTTCTGTTTCTACTTTGAAAATTTACTGATCCATCCTTACGTTTATCGATTGTCAAAACAAGACATTTTTTATTTACCCTAATCATATTCAGCCCCTTGGGCTGTCTCTAGTACTCCATTGGCCCAACCCGCTTACCCCTTTTACTGTTTTCCCTGACTCGTTTGAATATGACTCGGTATATATAATTCAAAAATTATCAAATACATTATGTTTATTTGAATCTAATCAAATATGTGTTCATCAATGAGTTAAATATGCTCAAACACCTCTGAATCAGATTTATAAGCAGAGTCAGATATCAAATAAATGGAAAAACAAACGATATGACATCTGACTAAGGCCGAGTCAGACTGAAATCCCAAAGGTGTAAGTTACCAACAAATAAACCTTCCATTCTCTCTAATTTTCGAGGGAGAGGATCAACCTCAAGAACTTCTCCAAGATACTTCTCTCTAATCGTATAAGGAAAGGATCAACATCGAGGATTTCTCCAAGATATTTCGTACAAAAATCTGACTCAACCTCGATAATTTCCCCAAGATACTTAGTACATCTATTTGAAGACTCCTCGGTCAACTTGTTTGGGTATTAGGCATGTCAAGGACAATCGATTAAAGTTACTGGTAATCATTTGTGCAACCTCGTATTCAATCGTCTTTTTATTGGTATACTATTGCAAGAAAAAAATCTTAAAATATGTGACGAATTTATTTATGATGAATTAGATTTTCCAAGCATCATCGTAGTTTCCTATTTCAAATGTTAACTTATGGTTGTAAATATCATTGTAGTACAATGGTAAAGTCGTTCGGTGATGATACCTTCTACTTGAGTTCTAAACTCGTAAACATCGGGACAGTCTTTTTTCTTTCTTTGCCTAGCTACATGAGATTCTAGGTAGTTGGCACATTCTCATAAAATATGCATTAAAAAAGCACTAAAAAAATATGAACTTATGATGTAAGACGATAAGAGTTTATATCACTAAAATAAGACTACAAAATGGTGAAATCAAATAGCGTTAGACTAAACAAAACTGGGTGAGACTAGTCTAGTTGAATATATATGAATCTAAAAGTTTTAAAAAATTAGAAAATCAAAAAGTTAAAATTTTATTAAAGAAAAATAACATTAATCTCTAAAGGAGAGTTTACATATCAATGATTGTTTGCCGATGCATATCAAGTTCTCTAGAAGAAATACATCTGAACAAATTTCCAGCTTGAACACCAAAGAAAAAATTTGCTATTAACTTGTTTAATAATTTTTTTCCAAACTTTTTTCCTTTATTTAAGCCTTGCATTCCTTTCCTTACATATTGTCAAACTAATAGCACAACAAATCTTATTACATTCTTTTGTTCGTCTATTAACTCATCTAGCAAGTGATAGGCTTGAACTTGATGTAAAAAAGAACTACACTGAATGCTTCCAATGTATTAATGATATATTTCCAAAATTTTCCTATAGATTCACAATATATCAAAACATGAAAATTTGATTTGCGTTCCTTATCACACAATCTGCAGGTTAGATTGGCAATGACACAACCTTTTTTTACCAAATTATACATTGTAAAAATAACATTTTGCATTGTATTCAATATAAATAATTGCAGGTTTGGTGTAACTACATCTTTCACCCAACTAATTTATAGCGAAAGGAATACTAACTTATCAAATGATATACTCCTAACATTTCTTAACCTTAAATGAATTATTTTCGACAAACGAGCATTATACTACATCCACATTTCTATCAAATTAGATGAGAACTAATCCCACTAGATTCAGTAGATCATTCTGATCTTGTTGTTCAAACAAGCAAGAAAATATTCTAAGATGAAAATTTAAATTGTTGTTCACTGCCATCTCACATAATCTACCTTGTCTGTGCTTTGAGGGTTTCAAAATATTTGGATACAAATATTTCAAAGCAAAATTATTTAATTAGTGATTGTCCCAAAAAATTTAATTCTGGACCCGTTTCCATTTGTGAAGGTTTGATTATTTCTTTCCTCTAAATGCTCTTTAGCTTTTAAAATTTAGAGCTCCACTCCCTTGAGGCTTTTTATAAAAAAATTGGAAAGAAATATGAAAAGATGAGGGCACCGAGTACACCATAAAATATTTTTGTTTAACCTATATAAGACATATATTGTGTACCACAAGGTATTTTTCTTTACCATCTTGGGTCGGGTTATACTCGTCTTAGCTAACCTTATTATTTAGATTGTTGTTGAGTCATCTACCTTTGCGTTAGCCTAAGTGGGATTGCTTGAATTTAGATATTTAGAAATCCTTCTCATATCACGAAGTAAAAGGTTAGGCTAGAAACATAGTCACATGATAATAGTTTTAAAATAATAATAAATATAAAGTTAGATAAAAATGAAAAAACAATTAAAATAAATGAAATAATAGATATGTATATTAATTAATTATTATTTTTATTAGTTGTAGTGGTATTAGTATCAATATAGGTTATCTAATAAAATTTGGAGAAAGAATTTTAGAGGTTAGAAAATCAAAAGATAGGAAATCGATTTAGGGTTTTTAGAAGAAAAAAATTAAGGAGAATCAAGAGGAGTTTGTAGCTAATAAAAGGTAGAATGCTAGATCCTTTCTCCCTGGGTGATTTTCATATGCTTGATTTCTATTTCGTATAATTTTATATTGTTAGGTTTCACTATTTTTATTTGTATAAATTTATGTGTTCATTCGATGATCAACTTTATTTTTTTAGTAGATAACATGCTTAGGTATATTTGGATAATATATGAGGATAATACACCATATATTCGCCGTTTAATGTATCTTTTAACTTGGGTGATGTTTTTTGAAATTTTCGGACTGTTTCGTTTTGTCATGATCTTGACCCTTTCAGGCAATCTTGATAATATTAGAAAAATTTGTGGACTTAACAAAAGTTGTAGATTTGTGTCTTATATTTCATTATTCTTTTGATTTTTTTTTATTTCAAATTATTGTGGATTAACTATGAATATTTTGGTAACATGATGTAATATGCCCAACTTTTATGACGATCTTGTAAAATCAAAATATTTTGTTTGAGACGTTAGTTTGCTGTAAATTTTAGATATGTTGTATATAATTATGTCCGGAATATTCCTCTAGAATTTGAAGACGATCGGATCAATTTATCATTATAAAACACATAACATAAGATTCTGCAAATAGTTTGTTTGCTTAAATGCTTAAAACAAATACGTGGTGTTTGTCATATCTTTATATGCCATGGTTTGCTAGAATTATTTATCAAAGTGATTTATAAAAAGGAAACAAGTTCATATTTTTCCGTTAGATGGAACTTGGTTCCATGCTAACGGTTAGTAATAACTTCCGATAGAGAAATAAGTAATGTTTCCCAAGAAAGTAAAGGGTAGTGACTCCCTAGAATCCAGACTTTCCGTGCCATATGAACCAAGGAAATTCGTACGGTGAACTCATGCATTAAAATCTAAAATGGATGATTTGTTGGAATCATTATTGGTATGATGAGCAAATTGTCGAATATGTCATTGATTGCTCAAAATAATATCGTATTTTATTGTTGTATGCTTTATTTGATTCATTGATATTTTATGTATATTTAGAGTTCTATTGAGTTGTCATGTTTTCCTAATGGACATTCTTGCAAATTTCATGGAAGGTGAAAATGGAAACTAAGAAGTTAGCTTAATGATTGTATTGTTTTGTTGTATTTGATTTAAAATGTTTGGTTGAAAATATTGTTAAGGATGATTAGTGGATTCATAGGCTTCAATTCATGTCATGTAAAGTTTTAATATGTTTGGTATGTAAAGTAATTGGAGAAATATATGCATAAGTTTCGTTCCGACCTGTAACGCCTTGAGTTTAGTTATCCCTATGGATTTGACCCTGGTTTGGAACAATACAATCTTATGGAAATGGAACCGATCAATGAATCAACAAGGTATAATTAACGTACAAGTGTAATACTTTCAATTATAAAGATAAATAATATAATGCAGAAGCAAAGTAAAGCATACACACACAAGATTTTGTTTTACGAAGCAAGCTGACACAAAACCCCAAGATCCAATCCAGTTTTCAATACTTTCATAATTAAACCGTTGTACTCTTGCCTACGACGCAACTCTGGTCTAGCGTAGTTGAGACAAAGTAATCTAACCCCCTAGTTACCCTGTTTCCTCAGTATCCCTACGCCTACATTCAATATGGTATGTGTCGTGAATTCCCTATCAAATATCCGTTACTGTGTAGGAGTTGCTCCCCGGCATATCGCTACCCGTTCACCAGGCGACTTTTCTTTGGGATGCCCAATCAAAATACACTCAAGGAAAGTAATGTATGACCAACTACTTATAGGGCGTTTGGTTCGGGTAATTGGGAGCCCAGGAATTTGATTCTAAGGGAATAATCCAATTTCCCCCAACCAAACAGTTCATCCAAAGTTAGAATCCAATTCCCTTGAATCCTTTTATTTTTATTCCACTCGGAAGTGAATGGAATATAATCAAATCCTAAAGAAAAACATGGAAATATCAGCAAAATGACTAAATTACTCTCTTCAAATCAAAAGGGAAAACATCGAATTATTTTCATTATCACCTTCAGCTCTCATCTTCTCTTGTTACCAGAGCTCATATGAACCTTCAACCTTGTTACCAGAAATCAATCAGGTAAAAGTCAAATCAATACTAGAAATCAATCACTATCCTTCACCTTCAGATCGAATCATTTTCATTTTCTCTCCCTCTCAGGCAAATCTTTCCCAAAGATATCTTCAAAACCATTTTTTTTTCAAACTTCAACAGGTAAAGTCTGATTTAAAAAAAAAATGACTTTCATGTTTCTTTTTCAGTTGGTTTGATGTTAGGGTTCTCATTATTTTTTTTGTTTTTTTTTTGATGTAGAAGAGCGTCAGGTAAAGTTGAATTTCTCCACGATTTCTCGTTTCAAACCTTATCAGGTGAAGTTTTAGTTTTAGAAACTATATTTTCGAGTTTCTTTTTTCAATTTATTTGTTGTTAGGTTTTTAATTATGTTTTATTACTTTTTTTTTGATGTAGAAGACTTTCAGATTTAGTTGGGTTTCTCAAGATCTACAGGTATTTTTTTTATTTTGAAGCATAGATTTATAGGTATTTGGTGTTTATTTGACTCAGTTTTTATTCATTTGATTCGGTTTCAATTTTTTAATTTTTGTATGATGTGTTAGGGTTTCTGTTTAGATGGTAATTTCTTGATGTTGGGTATTTGTTTGCATGTGATCTGTAATTACTAATAGATCCGTGAATAATATAACCTGTATGTATTTTTTTTTCTCTAGATCTTGAATTTTGTATGTTTTTTTAGTTGATTTGATGAAGTTCTCATGTTGTCTGAATTTATTTTACTTTTTGATTGTACATCTATTGATGTGATCAGTAGGGTTGTGAATAGTTAACATGTATCGTACATTCATATGCAAGAAAAAAGAGAGTTTTTCGTAGAATTTCTAAGACACTTAACTATTTGATTTTAAACATTATTGAACTGGCAGGGGAACCCATTAGGTGTTTATATAGTGGCTCAAGACCCATATGATCACTGTCAAGGTTCTTGAGTTGTAGGGGACTGAAGAAGGTTTGAGTTTGCAAGGAGGTTGAATTACTATAAACTATTGTTTCTAGTGATTCTATTAAAGTGGCTTTAACTTAAAATTGAGTAATATATGGTGTGCTTACCTATTTGGGATAAGATCAACAAGTTGTTGCTTCAATGTTAGAGCTTTAATGCTGACCATGTTTGTCGTAGTATGAGTTTTTATGATGATGAGGTTTGTTTGTTATAATGGTATCAATGACACTAGTCTTACAGTGATTATTAATACTAGACTCAGTGTTAGATGAGCCTTTAACACTAGGCTCAGTTTGAGAGTGAGCATAATGTCAAGCTCAATCTTAGGGACCAAGTGGCATCAAGCTCTGTCTGAGGTAGAGCCTGACATCAGGCTCAGTCTTAGTTGAAGCTCTTTTCTTTTGTTTTAACCGTAAAGTGGCTCAATCTTAAGGACCAGGTGGCATCCAAGCAAGATACCTCTCACTCTGTCAACACTAGAATCTGATGAATATGTAATTGTTGTTGTTTATAAGTAAGAAAAGATTGTACTTCATGCACGAAAAGAGGACTTGTGGCTATCTTTAGTGTTGCTAAGGCACTGATCTATTTGATTTTGATATAACTTTAGTATCAAATTGGAGGGGTTTTGTTTACACTTTAATTTCTTACGTTTTTTTTGTTATTGCAACACTGCGTTTATTAGAATTACTAATACTTATTTGGTGGTTATCAACTATGTCATTTTTAATCTTAATTATCTGTTACAGTTTTGTTTTCGACTGTGTGTTGATCTTGTACTCTTGTTGGTGAAATGGAATAAGCATAGTTCTACCAGTTCAGTTATATATAACTATTATTAGGTTAATAGTTTTCGTTTGTTGTAAATTATAGTTTGATTATTATTTGTTTCCCATCTATCACTGCACTTCATTTCATTTGTTTTTGCACTTCATTGCTGACCTTACTATCTACTTTAACCCCTTTACTTCCTTGGTTCCTTTCAGGCTGTCTTTAGTTTAACTCCCCTTATGTACTGACTGATCCCAGCCTTTGTTTTAAAACCTGATTTTCTCTCTTACTAACTCTGTTGCTCTTCTCTTTTACTAGCTCCCTCTGCCGACTTGTGTTACCTATTTTTAATATTTTAGGAACAACATTTTATGCACCTTTGTTTTCTTCTATATTTCATTTTTGAACTAATTTTGTTGCTCTCTACCTTCCTAGTGTTGTTTGTCTGTTCTCTCTCCTCACCTTTAACAGTGGATGTTTACCTGTTCTTTTAAGATCTTTTTTTTCTTAAGCATTTTTGTTCTCACTGATTCTTTGTCATATTGTTCTAACAATTTATCCATGAAATATTGATATGAATTGAAAAAACATGACTTCAGTGTTTGTGTGTGTGTGATTTTAGAACCTAGACTGTATCTGTAATTGAATTATTATGAAGTTCAATGTTTTTTTTTCATTTGAAAAACATGAATTCAATGTTCTAATAGTTAAGCATATTATTAATTTGATTTGCTTTATAAAGTGTTACTAAATTATTCTGAATGTAGTCAATATAGAAAAAATATATAGTTTGTTATATAACTGAATTTTGTGTCTCTTGGTTTTTTTACTGGGAATGAGTTGTTGTCTTTTCCAGTATGGCTCCTCTAATGCTGACAAAGAAGAGAAAACTTGAAATGATGACCGATAATGTTAGGACAACAATGCATGTTGTAACTTTGTTTTATGTCTACTTTTATTCATATGTATTGTGTCATCAAAATTCTGTATTGAGATCCAATGATCGTTTTGAAATGATTATTGTACAATTGTGGGTGATGCAAGATCTTGTTTACAAAAGTGACACAACATGTAAATCACAGCTTCGTCTCAATAGACGTACTTTTCGAATTTTTTGTCATAAGTTACGCACTATTAGCGGACTAGAAAATAATAGGAACTGTGATGTTGAGGAAATGGTAGCAATCTTTTTGTATGTAATTGCACATCACCATAAGAGTAGAGTTGTAGGGTTTACATTCAAGCGACCCGGAGAAACCATTAGTAGACATGTGAACACGGTCTTGAAAGGAGTTATTAGGCTTCAAGGGGAGTTGCTTAAAGAACCAGTAGCAGTGACTACAAGTTCTGTTGACCAGAGATGGAATTGCTTTAAGGTAAGAACTTGAATTTAGATATTTAATCTATTTAAAACATATACTTCTCATTTGTGATGAATCATTAACCCCTTATTTACCTTTAAAATTGTTTAAGGGCATTAGATGGAACACATATTAGTGTCCATGTTGCTACTGCAGACAAGCCTAGGTATCGTACAAGGAAGAGTTCAATTGCTACCAATGTCTTATGTATATGTTCCTAAAACTTGGAGGTTATATATGTGTATCCTGGCTGGGAAGGTTCATGCCGATTCTCGTGCTCT
>JAJJMC010012048.1:5455817-5483245 GCA_023531435.1 Papaver californicum | reverse complement strand
TAATGATGGTTGTTTACATGCTGACTTGTTTATGTTATTATTACCTTGTTGATGTCGGTTATCCAAATAGTTGAGGATTTTTGCTCCTTTTAGAGGTCAACATTATCATTTGAAGGAATGGCAGCAAGGTCTAGAACCCAGGACACTGAAGAATTATTCAACATGAAACATTATAGGGCTAGGAATGTGATTGAACGAGTTTTCAGACTGTTGAAAATGAGATGGGCAACACTTAGGAGCCCATCATGGTATCCGGTAAACATACATTGTCATTTTATCATGGCATGTTGTTTGATTCATAACGTCATCAGCCTATGGATGAATTCTTACCGAAAGATAACTACGAAAATAGACCGATTAATTTGGTTTCTCCTCAAGAAAGTCGAATGATAGAATATATTGATTCCTCTGATTATTGGGATGTTCAGAGGAATGAGTTAGATGATCAAATGTGGGAAAGATGGTCTGCGTATAGACTTAGACGTAGACGTTTAGTTAGTTAAAAATAATTTATCCTTTTCCTGTATTAGTCTACATTGTTTATGTTTTTTGTGGATGGTATTAATCTCAATTAATCAGAGTTGTTACAGTAGTTTGTGTCTTCAATTAACTGATGAACCAAAGTTGTCTTATTGAAATTCATGATCCAATTTGTTTTATATCAGTTTTATGCAGAATTTTTGCTGGGCATTTTCTTCATTAACTTTCAGATGAAAGCGATTGTCCTGTTTCTAAGGGTTCATTTTGTTCGAAGTTTGTTGTTTATCTTTTATAGAGGTGCATATGTGATTGGTGTACAACCAGGCAGAACTACTTTCTGCTTACGCAACCTGCAGAGTTGAACTGATCTTCATTTTGTATATTGATATTTGTTGATTAGAATTCTGAATGACTTTAGTTTGATTGAATTTCTTTAGTTTTTTTTTTTTTTTGGTTTTGGAATTAGTATATGTGTTGTTAAGAGTTAGGATTATGTAAAGTACCTCAGTTTTACACTAGCAAAAACAATTGTTGGTAAGGAGTAGAAAGCCGAATTGTTTAACCATTTGGACCTTACCCCTCAAGTGTTTGATAGATTGGGTAACTTTGAACATTGGCTTTTGGTAGGTTTGACTTTCCATTCCTTGCTCATTCTGTTGCATCTAATTGTTGGACCACTGTAGAAGCTAATTTTAAGTTACAGTTGCCTTTTATATGACGTGTTTTTTTAACATATTGTCTTGTGTGGTTTCAACGGATTCTTTAACAGTTGAATCCTTATTGGAGCTCTTAGACGAGGAGATCCTGCGAAAAGATACAACATTCCCTTCACCAGAGTGGTCCTCTGACCATATTGCACTATTAGCTAAGTTTCGATGTAAGCCAAAACAAAGACGTTGTCGATAATAGGGTAAGCACTTGGTCTGTTTAATTTTACTTTTAATTCGATGACATTGTTAGCTTACATTTAAGTATCATGAAGCAACACTTCATTTTGATGCAAACATTTATCTCTTTATCATCAACATCCGGCCCATACTTTTCCAATTCATGACTGCATAGTACATGCTAATACTGTATTTATGATATTGTAAGTGTGTTTGTATATTTTCTTAGTATGAACTTTTACTTCCAGGGGTTTGCATAAACTCGATAGGTATTGTTCTGGGTCACAGGCTCAGACTATCACACTATATTCTGACAGATAATAAACTGAATTTTGATGTGGTCTGCCTTGAGTCCAAATCATGTGCATATAAAATAACTTCTGGTTACTGCTTGGAGATGTAAATGTTTGGAGTGAATATAAGAAATATCATCGTCTAAATCTAAGATGCTGATTAGAAACTAGACCTATGACTGGTTCCCTTTTTCTTGTTGTTATGAAATCATTATTTTCTTAATCCTGAGAACCATTTAACTGAACTGAGGTTTCTTTAAAGCATTCCAATATTTATTGAGGTTTTTTGATGTGTGATTCAACAGACATTTATCACTTTAAAGGTAAGGTTTGGCTTCATGTGTCAGTGTTACCTGAATGAGTTGGCCCAAAATTCTTGGATATTCTGCAGTATAAAAGGTAAAATTAGGTTGTCAAATTCTGTTGCCTAAAAATTTAAAAAAATAATATCTAAATTGAATCCTCTAGGCATAAGATGACATATTCATTTCATATATAATGTTCTTCACTTCACAGAACTTGCACAGTAGCACTTGAGAATACATCAGGTAGTTGCACAAATACGTTTTCAGATGTTCAAACCACTCATAATATTTGTTCTATGATGCTGTACACTAGGTTCAGATATTTTTATTCTGTGCTGCTGTAAATCCATGTTGATTGTATACTTATATGTACATCTTTGCGCATTTTGTCTGGGATGAAGCTTCTCAAGATAAGGTTTTGTTATGTGCATCTAAGTTGCCAGCGCATTTCTTTGGTTTTTCCAAAATTTCTAAAAAATATTATAACTTATATGTATATGATTTAGAAATTTGTACAATCAACTTTGCCTCTAAATGTTTTAGAAATCTTTAGTTGCCTCATGTAGTGTGCCTAAGATTGTTATTTATCGACTCTGTTAAGATACATTTCCAAGCTAATTCCAAGAGTACATTTGGTCTAGTGGTTTGGTTTTTCTTCCATGGTATTCTACTACCTGATGACCCACATGGCTTCTAAATATCTATCACTACTAGGTTAGGTAGATACTACCACTAGCCTATTGCTTGATATTGTATATAGTTATTTGTACTTTTGTTGATTGTGTTACAAAATATATGTTGATTGTGTACTAAATTAAGACTCTGCAACTAATTGTACTTCTATGTAGGTTTGATATGCCTCCTCATCGGATTTGGGTTCAATTTGAAGATGATACTTTGGTGGACATATTGACGGAATTAGCACTTGACGGTAAGTGGAAGAGTGACACGGATTTCAAATCGGGATACTTGAAAGTCCTAGAGCAAAAACTTGTGGAAAAGCTACCTACTGCTGGGTTAACAACCACCAACATTGATTCTAGAATCAAAACATTGAAGAAGCATGCAATGGCAATCAACGAAATACTTACTATTGGCAGCGGTTTTGAATGAGATTATAACAACAAGAAGATTGTGTATGAAAAGAGTTTATTTGATAAGTGGGATAAGGTAATTTCGAAACTGAATTATTACCCTTTTTCATATAATATCGTGCATGAATCTTGTTTATTTTGTTCGAAGTTTGTTGGTTCTATGATGTGACTAATCTGAAGAGGATGTGTTGTTGATAATAGACACAGTTTGTTACTTGGCTTATTGATCATATCTTTCTTTATCTTTAACTGAAACTGAGAAGCATATGTGCATCTGAATTTTTTGTGATGACATGCTCGGTGACTAATTCTAACTGTTCTAGAACTTCTGCCTATCCTATAATAGGCTGAACCTGAGTTTTCTTAGTTATTGTGGTCGGTACTGAATATTCCTGTGTTGCTGTAGTTGACTGAACATTAGTTTCCTCATCTATTGTGGTCGGAACAGAACAATCCTTTGTTATTGCAGACAAACAAAGCTTGTTTATTGGCTTACTGATACAAGCTTTTCTTCTTGTGAGCATAGTATGACTAGGTGCTTGAGTAGTTGAGCCTGTTGTGCGTACATGTTCTGTAACTTGTTCCGCATGAACTTCAATAGAATGGGTTGTATGCTCCTCATTATTACTGATTGTATGACTAGGTGCTTAAGTCATGAACCAGGGTTTGAAATTTCTTATGCTGAGTATGATGAAAATTGTCAGGAGATACTGAAATTGTGTTGTTCGTGGTTTTTGCAGTCTCATACAAGTGCAAAGGGAGTGTATGGGAAACCATTCCCTCATTTAGATGCATTGGTTGACATATTTTCTGAAGATAGGGAAAATGGCAAAGGAGCTACTTCACTTGTTGAAGAGATAGAGAAAAAAGATGAACAAGAAAAGGAGCAAGAAACTGAACAAGAGAATGACCAAGAGATAAGTAACCAGTCTGAATCAAATAGTGGTAAAGATAGAAGGAAAAGGGTCCGTTCATCATCCTTTGATATTGGATATGGTGAATCAAGTGGGGATGCAAATGGCCTTAGTTTGATGGCTTCTTCATTCGACAAATTTGTGACAGGTATACTTCAACACTTTAAAATGGTTCGTGGGTCACTAACTCAAGAAGCCGATGTAAATAAACAATTGTTCGAGGAGTTGAAAAAGATAGATGGCCTCACTGAAGATGACGTGATAGATGTTGCATCTACTATACTCGATTCATCTACAAAAACAAAGGTTTTCTTCGGCATGGGGGAAGAAAAACGAGCAAACTATGTGAAGAACAAGATTCTTAAGTGATGCAGTTAATTAAGCTTTCATGGCTCTATACATTTTGAATTTTGCAACTTTGAATATGATTTTAAATTTTGCATTTTGAACAAGATTCTTAAAGTGATGCAGGATTTTCTGTTAGTAATCCTTTATCATCATAAATTTTTAATTTTACATTTTGAACAATAACAAACAATATTTTAGTTTAAAGATTTGAAATTTAAAATTTTAAAATTGGCATGTTTTTATGTATTATAATTTCAAAGAGGAAAAAGGATATTAAAGTGATTTGGGACATATAAATTACCATATAATTGAATTATGTCAACCAAACGATAAAATTTGAATTTAGAATCTGATTCTTGATAATCCAATTCTAGAAACTGGATTACCTTATAATCCAATTCTTAAGAATCCAACAACTTGAACCAAACGCTCTATTAATTTTGATCATAAAAGATATGTAAATCTTCCAGATCAAGGATGATCTATTTAATCACTGAACTTCTTGATTATATAAGGTTGCTCTGTTGAAGTGATGAATTTCTTGATTATAGAAAAGGTATGTTCAAAGATAGTTAAGTCTTTGAGTGTTAACCAAATCGATCTTTGTGATACTCAGCATTTTTAAATCCGAAACCCAGTATTTGACAGTACTTGAAAAATGATTTCCGTGATATAAGTGAAGTGGTCGACAAGTGGACTTGGTCAAGATAAAATACTTTGTAATTATCGATTTTTATTATCTTGTAAAGAATGTGTTAGTCATATTGTCAATTTTATATACTAAACTCTCATGCATTGGAATGAATATACCTTTTTATGGATCATTTTTAGGGCACCAGATTATACGGGGTAGAAGGAGGAGATCTTATGCAGTAATAAACTTTCACATTTCCAATGGTGCTTTATCAGTCTGATCGATTAGAAACTAGAATCAAGGAGTTAAGTTTAGTGTTGATAAAGAAATCTTGATTTTCTCTTTCAACCTCATTTTCTTTATCATTGGATGCTGAATTCAACCTAATCTGTTCACATTTTTGGATCCATTTGGGAGAGCGATTTTGATGGATTAAAGTGCTTTGGTGGGTGCTTGCATGTTCGATTGTGAGATTATTTTTGGGGAACCTAATAAGTTGGCTAAGCTAGAGAAGGAGCAAATTCATTCTCATCGAAATAAGGGTTGTAGAACTTGAATCTTTCATATTCAAAGTTTGGATTCTCACTGGATTTAACGATCTATTTTGGCAAGGTAAGAAAACTATTACCTTGATTTTCTTCTTTTGTTGCTAATCGGGCTGTGGATATTAAGTTGAATGATATTTCTCTGTAATTCTTCATTTTTGCAACATAACTAGTGGGTTTTGTTTAAACTGCCCAGTTCATGCTTTGAATAAAAGCGTTCCGGAAATTTCTTAATGGATTTAAATGCTGGCGGGTTTGGCTTAAATTTTATAATTTATGTTAACCCATTGAATGGTGAAGTAAGATACTTACTAATTTGATTGTTGTAGGAAATATGAATTCAAATGTTTGTTCACTACTCACTATTTTAAGGAGCTTAAGGTGTTTGCAGAAATGATTGTTAGAGCTTTATTTCCTTTATGACAAATTTGGTAGAATTCATTGTTAATGCCTTCATTTCATTTATCCTTTTATTTTGATGAATAGCTCAATTAATTCGTGTCCGTAAATGCTGACTTCAAGCATTAACCCTTGTTGATATTGGAATAAGTTAGCTTCTGATTGGAGGCCATGTGCATTTTCGGAGGCAATCGATGCTTTTTCTTTTAGTCTAAAACTACTTATACGGTGCTATGGGTCAGACTCACATAGTTTTATCTTTGTCCTGTTGGTGATAAACCTTAACACCATCGCTGATGGAATGTATATATAAGATTTTGAATTTGATGTATGTGTTTTAATAATTGATTTAAGTGGGTTAACGGACTTGAGCGGTACCTTTAAGACTTGATCCTTCAGTAGCATTTTAGCTTGTTTAATACTTGTTTTAAATGGCATATACTGTGTACTAGTAATTGGAATTATGCTTGGTGAACATTTGACCTAGAACTTGGATGATTGGATTAGGCATTGTTTCAGGGGTGTATGTCAAAAGTGTGTAATGAATGAGCCACGTCTTGCATTCAACATTTAATCTGACTTTTGAGGAGTTGTTTTAGACAATGAATGATTAATTGTAACACTGTTGTTTCCTTCCATTGTCTAATCTATTTTTTTGATACACTTGATAACTCTTTAAATACTTGCTTCTTGTTCTCGCACACGAGTCACGGTAGGATGAGATGCCGTAAGAAATGCTATGTATAAATTACATACCGGGATACAAATTGCATCATTTTTATGTTGTGACTGATGTTAATGTGTGAACGATTATGTGGCAGTTCAGTGCTATAACATCAATAACTGTAAGGTAAGTGAAGTTGAGTATGTAAGGTTTTGTGTCGCTGGGAAGTTTTAGGCATGGGTTTAGTCCCAGCAGGCTTGTCTGATGTACTTGTATCATTGCGCGTGGGGTTCGTCATGAGTGGCTGCAACGTGTTTTTCTCTGCGGTAGCTTTTATTAACTAGTTTTGCGGTGTTTTGACTCTTTATATTTGGCTGCACAGAACATTTATTGGCTATGATACTGTTGGGGATGAAATTTAAGCATAAAATCCACTTAATCCTGTTATGAATGAATATCTTTGATGACAGTGATTTAGATAAAACTATTAAATGGGGGGTTTGAATTAATTTAATTGTTAGCTAAGTATAAGAATTTATTTTCAGTTTTGGTTGAATATATGTGATAACTAAGCTTCCATCTATTTGGTGACAGCATTTAGAACTATATACATTATCTCTTTTAGAAACTTGGGGGTGCATTAATAAGACAGAAGTGAAAAGAGTGGAAAGGAAAGATTTAGAGATGGACGTTGCGCAGTACTGTAGATAAATAAAAAGTGAATGAGGAACGAGTATTGTTCGAAATAACTACTTGTTTAAAGCAGTTTATGAATCTGTTGTTCTGCTCTATTTTGAATAAGTTTACTTGATATTATCTAGTGAGAGATAGTTGCTACCATTGTGGGTAGTTTATACTATCTAATTAAGAGAGACGAACTACGGTCATGCTTGATCCTTTCGAGCTACGGAGAGGGTATGTAGGCAGCCGTTTTGCTGTTCAGCATAATTTCACGAGGTTGTTTATATTGTCGGAAAATAGTTGGTTACTGAATTGCAGTTCATACCATCTAATCAGAGATGATTGCAACATTCACAGTTCATACCGTCTAATCAGAGATGATTGCAACCTTCACAGTATATATATATTGTTTGTAAGAGGTAGTTGCACTGGCTGTTTATACTACTTAATGAAGAGATGATTGCTGCTTTCCAGTTCATATCATCTGAAAAATGTGAGATAAAGATGATTGTTGCCTTTTCAAGGTAATTCATGTCATTTGATAACGGTACAACCCGTAAAACAAGAGATGATTATTACCGTTTGAGGTAACTCATATCATCTGAGAAGGATGGTTGTTTATGACGACAATTCATACCATTAATCTGGGAATGATTATTAACTCTTTTGAGTAGTTCATATCATTTGTAAAAGATGTTCTGTTGAGCTTGACCTAGTACTGTGAGTTGTTAGGCCCATCGGGGCTTCTACCTACAGGTGGCTACCCGGAAGACTTTTAGCTGTAACGGTGGCTGGTATCCGACTACCATGACATTGGCACTTGCCATCCTTCACCCGTCTGATACGGTGTGTGCTGTCAGGCCTTAATTGGCTCCCACCTACGGGTGGTAATCCGGAAAAACTGTTAGCTGTAACAGTGGCTGGTATCCGACTACCCTGACATTGACACTGGTCATTCCTCACCCGTGTAAAATCAATGCTTGCCGGCTTATAAAGTAGTTTGGGATAAATTCATGAACATTTGCTTGATAAGATTAAAATGGTCCGAATAAATTTAAAAAATCTGGTTTCCCGAGTGGCGTATCAGAGAATTGGAGTTTTCCAAATGGATCGTAACCCGACCCGTTAGAAACAAAAAATTTCTGGTCCGTCACCATCTTTGAATCTTTCATTTTCAAAGTCTTCGATGTAACATCAGACAACAACTTGATTATATTATCAAAAATCGTACAAAACAAAATCTGTTAATGTTGACTTATTTGATACTTTTATCCAAAAACTTCCAATAAACATACAACAACGCCGAGCCCAGGTTCGTTTTTTTTTTCCTAACTGAATCTAGGTTTGGTTGTGTTTTTTCTTATTTTTTTCGTAGTCGAACTTCAATATAAAAATCATATTAAGATTCAACTGGGTTTGTTTTCTTAGCCGAACCTCAATGTGTTCTTCGTATATAACAATATATTGAAGGTTCGACTGTTTCTTTTTTCCAAGCCAAACCTTAATATTTTGTCGCATATGAAGAATAAATTGAGGTTCATCTAGAAAAATAAGAAACCTAGCCGAACCAAACATAATAAAAAATATTTTTTAAAAAAAAAAACAAGAATTTTTTTTTTTAAAATAAAAAAACTAAGTAATTGCTTTTATATATTTTTATACGTTTTTTGCTGTAAGAAACTAAGTAATGGCTTCTACACTGCAGCAATACATACCTTGACTTCTAGTGGCGCGGCTCTATCCAGTGCAGAGACCTTAAGGGAATTACAAGGCAAACATCCATACGCAGATTCTCCCTTGATCCCAATAAAACCTATTGCTCAAGAGGCTTTTGTAGCTTCTAAGGACTTGGTTTTGAACAAGCTTAAGAGTTTCTGAAAAGGAACCTCATGCGGGAGAGATGGTCTAAGGGATCACCACTTGATTGATGCATTTAGTGGTGCTGCGGCTGCCATTTCAGATGATTTGGTTACTTCCATCGCTGGGATCGTAAACATTTGGCTGGCCGGGAAATACCTTCCCACTTTAAATGAGTTTATAGCTTTTGCGCGACTCACTCCTTTGATTAAACCTGGTGGAGGTATACGCCCTATTGTTGTAGGTACTATATGGAGACGGCTAGTCTCCAAGGTTGCTGCTTCTCATGTTGGCAAGAAGATGGAAGCGTATTTAAGTGACTATCAATTTGGGGTTGGAGTTCCCTGTGGGGGAGAGGCAATTCTACACTCAGTCAACTAGCTACTTGAAGTGAAGGGCAGCTCATCTTCTATGTCCATGCTCCTTGTTGATTTATCTAACGTTTTTAACCTTATAGGCTGCTTTGCAATGATCTTGGAAGTTAGGAGACAATGGCCCTCTATCTCTAGGTGGGTAGAGTTTTGTTATGCATCTCTTGCCAGACTATACTACATGGATCACACACTTTCATCAACTCATGGGGTACAACAGGGGGATCCCCTTGGTCCTCTGTTATTTGCTTTGACTCTACACCCCTTGATCCATAAAATTGCAGAACGTTGTGTCTTGGATTTACAAGCTTGGTACTTAGATGACGCCACAATTATTGGAGATACTCTAATGATGGCTAATGCTTTACAGATTATTCAACATGAGGGGGCTTCATTGGGGTTGCACCTTAATATCTCCAAAAATGAGCTATTTTGTCCTTTAGTTGATAACAGAGGTTTAGCTTCAGATGTCTTTCCCTCTGATATATGTAGGCCAACAGATGGAGTGAAGTTGTTGGGTGGGCCGGTCAGTTTGAATCCACAATTTTGTAAAGATTTGGTGCTTAGAAGGGTACATAAGACCATAACTTTAATGATGCCACTAGGGAGCTTGAAGATCCACAATGTGAATTGTTGCTTCTTAGAAACTGTGCCAGTGTATCTAGGCTATATTTCACTATGAGAACCACCAAGCCTGAATACTTGAATGACGCGCATTTGATATTTGATGACCATCTTAATCATTTCCTGAGGCATCTGGTTACGGGTGATGGACTTGGATTTGGTTTGCTGCAAAGAGTGGGGGTGGTGGTGGGGGTGGTGTTTACACAATGAATGATACTAGGAAGTATTGTTATTTAGCTTTTTGCCTATAAACCAACTCCCAACAAGATATTATACTGCGTCATTCTGGTGTGTCTGGTCTGATTCCAAGTTTTGAGCATGCATTAGAACGTTATAACCAGGTCCAGGTATGTGGCTCTGAGAATTCCTCATTATGCATTAACGACATTGACCCCCACTCCATGAGTTCCTTGACAGTTAGATACTTTGATGCAATGAAGAAAGAGGTGCACACTAGTTTTGATATGTCTGAACATGATTTAACTCTTTGGCAGTGTAACAGAACCAAGCATGCACAAAACTACTTATTGGCCGTTTCTATTGATGGGCTTAATAAGAAAATCGGGCCTAGGCAGTTTAGTGTTGTGTTGCGATACATGCTTGGGATCCCTCTTTTCAAATAAGGAGGTATATGTTCTTGCTGTGATAGGAGATGACTATTTTTGGTGATCATGCTTTCCACTTTGCTCATGAGGTTGTGATAGGATTCTAGATTACCCTATATAAAATAATCGCAATCGCACGGTGTCTACAATGCAGACAACTGTAAGTACGGGTCGAACCCATAGGGAGCAGGGACAATACTGTAATTAATATCTCAATTAAACTAATCAGAAATAATATTTTTGGATTTTTCCAAAATTCTAATTAACAAGAAAATAATGAAATAAGCTAGCTAAAATATACAATGTGACCAAATAGCGAGAGCACTAGGGTTTTTGGTTTTCGTCAATTTGATATATAGAACTCACATCTAATCCCCAAAATTATTGTTTCACCACTGTAATTTTTTTCGCTTCCAAGTTGACATTTCTAAAGAATTGCTTATCAATCGAAAAGTATATCCCATCTAATGTTACTAAGCATGCCATATCAATTTAAAAGCATAAACAATCAGTAGAACTATCTAACCCATATATAGTTTCAAAGAATTAAATATTTAATTAATTGCATACACCGTCTAAGAATTTAATCCAAGCACGACATATCAAACGGAAAGCATATATGATCAAATCTACTATTATGCAATAATTAATCAAGCTAACAATGAAGATAAATTACTAAACATTTAAACCATTTATTTATAAATTTTCTATAATCAAAAATGATTTCTACCCAAAATCCTAGAAAATTAATTATATATGAAGATAGATTTCTTAAAATCCATAAAAATAATTTAAAGAAATAGATACAATAAAATATCGTTGTATTCAGGGTGCCAATCCAGAGAAACGTCACGACCACAAGAACGTCCTTCTTCTTCTCTGTCAATCCATCCTTCTCTGTACATTCACTACTTTTCTATCCTCTCTTTAGGTTCTAGGTATTCCTTCCACCTAGCTTTTCTTCTCTCTCTCAATACCGCAGTACCTACTCTACCAAACGTCCAAAGAAAGCTAGAAGAAAACCTAGCTTTTATCTCCTCACCGTAATCCCCCTCTTTTTTTTCAATCTCTCTAGCCTCACTTTCTCTTTATACCCAACACCAAAACAGAATCCCCAGTACCGATACTCTCTTCTCTGACTTTTCTTTTTCTTGTCACTCCACACGTGCCTTGTCTTTTCTTCACACTTCTTTTCTTTGTACTCCACCAAGTCCGCACACTCTACAACCTAGCCAACTCCCATAGGTCATAGCTAGTAGCAAATACCAACCAGATCCGTTCAAATCAGCCTTTCTCAGTTTCTTTATACTCTCTTACGTGTCTCTCATTTACTAGCCTCCTCTGTCTTTTTCAGCACTTACCTCACCAAACAGAACCTATTCTACCAGTTGTACTTCTACACCACTTAACCAACCGAGCCTCTACCTGATCCCTTCACCGTACCACCTCTTCTCTTCCTAGCCTCACAGGTCGCCATCAACAACCTGCCACATCTCACTCCCCTTAGTCTTCACGTGAACCAACATAGACCTCTCTCCCAACAGCCTACTTAGCCTTAGCCAACACCTAAAAGAATGAGTAACCTTTCAGCCGTCCTTTTCTTTCCTAGGCTCTTCTTTCACTAGCTCCTAGCCAACTTCACAACTCTATCTCCATCTTGTTTCGTCTCTTTCACACGATCACGCCACCTGACGCACCCTTTTCTCTTTGATTCTGTTTGTACAGACTCTGCACAGGAAGATGTGCTCAACCATGTCTTAAATTCCGTTACAAAAGAAGGCTGTGTACAGACTTTGTCTGTTTGGTGTCCAATCATTTCTCAATTTCCGTCGAATCACCAAATCCAAGACCAGTGTATAGTCCAAAGATCATTTAACTTTTTAATACTAAAAATGTGCCTACTTAATAATATTTTATTTATAACGTCCGGTTTTATATTTATTATCTAAAAATCATAGAAACAATGAAATTAGTATCAACTTAAACACTAATAAATATAGATTAATTGGTAAAAATATATAAATTAAGCGTCTATCAGGTTGGTCTTAAGTTCAGGCATGATCTTGTACGTGATACCTTTACTGATATGTGTTATCGTGCGTGCGTTCCATCCAAAAAGGAAGTGACTCTGGGTTTTCTTTCTTCTGATGGTTTGGCTTTGAGATCAGCGTACACCCTAGTTTATAATTGGGACAATGGACATGATATGTGCATGGACGTAACTGGGGTCTCTCCTTTCACAGGGGGGGAGGGGTGTTCGCACATTTATTCCTGGCAAATCAATAAATAATGTTGTCACTCGGAAACGAAACAAATATCTTGAGAAATGCTTAACTTAGGGGTTCGGTTTTGGTGTCCTTGCCTTTACCATTCTGGGAGAACTTGGTGATAAGCGCATAAATCATACATTTGTACCGCTTAATTTATATTTGTTAGTACTTATAATTGTATTAATTTATTAATTTATTATTTATTAGGTGGTTCGCATAAAATTCGTAGTTAATGAGAAAAGTTGGTTGAAAGAACGAAACTATGTTGAATATTTGGTTCACGTTGGATAGATGAAGAAGAGATGCTACCGTACAGGCCAGGCTATTGGAGACAAAAGAAGACTAGAGCAGGTGAGCAAGTTGGCTGTTCGGTCAAGACTGTGGCTAGGAGGCTAGGGTGCGGTTGGTTCTTCTTGAATTGAAAGACGTTGAGTAGGTTGTTAAAGTTTACGGGCATCCAACTCAAAACCAATTGGCAATGAGTGGAGTGGCCCTTCCATATTATATTTTAAGTTTATTATAGGGATATTAGCAATGTGGGACTATTATCCTTCACACGCCCCCTCACGTGTAGGGCACTCTCTGTGGGCCTCTAACACGTGGACCATTGTATGTACGGGTAGCCGTTGGGCTTACTCTCGTACGGGTCTGACTCTGATACCATGTTAAAGTCTGCGGGCATCCAACTCAAAACCAATTGGCAATGAGTGGAGTGACCCTTCCATATTATATTTTAAGTTTATTATAGGGATATTAGTAATGTGGGACTATTATCCTTCACATAGGTGACTTAAGTGGACAATTGAATCAGGCATTAGTGCAAGAAATAGGACATGTCAGGTGATGTTCGCTGATTGAGTGCACATGAGAGAGTGACGTGAATAATGAATGGAGTTATTTTGCTCGATATGGAAGAAAGAAAGTACGACGGGCAGTGTAAACAAGGTATGTTAAGTGAGAGACATGTGAAGGAATGGGTCAGAAAATGTATTTCTTTGGAGATTGTTGACTGACGCATAAGACACGAAGAAATAGAGAAAGGCAGTGTTAGGTCAGTGGGCTGTTCAGTCTAGAATTGAGAAAAGAAGAAGCTAGTGTGTAGCGTAGTGCTACGGTATAGGCTGTTCGGTGAGAGGAAGTGTGCAGGTAGGTGAAGAGGTGATTGGTGACATATGACTGACACTTGACAGTGGCTGGAACAAAGGTACCGCAAGTTTAAAGTAGGGGTACACACGTGACACTGTAAGGGCTTCCATAATAAGCGCTTGGTTTTCGTGAAAAACCTAATATAAAACAAGAAAGAAAAAAAGGCAGAAAAAGAGGAGGACAGACGGAGTTTTTCTGAGAAGGTTTTTGTTTTCTGTGCAGAGTTTTTCTGGACGCGGAGGAGGCGTTCCGTGGAGGAAGGGTTTTTGGACGCAGAGAAAGAAGAGGACGACTGATATCTTTACGGAATATTGGTTTAATCTTTTTCCTATACTTTTCTTAGTTATTTTAATGGGTTTTAAGAAACCCATCTCCATGTTCTAATTAATTTGTAACTAGGGTTTAATGTTGAAACCACCTACAGTTTTAGATCAATTAAATGATTTATTTGATACAGAACATTATGATTTGAATAGATTAATTTCATGATTTTGATTTATTGAATTTCATTAAACAATTGTGATGTCTTTTGATGGTACATGCTTGGCCTAGGTCTTTGATGTTCCATGCTTCTGGTATACAATTGTTATTTTGAAAATCTAATTGTTGCAAATATATTTGTCTACTTATTTGATATTTTATGCTTGGGTTAAATCCTTTGATGGGGTATGCTTAGAATAGCCAAATATTATTTCTGGACCTAAAATTAGTTTCGTACAATTTTCTCGCTAACGCAATTTTATGGTGTATGCTTGAGACTAGGGATTTTTGATGCACCAAGTTTAGGGAGTCCCAGTGATATTTACTACTCTAAATATTCATGAGTTATGTTTCACTTCAGTAATTAAATAGAAATAGTGGTGGATACTGAAAACCCTGGTTACCGACTCTCCCATTATATTTATTTTTATTAGTTTAGTTTGTTTTATTATTTTATTAATTAATATAAAAATCCAAAAATATTATCCTTGATTAGTTGATTAGAGATATTAATTGCAGTATTTCCCCGCTCTCTGTGGATCTGACCCGTACTTGCCGTTGTCTACTAGTTAGACCCCGTGCGATTGCGGTTATTTATATTGGGTAATTCCAAATCACATCACTTGGTAGCGACACCATAGATTTTCTGAAGAGACTGCGTAACTACATGGCTAGTTATGATGGAAATGTTAATGTGGAAGATTTTCTTATCCACATAATAGGGGTTGTCATTCAAAAAGGATCGTGGCTCAGCTAGTGGCTAGGCTCCCATCCAATTTCTTGTAATTTTTTCTCTTTATTTGTTGTTATTTTGAAATTAAATTATATAAATAAATAAACAAAATAATATAATATAATATATAAAATAATATAATATAATATATAAAAAACATTTTAATAGAAATATATGGATATAAGCTTTTGGTTTTTACTTTGTAATGACCTAGGTCAAAAATTAGGAAGGATAAATTGGGCTGCTCCCCAAGAATCGTTCTTTTTGAGAGTTGATTTGAGACCTGTATAAGACTATAAGTGCTTCAGATATTTACATTATCATCTTCAAATTCTCCACTTTCTCTTGTTCACCAAGATTAAAAGATTAGAAGCAGAGATACACCAAGTGATCTAAAGTTCCATTTCCAAAACCAAAATTCTCCTGAACCGTTATAATTGCGGGCTTAGTGTGATAGCATGCAACCCCTTGGTGCACTGGTTAGTAAGTGGAAAACCGTATTCTTGCTCTAAAGTCTAAACAGACGTTACATCCAGCATGATGTTCATTCTCATAAATTGGGCCATTCACAAGTCTTTAACATCAATAAATAACTAGCTGTGCATTTCTCAATTTTTCACTTTACCTATTTGCAACATAGGTAATAATTTTGAGGAGAATCAGATCCTTGGTAAAGAGATTGCGCAAGTTGTAGTGTTCAGAAACAAAAAGCAGAGCAAAAAGTTCTAAAAGTATATGAACTTGAAGGGAACAGAGAGGAGGGTGATTCACATGTTAATTGTGATGTAAACAAACACTGCAAAATCACAACAGCAGTGTAATACACCTCTGTGTATTTGATTAATTACATTAAACCATTAAATGGGTTACGGACTGATGATTCTGCTACACTAGCTTGTTAATAGGTTCACAGGAAAGATGCAGATTGTATATTGAAGATCTTAAAAAACCCTAGCCCTCAGGGATGTAAGACTGCATATATTCAAAGCTCTAATGACGTGGATTTAGGTATCTGAGTCATCTATGGAGGTAAAAGTTAAAAAGTAAAAAAACATTCATACCTGCATGGAAAATGGCTAATACACCAATTATCCATGGCACAAACAAAAAGATTCAGAATGAACAAGAACAACCAAAAGAATTTACTGCCCTATGATATACAAGAATCGATCCTGGTTTAACATTTGCCAAAACTCCTATGCTCTCCGAATGTATATCTTGCCTTCATTTCCACCCACATCTTCATTATCACATCTAAGGATCGCAGGATGACTGCAGCTGAACCAAATCATGCTGGAGTTTGGATAGCCCATGAGCAGAACCTCCATGAACCATCATACTGTCTTTTCAGAACATATCTAATTCTATACGAGCTGCACAAAAGAAATGGTATCATCAAGAAAAGGGAAACTAGAATCCTCACCAGTATGACATCGGGAGAGACCACTGATCATTAGGCTGAGGTTTTACAACCATATTTTCTTGTTAAACACTTGCACTGGTCTTCTTGATCCGCGCTAGACGTGGGTCAAAAAAATTAACATTTCTGGTAGTAAACCTAACTTTATGCAAAGCACTGGCATGATTTGATGGTACTAACATCTAAAAATGTTTCTAACCCCTTGTAACTGGAAGTATATAAAAAAATTAAAACATGAATCAAATAAGTAGTCCAAATATATGACAGTAGTACCAGTAGTAATTTGGGTTTTTGGGTTGAGACTCATCAACAAGCTCTGCTGCTTCCTCCAGCAGAGCCTCAATTTCAGCCATCTCCTCATTTTTGCCATCTGACAAGATTTCTGCCCGAACAACAGACAACTGTAGCAACACAAATCTCCAAAAACATGATTTGGCTTTTGCTGAGTCAGCCAAAGCTTGCCACTGTTAAATAAACAAGCAGCGAGGAAGTTACTTATTAAAGTAGAGAAGAAAGAAAGTTAATAGCTGATTATATGCTTCAAGCAATGTGCTTCACCAAGTGAACTCATTTAAAAGAGTCGGAACACCTCACAATTAGATATTTCTAGACCCTTTTTTGGGAAAACTATAAGCTCATCAGACGCTTGCCCTATTTGCAGTTTTCTTTGTTTTGTTTTTGCTAAAACAAGGGCATATTTGCAAGATGCGTCACACTTTTATACGTCCCACATAAAAGGGAATCAATGTGAATGAATGAATTCCAAGCCCGAATTCAGTCAGTGGACAAGTTACAACCATAATCCCAATAGAACTGATATTACCATCTCTCTAATTGTATTTCTCTTTCCGATGTGATTTCAATGTGATATATCAAGATCAGTTTCCTAGGTTGTAGACTCTGAACAAGTGGCTAACCCCTCAGCACATCAAATTATGGAGTTCCAGAGAGTCCCCCAAGTTATTTGTTTCTTCTATAGCAGTGGTACTCAAGTTTTTTTTTCTTCCCAGTGCGTCTGTTTTGATTGTTCAACAAATAATAACTAAATAATGGAAAAGGATATTTAGACAACTTTGGTGTTTACCTGCACAAGCATTGATTCCGCAAGGACCTCAGGAAGGCTCTCAACTTCGTGGTCAGGTCCAAGAGCTTCCGCTTTGATGGCTTGCCACTGTTTTACAAGGGCCTCAGCTTGATCCACAGGCATTTTTCTTTTGTGCAGTTTGGTAAAACGTAACATATCAACAGGAGATGAGCTTTCTGTAGTTTGCCCCTCTCTGTGATGCTTGGGATTCTTAAAAATGACTAGTAGCTTCCCGATCCTTTCAGCAATGCTACTCCTATCAATACAAGCAGAACCAGCTTTGGAATCAAGAGAAGGATCTCTGGTCTCATAAAGGCTACTAATGTCCATCTTAGGGCTAGTAGAAACGCGCCTAGACAACTTAAAGGTTGAGAACACAAAGAACCCTAGTACTGTTCCAAAAGTGATTTTTCCAAGGATATCCAGCAGGAATGACCAGCCTCCCCACATATTTTTATTATGAGTTCCAAGGTTTCTCTTTAGTTGTATAGACGGTGAACTAGTACCACTAAGACTACTGGTTTTGCCTGCCATTAATGGACTCTGAAGATCAGCTGGAGCTAGTTGCTTAACTGCCACCCCAAAATGTCGAGAAGAATTCAGATGACGGTCACCAGAAACTGCCATGTCAGAAGAAAGGGCAAAGGACGATGGTCGGTGACGTAAGTTCTGAACAGTCTTTGGAGATCCTTTGATTTGCTTGTTTCCTTGAGAAGTTCTTTTTTCACCAGAAGAAAAGTTGGGCTGCACATTTTGGATAGTTTATCTCTACCATTGTTCTGGTCATAGCAATCTTAAGCTCATTCAAAACTGGAATTAAAGACTCACCAAAGATGCAGAACAATCGCGTGTATCTGGAAACAGACCAAGCACGGAATCCTTCAGCCATAATTCCTGGTCAATTTCAGCAAATCGTCTGGCATAAGACAATATCAACCTTAATGAAGGCAAGCAAGAAATTAGTATGCAGCAGTCAACTGGTGTTGCTTAGCATTATTTTTCTTTTTCCTTTCTTGATCAATAGCTTCTTACAGATTAGGACAAAAAACAATGAGCACTCACCCAAGTTAATATATGAGGCAGCACGACCCCACAACTAACACAAGTGGCAAGAGATGAATAAATGCCGATGCATATCAACTCATCTCTCATAACACTCAATAGCACATAATGAAAAAATATTTTTGCAAATAGATATGCATGTGTATCAGCTAATCAACTAATCCATTCTGAAATGCGACATAGGCAAGGGGGTGTATCTACGAGCGGACATACAGAGTTAAAGTTGTAAAACAAATGCTCATATGATAAATACTTCCTTGATGGCATGCAACACTTTAAGCATGCTTCCTTATCTGGCAGATACAAACGGCAGTACACCAATATGCATTTTTATTCTTAAAAATTAGTGTTACATACCAATGACTGAGAACCATTTTTTCTTTCGCTTTCTGAAACAGCTGATATAATATTTCGTGAAGCAAGTCCTGAATTAACTTCAAGCTCTCTAAGCCTTTCAATAGCTACATCTTCACCACCCTGTGAACCCCACTTTCAATTGTTGAACAATTTGATACATACGATTTTTGTGATACCAGGAAATGAGGGAACAAAACATACCTGCCCAAGAAGGAATGAAATAAGAGCTTCCTCAAATTTCAAATCAATGCCCTCTGATGCTACCAGTGATTCACATATGGTTTTCGCTTTGGTAATCTACACAACAAATTCCAGTTATATTAGAATCAAAATATAGCCTTCAAACTAAAGAAAAATATAATAAGAGTTTATACATTCTCCTGCTTTAAAGTTTGGAAGAGAGGTACATACCAGATCTGTCTGCTTGCTTGAAAATCCAACAGCAACATGAGCAATCATGCCCATGTAGAAAGAATTGAAATCGATTACACCTCTTTGATTCTGTGATTCAAGCGATTTTCTGTTTCTGCGCACTAAAGCTAGTTCTTCCCATGGAAGAAGATCAATAGTTTCAGTGGCCAAGAGCTCAATCAGAGCCTGGCTCAAGAAGCATGACCAGTCTTGCACTCTGCAAGAACTTTCCACATCAAGGCCCTGCCTGAGTAATTCACGCAAAGCTGAAATTGCTCCCCTTCTTCTTTCAGCATTTTCAGGTGTGTGAGGCATTCCTAACAGCTCCAATGTGCATGCAGGTGCAAGTTCCCCCAGAGATTCTTCTATCTAAAACTCACCTCCAACCAAATTATTTAAGCAATCAACTTAGAGAATCTAACCCACAACATAAAGCAAATAAACCATTTGTGTACTATAAAGATTTAAGGTAATCACAGCATAGTCTGGCAAGGGCCATGCAAGTTCCTTGACTTGGGTCCTCACAGAAACAAATAGAGAAACTCACAAAATTGAAAGACCAAAAAACATTGGTAGAGAAACTTTAAAATAGATACCTGGGACAGTAATGGCATTTTCCCCAGAGTATTTTTGCTTCTAAGTAGATACTGAGCCTGAACAAGAGCTTCAAATCCCTGGGATACTTTGTTCTTCTCAAATCCACTTTTTGCGATTGCACACTTCAAAGAAATACCTATGATAAGAAAAGATTGAATAACAACACTGCTAACAAACTAGGAAGAGTTTTCCACCCTTATTGATATCCTTACCTCAGCTAGCGCCATAGAAAGAAGCAAATCATGAATATAAGGGTTAGAGTCTGGATGTTGTAGAGCTGCACGGCCAATTTCTAGCACAAGTTTTTCTTCTCCAACCTGCAGTAGCAATTATGTATCTGCTTAAACTCGGCCAGTGTAGAAAAATTATGTCCAAATGGTTAAATTTAATATTTAAAATTTTGAATGTCATGAGAAAACAATGAAGTAACAAGAGCAAGGTTTAAACTAACTCAGAAGCTAAGTCAGTCAAGTCACTCTTGATGCATGGCAATGCATACTTTTTAAGAAGAAACAGCATTAGCCAGCTGATATTCCTAACTTTATACTTGTCTAATATCAGGTTGGAGACAAGTTAATATACCTCTTGAAGAAGGCAAAGAGCACCAGGCAACCATGACCAAGGGATACGAAGAGGAGATCTAGGCGGCACCTTATCCCTCACATTACCAGCATATTCAGGTTCAAATAGAAGCTTATCCCTCAAATCCATTAAAAGCTCCTTATAACCAAACAAAGAAAAGAGAAGTGAAAAAGAATATCAGCAAGGTAAATACATCTCCATTGTGCAACAGTAGTTTTTGGAAATGATGACATTGCATTTGTTTCCTAACTACCTGCCGAGATACAACAGCATCCAAGGTGTACCCTTCTTCCACATCTGCACTTTTTAGACTCATCACTGACTTAACAATCCGATCCTTCTCTGCTCGATCAGTAACACCGATAAGCTGCAATTGAACTTGATAAATCAATACTTTAAGTTAAATATGGTGACAACTTTAGTCGCTAGTCCACATCCTAACGTTTTTACTCATTCATGCAAGAGTCGATACCTGCTCCAAACTTTCTAGTTATGACCGGGTAAAGTTCACTGTTCAACCCAGCTTTTACAAAAAGGGGGTTTAATCACAATCGGAGAAGAGGATTCTCTACAATCCCATTGATAACTAAATCTACAACAAACTTGTCAAACTTCGGTGGCTCAAATTACGTCAATGTGATGCGAATCAAACTATTCCACAATAGTTTTACTGTTCATGGTAAAAGAAATCACAATTTACTAACTCTACCCTATACTAACAGGGGGTTAGTCGTGGGAGAGTTTGAGGGATTTTAATGTGCATCAGCAACCGTCAAAAAACACAAAAACGATAAATGTGTTAGCAGGTCCGTGTGTCGAATTCTCCCTTCAAACAACTCATCCTAAATGCTTTGGTGACAGACCATACGGGATTTACCAAAATACCCAAAAACTCAAGAAGACAGTACCAGAAAATACCCATTTAAAACCTTAATTTAAGCAACTTTCGTCCTATATCAAGCCAAAAATTAACATACCAAAACTCATATGCAAGACTAATCCAGCTAATTTCCACTGCAAACTAACCCATAACAGCAAAATAAACATAATACAATCATTTCTAACAGCATCATTCTTTGTAGAGTAGAAATTCTCAAAGGCAATACTACAAGAATCCAAAAATTACAGAAACAGAGAATTAGATAGATTAAATCAACAAGAACGAACCTGATAGCAAGTAACAGGAATCTCAACAACACCGGTTCGAATCTGACCATTATTTTCAACAACATTATTATTCTGCAATTCATTTACATTTAATCTCCCTCCTCTACAATAAACAAAGAATTCTCTCCTTCTAATAATTTTCCTTTTACAGCTACTACTACTACTAAACCCTAATGGAACTTTATTATGATAATAAGTGACATTTCCCCTTCTTATACTCCTAGAAAAAGTAATCACATCTCCTACATTTCTACGTTCATCGAGATAAGAACAACTACAACAAGCAGGAGATGTAAGCATCGCCATATCTCCAGATCAAAAACCTTAACCCTAGGTTTTGACCATTTTCATTCTTTAGGAACGATCGTCGCCATGATTTAGAGCGAAAATTTGGTCTACCCAAAACTAGCCAGTGAACCGTTATTCTGTGCTGTGCTCTTTCGAAGATTTACTTTGTCTAGTGATATAAGCAAGTAGTATACTGAATTTGACAGGTAAATCTGCTGACGGGATTGGAGTTGTTAAATTGATGATTTTGATGTGGCCATATCAAGGTATTCTACAGTATTAAAGTAGGAATAATCAAGCCTACAAGATTATCGACTTTAGGTAAGGCTATTCTAGGATGAGGTAGGAAGTCAGCAAGGATATTGCCCCACTACCTCGATGGTACATGCATAAAAAACAAGAAAAAATGTAACAACATGAGTTTAGGGCGTCCACAATCACACGATTATACCCATCAATCAAAGATCAAAAAATTTGATCTTTAATCTGGATCAAAAACAACGGTGAATGATCAGGCGAGGGTATAGAGTACCGTTTGGGTGTAAGCGAAGAACCAGTATATCGCTTGGAAAGACGGACGAGCCACTAACAGTTCGCCTGTTACAAGCGAGATTGTGGTCTACCGCCTGCAAAACAAACTTACAGGCGAAATCCCAACACCTCGCCCACTCCCCAAGCGATATCTCAGTATCTCGCTTGTACAAGCGAAGTGCCAAAATTCCGTCTATGAATTGTGCGAAGAAATCGTGTAAAAAAAGATCCGGGCGAAATGCAGGAATACCGCTTGCACAGAGGCGAGAGCCTATAATTTCGCCTTCAATAAGCTGTGAATGTAAATTTCTCAAGGTAGCATCTCGCCCAGCTAAGTCTTGGAGTCACGCCCAACCACAAGTAACAAGCAAGTCTTGGAGTCACGTTGGCAGTAATGCTAGCAATTTCTTGTACACTAATTGTATACTAATTAATCACCATAAGGAGGAAGAAAAAGCCTTGATTAATTAAGTAATTACCTCGTTTGTTCCATGTGCTGCACCAACAAAGCTTTATAAACATTTGAATCATGTGTTCAAAGTTCAAACATAAAAGACGTGACTTAATCCGACTGTTGGCAGTAACAAGTAACAAGTAACAAACGAAGTCTTGGAGTCACGCCCAACCACAAGCGAACCCATCTAGGCTCGCCCAGCTCCAAGCGATTTCCTGTAGTCTCGTCTAATCCTAAGCGTACTGCTAGCATCTCGCCCGTGTTTTAAAATTTTGAGCGCTATCTCAGCAACTCGCTTATGTGTAGGCGATCTTCTGGGGTATCGTCTGGTGGAGCGGAATTTTAGAATCCCGCTTGAGATGGCGGAATGCCAACTCTTCGCCCGTGTTTTTAAGCGAGATTCTGGAAAATCGTTCGGTTACAGGCGAGGGCTAATGATTTCGCGCGACTATAATTTATAGTCGTCGATCAACGATTAGATTTAATCTGGAACAGTGATTTTCATCGATCAAATACCAAATTTAATCGACGACTATGGGTCATTTTCGACGACTATCGACTGTATTTGATCTTTGATTGTCGGTTTAGTCGACGATTGCAGATGCTCTTAGATAGAGCATCTCCAACTGGATTTCTCAATTTTCTATTCCATCCGTCTAAGTTATATAGACATTAAATTCGTTTTAGTATAATACTAATATTATTAATAAGGGTATATATGGAAAAACCATCTAGGAATTATAGTTATTTTTACAGGCCATGGGTTATAAGCCCAAAGGTGTCACTATCCAACTACATAAAACTCAACAAAACAAATTTGACACAAAAAACCCATTATAAACCAACTGTCCATATTACCCTTGCTTATTATTCAGCCCAACTTCATTAACTGCTCACGCCCATCACGCCCGCCTTCCCTTGATATTAACGCCATTATTTCCCTCTTAACTTCTATCATCTACCATCTCCGAAAATCATACCGTTCATCGTTTCAACATCATCAGAGAAAAACACCTGAACCAACATCATCGTCATCATCAATCATATCAAAAATCATCACATTAATCTCCCTGAAACAAAAGTCATCACTTCAATCATCATCAACAGTAGAATTTGAGTTGTAATCAACCTAAATTTCTGATTCTAAAACGATTGTTGATCATCAACAGTTCTACTTTTAACTTATCATAATCTACCTGAAGTTTCTATTCAATTCTGTCACAGTTTAAACCTAAGAAAAATCACTGAAGATCATTAAACATGATGAAGAAACAAGACAAGAAGATGAAGAAAAAACTCAATACACCAGTTAAGAAACAAGAATCTACGAAAGGTAAATCGAAGTTTATAGTTTCATCATATTCTGTGATTGTTATGGTTGAAAATCAAAATGCATTTGGTTAATAAGGTTTCATCATATTCTGCATGTTTATGATTTTTAGTTTCGTGATTTTGGTTTCATCGATGTATTTGGTTAATAAGGTTTCATCTCTTTCGAAATTACAGGTTTCATAGTTAGGTTTCAGTTACATTTTTCTGAAACTAGGTTTCATTGATTTTCATCTGTTTCAACGTTTAGGTTTCATCTGTTTTAACCTAAATTATTGTGTTGGAACCCAAATAGGTTTCATCCTATTCTTTGTGTGGTTGTGACCAACAATGTTGGTGGTTTTTTACTTAGTTGGTAATATGATGGAACCCAAAAAGGTTTCATCCTATTCTGTGTATGTTTGTGACCAATAATGTTGGTGATTTTTTATAAATGCATGTTTTGATGGAACCCAAAAAGGTTTCATCCTATTCTGTGTATGTTTGTGACCAATAATGTTGGTAGTTTTTTAAAAATGCATGTTTTGATGGAACCCAAAAAGGTTTCATCCTAATCTGTGTATGTTTGTGACCTACAATGTTGGTGGTTTTTTACTTAATTGGTATTATGATGGAACCCAAAAAGGTTTCATCCTAATATGTGTATGTTTGTGACCAACAATGTTGGTGTTTTTTTAGAAAATACATGTTTTGATGGAACCCAAAAAGGTTTCATCCTATTCTGTGTATGGTTGTGACTAAAAAATGTTGGTGTTTTTTTACTTAATGAATGTTTTGATGGAACCCAAAAAGGTTTCATCCTATTCTGTTCTGTTTGTGCTAATGGTTTACTTATTCTGTAACAGGGAAAAAAAATTTCCAGATCCATACGGGTGCTCATTACAACATTTGTGTACAGAGGCAACAAAAATAAAAGCATTGATACAAACTAAAGAAAAACACATGAAGGCACTTGTTGCATGTCCATTCTGGCGTTTCTTCAAACCGTTCTTCGATGGTACCCTTCAAGCAGAAAAATTAAAGAAAACGACAAGAGCAGTTCAGATGATCTTAGGGTCATTTTATAGAAGTGTCAAGGGTGATAAACCAGATTGTTTCAAATTGATGAGAGCAAGGAATATGATACTACGGACAACACCTGAACAATTCGCTGTCATCTTTGGTCTACAAATGATGAAGAATGTAGATATACACCAAGATGTTGAGCTGAAGAAAAAGGTGAACATGTTTCAAGTTGAGTATTTTAAAGGAGCTAAGAAGATGAGGAAAACTGATATTGTCAGAGCTATGATGGAAACAACAACAGATGAAACCAAAGTTGAAGACTTCGTCAAGCTATTCATACTCTATCTCTTGGTTTCGATATTTGTCCCAAACAAAGGTGGGCAGAATCTGACATCAAAATACTTGTACCAAGTATTTGATATGAATAAAGTGTGTTGGCTTGATTTTTTGCATGAAAATCTAATTGACTCTATAATTAAAGCTGAAGAAGTTGATGATGTATCAGGTTGCGCCATTTATCCACTGGTAAGTTAATTTTTGTTTCTTTTGATTCTTAAAATGTTTGTTTTTTATTTTTTCCGAGTTTGATTACTAATTTAAATGTTGAATTGTGTATTGTCTTTTACAGTATTGATTTGCTGAGATGACAAACATCACATTTGAGAGAAGATGAGAGCGAAATGTACGCAAGGTTCGCTAGATGGAACCTTGATGAAATAAGCAAGCAATTGGTGAATAATTTTGATGATCTCTCCAACAAACCATAAATTTTCTCCAAGGTAAAAGCAACAACAATTGTTTGTTTATAATTTTTAATGTCTGCACCTTATTCAAGATGAAAAAGCAAAACTATGGAACCAAAAAAGGTTTCATAGTTTATTTAATACCAACTTATTAATCATAACTTTTCTTGTATTCCACATATGAATGTGGGTTACCGTCAGGGATCCTTCATGTTAGAATATAATGAACAAGAAATACGCTTGGTCCAGCGTATAGAGGAAGAAGAAATTCAGTTTGAAGAGTACATAGATGGTGAAGGAAATGAAGAGGAAAATGCAAATGTTGGTGGTGAAACAAATGAAGAGGATAATGAGATGGTTGGTGAAAGAAATGAAGATATTGGTTCTGAAATAAATGAAGAGATGGTTGGTGAAATAAATGAAGAGACTATTGGTGATAGAAATGAAGTGAGTGTTGAAACTGGAAATGAAGATACCACATACAAGGAAAAATATAAGTGGGCAAGAATTTTGATTGACAAGCTTACAAGCGTTGGTAACAATGGGCTTTCGGAAGAAGATCAATCAATTCTCGCAAAATATGATGCTGAAGATAAGTTAGAACTAGAACCAGTGAGGAAGACTTACGTGAGAAAGGAACGTAAACGAGATAAAGCAGAAACAGTTTCATACACTGAACAAGATATGGAGGAATTGATAACCAATACTATAAAAATTGTGGATGCAATGGTAGAACAAGATGATGTGAATGTTGAGGTTGAAGAAGATAGAGAACAAAAGTCTGACAATGATGAGGTGATAATTTACTATACTTTGTTTTGTTTTGATTCGATTTGATTTACTATACTTTATTTTCTGAAATCAATAAATATTGCAGGTAATGAATATATTTGAAGAAACAGAACAACATAATGCAGTGGAACCTGAAAAGGTTTCAGCTCATAAAGAAGTTCAGGATCAACATGACGCAGTGGAACCTGAAGAGGTTTCAGCTCATGTTGAAGTCCAGGAGCAGAATGATGCAGTGGAACCTGAAAAGGTTTCAGCTAATGAAGAAGCTCAGATCCA
>JAJJMC010012048.1:5440370-5455807 GCA_023531435.1 Papaver californicum | reverse complement strand
ACCTGAAAAGGTTTCAGCTAATGAAGAAGCTCAGATCCAACATGATGTAGTGGAACCTGAAAAGGTTTCAGCTCATGAAGATGTTTAGGAGCAACATGACGCAGTGGAACCTGAAAAGGTTTCAGCTCATGAAGTTCAGACTGAAGATCTTTCGGAGTTAACTCCGAACACAATTGAAGATTTGGAGGTGGCTGAGAAGATAGAATCTGAAATCAAAGCGAAGCAAGCCAAGGACAGTATAATGGAAGAAGTTTCGGAGTGAACTCCGAACACAATTGAAGATATAAAAGTGGCTGAACAAATTAAATCTTCTTTGACGAAGAGTAACTTGAGGAGTGCAATAGAAGAAATTTCTGAATTGACTCCAGGCACTATAGAAGATATCAGAGTCGCTGAGAGAGTAGAACTGGAAGCGAAGAAAATTTCTTCATAAAAGCCAGAGACACAGATTGAAGTGTTAACTCAAAGCCAAGGTTCAATTGATGAAACTATTCTTCAGCAAATGGAAGACGAGTATGCAACCAAGATTTCTACATCAAAGCCAAGTAGTAAAGGCATATGCTACTACTCTGTTGTAAACATGGCAAATGATGTAATTGCTTTAGAAGATGATGTGCCTCATTTCAAGTTGGGATTGACGGAAACTGACAGTGAGAAAGAAGATGGTGAAGACATCAGTCCCGATAAAAAATTGAGTAACATAATCTCAAGGATGAGAGAAAACAAAAGGAGAATGAAACCACCTGTCAAGATGCAGGATTATACACCTGGAGATGCTAAGAATAAGAAAAGAAAAAAGACTCGGTGTGTGAGCAGAAATCAAAAAAAAAGTTGGAGAAAAAACAAAAAGAGAAAAGGGAAGACAACTTGAAAGCAGTGGACAACTTAAAAATTATGCAACTGCTGGATTTAAATGAAAAAGAGATTGTGTGCAGATATTTTAAAATGCACAATGGAAGGTAAGTGGCATTCATACCATTAAGTTTTTTGGTTAAATAATTTAAGTTTTTTAGTTTCTTTTATTCTTCTTAAATATGAAATTTGTTTATCAACAATATAACAACAGTGACATGGCTTGGGAGAAGGACGATATGGGCCTGTACATTACAGGAAAAAATATGAACGCCTTGATAAGAAAAGGTGACATAGAAGGAGATATGATTGAGTTCTACATGCTCAAATTTTAAAAAAACATAGCAAAGAACATCAAGAAATCAGATGGCACTCCTAAGTACAAAAGGGATGTTTTCCTAAGCACGTATGTCTATGTAAGTTTCATCTAACTTATCTTATACAAGTGTCTTTCTGAAAACAATGAAACCAATTTTGGTTTCATCAAAATAAGGTTTCATCTGTTTCAATTACATTTTTCTGTAAAAAAAAGGTTTCATTGATTTTCAACAATGCACTCATTTTGATTTTTTATTGAATTTCAGACATTGCACTCAATCGGTAAAAGTTGCCACACTGCGATTGAAGCTTTCATTGATAAAATGGACTACACTCCAGAATATGTCTTCGTTCCAATCATAACAAAACTAAGTGAAAAGACATATCACTGGACATTGTTAGTCTTTGATAATGAGACTGGAGAATTATCTCACTACAACTCAATGGCCTCCACTGAAGATGAATGCAAAAAAAGTGCTGAAAGCATGAAGGAAAGAATGGTATCAGCATTCAGAAAACATGTATCAAAGCTCTGCCTGGACTCATCAAGTCAAACAAAAGAATTTATTTTGAACACCCCTTTCTGTTGTCAACAAGATGTGTAAGTACTTTTAAAAGAAATTGTGATATCTTCATTTTAATCCTTTTTTGTATTTTTCAATTTAAAGATATTGTTTTGTTAATTTCAGGAATGATTGCGGACTTCATGTTTGCTATTACATGAAGATCCTTTTGAAAGGAAATTTTTCATCCGAAAAGCACATAAAACAAAAGGTGCAAAATATGAGGCCAAAGTTGGCATGCAAGATACTCCTTGACAAAGTTGAAGACTAATACTCCTTGACAAAGTTGCAACTTAAAGTGGAAGAGAAAAGAAGACTGATGGTCAAACCTCATGGTGGTTGTCTGTTCATGGAACAGAGGTTGAAACTAAGAACAATGTTAATCAATTAGTTTCTAATAAAAGTACAAATGGTTTTCCGTAAAAACATCTTATTCAATGTTAATCAGTCTTTTGATCAATCACTACTTTTAAGTTATAAATTTGTTATGATATTTTTCTCTTAATCAAGGATGAAAATCTTTTTGCATGATTTGTTTCATCTTATTACAGTATGATTTTTGAGAAATGTTAATCAATATTTTCTGTTTCATCTTATTACAGATGAAACAAAACTATGAAACCAAAAAGGGTTTCATCATTTGTTTTTATTTCATCTTACTACAGATGAAAAAAACGATGAAACCAAAAAAGGTTTCATCATTTATTTTTGTTTCATCTTATTCCAGAAGAAAACAAACTATGAAACCAAAAAAGGTTTCATCGTTTGTTATATTTCATCTTATTCCAGATGAAAAAAAAACGATGAAACCAAAAAGGGTTCCATCAACTTAGAGGTGTTTCATCATATTCCAGATGAAAAAACACGATGAAACCAAAAAAGGTTTCATCATTTTAGAGATAAAAAAAACATACGCTAGAGGTCTTTCATGTGACAAAACTATGAAACCTATTTTGGTTCCAAAAAATTATAAAAATCCTGTAACTCTGAAAAACTTAATCTAAAAATAAAAAAACATGAAAGACCTGGAGCAAAATGAAATTTTAACTGTAAAAAATATAGAAAAAAGAATAATAAAAATATGAAGATTGAAACATATAGTAGTCTAAACAAAAAATGAAAATGAAAAAGTCAATGAATTGTTGTCAAAATAAATTCACATCTGCCGCACAGGGCATGTCCTTCGGTTATGGGTACTCAAAACATGGCAGCTACCACAAGTTCTCATCTTCTTATTAGGAACTAAACCTGTATTAGGAATTCTCTTCTTCTTCCTTGGACGACCAGGTTGTGGTAGAGCATCAGGACCAAGAACAAGAGATTTTGGAGACACAACCGTAGGCTTTTCAACTGTGGGAACATGATTGATTGGTCTTGCATAGGATTCACGGTAGAACTTTACTGTAAAATAGAATTCAACATACTTATACGGGTCTTCTTCATTTAGCATGATACAACAGATAGCGTGGGCACAAGGAAAACCGTTGATGCGCCAGCGGTTGCAAGAACATGTTCTTCTTTCCAGATCGACCTTTTGTGTTAATGTAGAATGAACTTCAAACACATATTGCGACGACTTGGTGACAGTGTATTCACGGCCGTGCATCTTGTTGTTGTACAACTCAGTTTCAAACTCTGGACACAAAGTTTATTCGCCACTTCAATAATGTTGCACATTCCTCACGACGTACACATATTTGATTCATAAGCTTCACTCTGATCTCATCAACCATAATGGCTATAGGCTTCTCTTGCTCTTCAACGATCCAACTATTGAAACTCTCAGCAATATTCGAACACAACCTACCATAACGACGACCCGGGAAATAAATACTTGCCCATTTATCAATCGGAGCTCTACTCAGATAATCTTGTAACTTCTGATTTTTGACCTGCAACAAATTCTCTCAGTTCTCTGAAAATTTTATATGTGTATTAGCATACGCACATTTTTCAAACAACCCAAGCACATAATTGTTATAAACCTTACTGGACTTCGGCAAGTATGTATTGATATTGTTCTTCATATGCCAATAACACCAACCATGAGCAGCATCAGGGAAAACATCAGGGATTTGATTCACCAAACCAGTAACTCGATCACTAACAAAAGTAAGCTTTTTGCGCATAGGAGAAAGTACTTGCTTCAAATTCTCCAAAAACCATTTCCAGTTGGCGTCATTCTCCAAAGAAACAACAGCATAAGCAAAAGGATAGATTTATGAAAAACAAAACAGAAAAAAAAATATCTCAGTATATAAAAAAATAATGAAACCGAAAAAGGTTTCATCCGTTTAAACTACATTTTTCTGTAGAAAAAATATCTCAGCATATAAAAAACAATGAAACAGAATAAGGTTTCATACATATCAATTACATTTTTCTGTAAAAAAAATAGGTTTCGCTAATTTTCAACTTGGTTTCATCGGTTTGTAGCATGATGTTAGGTTCATTTGTATAGGATTAAATAACAAACCTGTTTACCAACTAAGAAACAAAATAAAATATTTAAGAAAATTACCGTCATTCCCGGTTAGACCTGTTGCTGCCATGATATGACCAAGGTATTTGCTCTTCAAATGGGCTGCATCAAGGAATAACAAAGGACGACAGTAATTGAATCCACGAATGCATGCTCCGAAACAGATAAACAGTCTCTGAAATTTTTAAGTCCCATTTTAAACTTCCAAAACAACACGAGATCCAGGATTGGTTTCAGTCAATTTGTTGGTATACCATTTCAAGTACATAAATGATTTCTCGTTCTCTCCCCATGTAATATTCAATGCATGCCTCTTCCCAGAATATGCATAATAATGTCAAAGCCGTACTCTCTTGTAAACTGATTCATAATATCCGTTGTCTTCTTCTTTGGATTCTGTTTAATCTCTTCAAGAATCAAGCTACTAATAAGTTTCTTCGACAAATATGGTCTGTTTACAACTCCACCACAACAAGTATGCTTCTTATTTAACTCCTTGATAATAAAAGGACTACCTTCAACACCATCAATAGAAACAACATATATATGCCATTCACATTTATCTTCTTCCTTCTTAGAACAACATGCACCAATCCTCAACTTCTCATTCCTTGTCATCTTAAATGAATACCCAGATACTGCATGATATTTCAATAAATCAGAATGAATTTGTTGAACACCTCCATTAAACACCTGATTGACACCCTGAAAAAGGCAAAACTAATGCACAGACTTCAACGGTTCTTTAACTTTATTACGGACATCATAATCAACTAAATTTGTAAGTGTTGAATGCTCAAAAAATATAATTCCTAAACTTGGTGGCTGCTCATACGGTATGATTCCTGAAATTTATGAACTACAACTAGAGGACTCATCTCTATGCCTTACATGTAACTCAAGAGATGGAAGCTTATTAAACAAAGTAAATAAAGCAACCGATCGGAGATCAAAATCAGAATTGATAACCTTTTGCTGATCACAAACTATGTGGAAAATTTCAATAGAAAGAGAAGAGAATTGACACCAACTTGAACATATACTACCTTTCAACTCAGAAACAGATGCTTGTAGACCAATACGAAAAGATAATGTATCATCTTTGTGAAATATAACAGCGAGAACAGATTCCATAACCTACAGAAAAAAGTATGAAACCGAAATAAGTTTCACTGTATGTGAATATAAACAACAACAAACAACAAAATTTGAATATTAACATCAACAAATATAGCAAAAATATGATTCCATAACCTACAGGAAAAAGTATGAAACCAAAATAAGATTCACTGTACGTGTATATAAACAAACAACACCAACAAAAATTAAAAATTAACACCAACAACATAACAAAAATGTGATTTCATAACCTACAGACAAAAGTATGAAACCAAAATAAGTTTCACTGTATGTGTATATAAACAACAACACCAACAAAAATTGAAAATTAACATCAATAACATACAAAAATAGGATTCCAATAATATACAGAAAAAAAGAATGAAACCAAAATCGGTTTCACTGAATATAAACAACAACACCAACAAAAATTGAAAATTAACGTCAAAAACATAACAAAATTCTGATTCCAATTATATACAGGAAAAAGTATGAAACCAAAAACGGTTTCACTGTATGTGAATATAAACAACAACACCAACAACAACATTTGAAAGTTGAATTTTAGTTTCAGAGGAATGATTGAACTAATACAAAAGCTTGAACAGAGTGAGAATATGATCAAATAACAACTGAAAAATACAGTAAGAATCATCAAAACTGAAAATACAGTAATAATCATGAAAACACAAAAAAAAAATAGTTAACAGTTCCTGTTCTTCACTTGAACAGAAAGGAACACAATTTTGAGTTCGGTTAATCGAAAATTTCATAATCAAATAACAACCAAAATCAAAAAATCGAAAATTAAAATTTACCTGATGAAATACAACTGAAGTTAGAAGACGGAGAAGAGAGTGATGTTCGAGAATCACTTAAAGAAATACGAACTCGGTTCTTCAAATCAACAATGGATTTGAAACTGTTTGAGATGAATCGGAGAAGATAGAATTTATGTTCGTATTTGAAGCTAGAATTTATGTTCTTCAATTAAGCACAACCAACAACGAACTCAAATCTTCACTTACACAACAAAATTTGAAATAGGAACTCAAATATTCAATTAACCAGGAACAAAAACGAACATAAATCTTCAATTAACCAGGAACAAAAACGAACACAATTCTTCAATTAAATTTCATGAATCAGATTTGGAGAAGAAATGTTTTGTTGAAACCCTAGCCGAATTTGGAGAAGATGTGCTTCGGTTCTTCAGAAAATCAGATTTGGATACGAAGATTATGTTTTAAGATTTTGTTTACATTTAAAAGTTATAGATTATATAAGAAGGGCAATTCGGGTATATAGAAAATAATTAAAATCTAAATTTAATTAGTATTATGTGAAATGAGGTTTTTATCTCATTTTTAATGAAAATGGTTTTCCTTTATAAAAGATAATATGTGAGGGTTTTTTGCATGGTAAGTTTGTTCACCTTGGTTTTTTATACCAAGTTTTGTTATTTTTATCTAGATGGACAACCAAGAGTAAGAACTATGCTTGTATAACTTGGACGGAGGTAGTATTGATTAGGTCACATAGGATTTATCTAGTTTTTAACAAAAATTATTCTCCAACGGGAATGTGAGGATTAAATATAAAGGTGATGTGTAAGATACACGTACATCCTCTAACTCATCCTCTAGTTTTAGAGGTTCTTTTAGAGGATGTAACTTCCTAGTCACTAGTATATGTGGTTATTAACAAAGAAATCAAATATTTAATATCAAAATCAAGGGTTTAAAAAAATTCTAACCAATGTAAAAGAACTTATGGGTTGGGATTGATTCTTTTTTCCTCCCTAATGTAAGGAAATTTTGATTCCACATCTGTAGAAAAACACTGACACATAAGATGCACAAAGACATCAAGTAGCTTACTAAAAAAGCTACTAGATTAGTATCAATTTATTAAGTAGCTTCATATCACTTAGTTTTCATGTGGAGAAACACCACATTACATGACTAAGTAAGTACTTGGTTACTCACCATTCCACTTCTAATGGATAGATTTAGGAATATCATACATGGATGTGGGCATCCACATATATATAGTACTCCCCTTGGATGTCTATAATTTTAGGAACATTGCCTCGTTAAAACCTTTCCAGGGAAAAACCTGAACGAAAGAAAAAGAGTGAAATGCCAAAAAGTGGTTATGCACAAGTTGCCTCGTTAAAACCTTGACAAGGAAAAACCCCGAGGGCACAAACCTTGACGAAGGAAAAAGAGTACAAAGCGTTTAAATCCAAGATTAACTCCCCCTGATCAAAACTCCATTGAGTTTACTGCTTGTACAAATGTCACATTCCAATTCCATAAACTAGCTTTCTGAAGACTACTGTTGGTAAAGACTTGGTGAATAAATCAGCATAGTGTTCACACGACTGTATCTTCTGGATACATATCTCATTATTATTTTTTAGATGGTGAGAATAAAATAACTTTGGTGAAATATGTTTTGTTCGATCACCCTTGATGTAACCTTTCTTGATATGTGAGATACATGCTGCATTATTTTCATAGTTGATGGTTGGTATTTCTGTGATAGAAGGTAAATCACATGAACTTCGCAGATGAGTGATTAGTGATCTTAGCCATATACATTCTCTGCTAGCTTCATGGAGGGAGATAATTTTGGAGTGTTCAGAGGAGGTAGCTGGAAAGCTTTATTTACACGATTTCCAAGAAATTGCAATATCGCCACTCGTAAACAAATATCCAGTTTGTGAAATGGCTTTGTGTGGATCAGAGAGATAACCTGCATATGTATATTCCTTTACTTGCGAAGTATGGGATAAACCCTTTGAGTAAAACAATCCCATATTTGCAGTACCCTGAGGATATCAGAAGATATGTTTTAACCTGCCCAATACCTTTTTGTTGGAGCGAAACTTGCTAACAAATTAACTACAAAAGAAATATCAGGTCTAGTATATTGCAAAAGATACAATAGTGCACCAATTGAACTCAAATATGGTACTTCTGGACCAAGAAGAATTTTATTTTCTTCTTTTGGACGAAAATTGTCATTTTTTGTGTCAAGAGATCTTACTACCATAGGAGTGCTAAGAGGATAAACTTTATCAATGTTGAAACATTTTAAAAGTTTCTCAATGTGAATACTGTTGTGGTCTTCTTTATAAAGACCCATGGGCAAATAAGATCATTCACAAATCCGTTAATTATCAAATATTCACTTAGACGATTATACTGCATTCGTCCAGATTGCTTTAATCCATATAAAGCTCTATTAAGAAGAAAACAAAATTCATTGACTTGATTGTTTCCCTCTTCATACTTGGGTAGATGCTGGCACCAGCACGACTGTGATTTGTTGAATCATTGTTGCCATGTTGCCTATTTGTTGACGAAGTTCAGAAACTTCGCTCACTTCATTGACTCTCGTGATGAGTGATTCTGACCCACGACTTGAGAATTGTTGAGAATTTACTGTCATGTTCTCAAGCACTATTTCTAAAGCATTTGCGCCACTCAAATCAAACATCCTCTGAGCTAAGTCATGAATAACATCATTGGAGAAGCAAGAGTGGACATATATCTCATCGTCTCATAGATGTTGAAATGTATCACTTCTTTATCAAAATCCATAGTTAACATCCCACTATGCACATCAATTTTTGTTCTAGCCGTGCTCATAAAGGATCGTCCAAGCAATAGAGGTATAAACGCATTAGTCGATCCTTCTATCATCTCCAAAATACAAAATTCTGCTGGAAAAATTAGTTGATTCACCTGCACAAACACATCTTCAATAATACCTCTAGGTATATATTAGAACGGTCATCTAACTGTAAAGTAATTCCGGTCTCTTTCAAAGGACCTAAATTAAGAGATTCATTTATAGATGCATGTATAAAATTAACTAATGCTCCTAAACCAAGCATAGCCTTATTAAACTTAGTGTTACCAATGATAATAGGAATATATAAACAACTGGGATCTTTACATTTGAGTGGAAACTTCTTTTGCAAGATAGATGAGGCATTCCCCCCCCCTTTATTACCTTATTAGTGGTTAATTTTTTCTTATTGGTACACTAATCCTTCAGAATTCTCGCATACTTGGGGACTTGTTTAATTGCATCTATGAGTGGAATGCTCAAATGAATCTTCCTGAAAATATCTAACATCTCCTTATCGTGTTCCGCCTTTTTAGAGTTAGCAAATCTACGAGGGAAATGCAAAGGAGGAACATAAGTAGAAACATGAGGTTTATAGTTTTTGTTAGGTGCCTCATCGGTTTTGGTTAGTAATTTATGTCTCAAAAACCGGCCCGTTAGGGTCTTTGTTTTTCACAGCTTCTTCTGGTTGCATAGTTCGTGTATAACTTCTTAGTGTCACACCATTGACATTCTCCCTTGGATAAAGGTTTTGAGAAGGGAGTTTCCCAATATTCTGTGTTTCCAGATGATTCATTCTATCAGCCATAATACTCAACTGTGTCTGCAACTCTCTGATTACGCTATCAGTTTTCTATTGATTGACATCTAAATTTTGCTGATTTTGTTGCACCATTATGGTTAAGTTCTTCATCATAGAAAGCATCTCCGATGATTATGAGTTATGAACTGGTTGTGGTTTTCGTGCTTGTTGTCGGAACCACCAGGACGATTGAAAATTGGCCCTGGAGCTGCTGCTTGCTTGTTCGCATAACTGAAATTTGGATGATCTCTCCACCCTGGATTGTAAGTGTTAGAATAGGTATCATACCGCTATATCTACTGATTTGGAAAAATAGCATTGACTTGATCGTTTCCCTCTTTATAACCTTAGGTAGATGGTGGCACCACCACGACTGCAATTTGTTGCATTATTGCTTCCATGTTGCCCATTTGTTGACGAATGTTAAAAAATTTATTCACTTTATTGACTCTCCTGACGAGTGATTATGACCCACGACTTGAGAATTGTTGAGAATTTGTTGTTATGTTCTCAATTAACTCTCTAGCCTGAGCTACTGCCTTATTCACTAATGCACCACCAGATGCAGCATCGAGAAGATTCATATCACTTGCTTGAAGACCTTCGTAGAAATACTGGATTATCAATAAATCACTGAACTAATGATAAAGACAGCTAGCCACCAATTTTTTGTAACGTTCCCAGCACTCATACAATGACTCTCCTGTCATCTTCTTACTGTCGCAAATCTCTTTACAAATTTGAGTTGCCTTTGATGCAGGAAAATACCTTTCCAAGAAAATTTCCTTCAACCTATTCCATGTTGTAACACTACTGGAAGGTAAGTAATACAACCATTCCTTAGCAGTGTCCATCAAGGAACACGAAAAGGCTCGTAACATAACTCCACCTGCATTTGTATCCTTTGGTAGCATGGCCATGACCATGTTGTGAAAATTCATCAAATGTTTGTTTGATCTTCATTAGTCATTCCATGAAACTTTGGTAGCTCACGGATCAACCCTGGCTTGATCTAAAATGTAGATGTTGTTTGAATACACCATTGTTGTGTATCCATCTTGTGAGAAGCTAAGTCCTTGATTGTACGGTTTGCATCACCCATTGCTTCCTATTGCTTGTCTTTCTATATAGTTCATCTCCGAGTCTCTATTCCAATATGTGGATACCCGACAGGTTAGGTTTCGGTCTCGATTTAGGAGCCAAAAGATAACAACCCGAAAAATAATTCTCAAAACTAGATTACAAACTAAAAACAAGAAATCAAAAACAAAGTAACAATCCATTATGCCACCCCGGAAGTGGCGCCAAAATTTGGTCGGTTGTCAGCCAAGAAAAATTATTTTAAGTTCTTTTCACTCACAGTTATAAATAAGAATATAACAATAAAAATGAATTCGATCCACATGGAGATATGGGTTGTTGATTGTATTTGAAAAATGTTGTAAACATGGGGGATTTTGTTGTTCAAAAGTAATTTAAACTAAAATTTAAACTGAAAGTGTTTGAGATTTTTTTTATAAAAGAGAGCTTGTTAAGGTATTCACCGTCTATCATTACACATACTACGTAATCAAACATCAATATCGTCATTCACTCTCTCATGTTACCAATAACCCTAAAGTATCCCCAATCGGTGTTAACACTTCGTTACGTCTCCACAAATCAACAAATATTATAATCGCTAACATATGAATTATTTTCTATCGAATAACCTAATGCTTTATCGCTAAGAGATTCAACTTCAAGAAAGCTTTAAATTTTCTGAGAAGGGTTACTCATAGGTAATACACAACAATCGTGGTATATTCAACCTAGGCCAAGTTTTACTTGTGACTTCCTTCACGATTCACACCTTAAGTGATCACAAATTACTACTAGTTACTAGGGTTCTTGATAAAATTACCTAAGACTCGTAATTATCTATAAAGAAGTTATTAAGATATTTAATTCGCGACTTAAACATGCAAAATAACTAATCATATTATAAGAACACAATCAAATAATTATTATACGTAGTAAAACTTGAACGATATGCAAGAGAGTGAATAATGAAACTAATGCATTAATTCAATAACATGTTCATGACTTTAGGTTACATCCTTAACCAATATAAGAAAATTAGTTCATAATGGATTTTTTAAAATCTATAGAAAATAATAAGATAGAAAAGTAAAACAAACCCTAGGTTGTAAAAAATCTCCAACTCCAAAGCTCCTTATCTTCTCTTCTTAAGATATGATATATTAGATAAAAGATATCCAAACAAAAAGTGAATTGTACCTTAAATAGGTGCCCCAAAAATAGAAGTGCCCGTGCTCGAATCCCGGTCGAAATAGGTCGCCAAACCCGCTCAAGATCTAGCTAAAACCGTAATAAACTTAGCCAAAATAAGTAACTAGTCAATGGGTTCGTGTAATAACTGACGAAGCCCATCCCAAATCGGTTGCAAGTTCAAATTGGCTATTATCCTCTGTGATTTAATGTTCAGTTTCTCTCGATAGCTCCGGCCATCGAGAAAATATTTTCTTTTTGACTTTTTCGTTTTCTTCTTAGGTTTCCTCGACGGCCATCTCCCATTGAGAATTTATTTTTTTACTGATTTTTATATTTCCTTCAGTATTTCTTGATAACCATCGCTGTCGTAAAAATTATTTTCAACAATTCTATCCATCCCACTTTGTCAAATCCACCGTCAAACCCACCGCTTAGGTGGCGCTAATGTGGCTTGACTTTCTTTCTTTTTATGTATTTTTTGTCTTGTTCGATAATTTTATTCACACATCTTTAAATTTTTTTATTAGGGTTTGTAAGTTTTAAATCAACTATTTTAATATTTCAGATTGGATTCGTAAGAACTTTTAACTTGAATCTTCTTAGATGTTGTGTTTACATTTGTAGGTGCAATGAATTTGCAGGTGCAGGTAAAATACATATTTATAGCTGTAGTAGGGAATGAACATAATGCACTAAGTTTATGATTTCAGATTAAGAACAAAATACTATCAGTTGAAAGTTCCGTGAAGGAATTCATCTTTGGCTCAAATAAAGAGTCTCAAGTAAGCAAAGGTGGTGGTGAAGTTTTGACTCCTGCTGTCGAAAAGCAACCTTGACTAATATCAAATCTCACATAGAACAGAAAATAAAGAGTACATAAGAGAAAGGTAACATGGGATGGGTTTTAAATTAGGGAAAATTGATAATATGCCCCAATATTTAACAGGTGGTTGGGAATATGCCTCACTTTTTCAGAGTTCGGTAATATGCTTTAACCGTGAGATTTTTTATCAAACTCAGTTAAATGGTCAGTTTATTCATACATTTAATTTAGTTTTTTTTTTAAATAATCATTATCAATTTATGTAAATTAGTGTTTAATTAGGTTGTTTATGTTTTTTATAAATGTTTAATTCGAATTATATTATTGTTATCCACATTATGAATTGACCACTTAACTGAGATGGATGGAAAATCTCACGGTTAGGGCATATTACCGAACTATGGAAAAATGGGGCATATTCCTGACCACCTGTTAAATATTGGGGCATATTACCAATTATCCCTTTAAATTAGTGTGTTCTTTTAGCTTCTTTTATGATTTTTAGCTATTGATAGAGAAACTAATCCAATGGAGAATTTTCAGATATGTGAATTTTGATACTAATGAAGTTGTTTAAATGGTATCAGTTGATCATTTTGTTCCCATGTTAATTCTGAATATTGAAAGTCCTTGAGAGTGTATGAAATGATTTCAATAATTAAACTTGGATGTACGCCTGTACATGATATGATGGCTTCTAAGATTCTTATACCATCTTGCAGAACTCTCTGATGGGGAGGTCTAGAGGTGCTTTTATGGATTTGTTTAGCAGTCTCTATGATATTCTGTGATAGATTATCCTTGGTTAGTCGGCAGACTCTTTACCTAGTATGTTTCTCATATCTTTACAAGTTACGTTTGCGCACACTGAAATCGCAAATGGGTCCATATCAAAAGCAAAAACTATAGAAGTAAAACAGTACAGAGGAACCGTGCAAACAGTGTTTCATTGTAACGAATTACAACATATTACTTCCTTCAGAGTTTCAGACTACAAGAAAAAGAGAAAGCGAGTTTCATGACTTGGTTTTTTCTTTCCATGTAATCTTGTAGACATTGTTTGCTTAGAGAATTATCAAGCCTTTTCAAATGAAGAAAATCGTTAACACTGTATGATCTAGAATAACTCGACATGTCATACGAAAGGTCTAATAAGATATAACAGAGAAGATATATTATTGAAGTATAATAATGTGAACAAATAGGGAGTTATCACTTCGAGATATGGATAAACCAAATCAAACAACACAATTGATCGAAACATCTAATGAGAAGATTTTCTAATCGAAATATGCAACAGATGACTCTGCTATTTTATTTTATTTTATTTTTGTTCTCAGACAAACTGAATATCATTAAAACAAGCCTCTTCCGTTAGTAGTCTGGACTTTGGAGTATGGACAGCCATACTGGTGGAGAAGACCAAAGCGTAGTAGCATTGTTTTGCCGCACTAATGCGGCTAACGAGTATGCATTCTTGCTTGTACTCAACTCAGACTTTATGTGCTTGACACCTTGCCAGATGTTTATGCTGGTTCAGGTCCTTAAACTTTAAATTTGATATCGGCACCTCCATTGTTTGTGACCCATAAATGCAATTATTCATATTGCTCGAATCTTTCATCATTATAATAACAAAAAGGAGACACCTTCCACTGAGGCGTAGACTCGCCAGAGAGAATAACTTCATTCACAATAGCATTTCCAGCCAATATTAGCATGTCAACTGGAACACATTTATCTTCGCCATTCTGACCAGACGAGCGTCCCCTGGTAAAATATCAGTTCCAGAGAGCTTTATCCACCTATTTTCAGCAGATAATACTCAAGTCAAGAATTAGTTCAAAAATAAAATAAAATAACTTAACAGTTAAAAAACAAGATGACTTACATGCCACAATATGGACCATCAAAGTCTGACTATCCACTCTTACAGTTCTAAGCTCGGTTGGGGTTTCCATACAGGTTTTTCCAATTGTTGACTCGAACAGAAATAACATAAACATATTGAACAAATTGTAGTACCAATAGTCATCCATACACCAGAGACAAACACAGAATACCTAAAAGGTAAGCAATTAAACACAAAAATAATATGCTGGTGACTATATAGGAACTAGGAAACCATAGGTATACATATTTCCAGTTATATTAGTACCCCAATTATTTGAGTTGTAACGTGACTGAAAGCGGATAGCTATCTGTCATGAACAACAATTAATATGACTTGTACGAAAAACATTTATCATCGCAGTTAACAAATGAACTATCCTAGTTGGATATACTTATATGTGTGTAAGTATAAATTAAAACACAACTTGTAAATTAAAAGCTCATATTGGTAATTAGTTGGGTTTGTTTTTGCAACTCAGTCTAGCCGTAAATGCCTTTGCCAAAGACTTGTGGCTATTTCATCCTTCTCAAAGTCCAAAGGGGAAACTAATCCTCCACTTGCCAAAGACTTGTGGCTATTAAGTGTTTATATTCTTGAGCATGACATAGTGTTAGTACGAGAAATGGTGATTCTTTGTGCAGTGAAATCATATCACTGTAAAACTCATA
>JAJJMC010012048.1:5365133-5440360 GCA_023531435.1 Papaver californicum | reverse complement strand
AAGGTCAAGTGTGCACAGTTTGACCATTTAACGACACATGGATGGAAAATGTAATGAAAATACATTTTTCCATAACTTTTTTTTTCTAGGGCATTTTTCCAACGGAGCATGCATTTTTGGTGTATTTTTACAATTATCCCTTATAATTAGACAAATGAAATCCTTAAAATTCACTGGTTTCCAAAACCCTTCTCCCCTACCATATTACTCTTCCAAGCAATGCTCGCTCCAAATATTATCAATCTTTCCAATAATTAAAAACATAAATCATCCTCGTGTACTCGGCAACAACACAATGAATCACACAAATCCTGGAGCGGCACTTCGAATGACCAAATAATGGTTCCATTATAAAAGTAGCTACATGGGGTTTCTATTAAATCACTCTTTACTCTTGAATATCCAAATTTTATACTAAAAAAACATATACCCTAACAATCTAAAAAGATATCAGTAGAAAGAAATAAAAAACCCTCAAAACTAAACCAAATAATGGGAATGTAATGAGAATCAACAATACCTTTCTGGTGATTGCCAAAATCCCACCGAGCAAAAGTTTCACTAGGTCATTCATATCCACCATGATTCCATTGTTGTAAAAGATGATCAAATCAGTTGTTTAAACAACTGAAAAGTCGTTGTTCTATGGTGTTCTTGGTAGAGAACATTAAAGAGGGAGTAACAGCGAAGCGAAAAGAAGAAATCAAAACACATTTAAGAAGAGTGAAGCATAAATAAAAAAAGTCTAGCCATGTCAGCCATGTCAGGGATGGGTTTGACGGTGGGTTTGACAAAGTGGGTCGAATAGAAATATTGATCTGAGTTTAAGAAACTCAACTCCCATATTCTTCGTGAACTCTCTTTCCTTTTCAAACCTAACCTCTCGAACCTAAAACATCACAACCATCAGACCAACCATCTCTCTGAATATCAATAGCAACAAATTTATAGGCTTTAATTACATTCCACGACTGATGTAGTTTTTATATAGTGGTAAAATTTTTTGATACTCAGACTTGTAAAGATTCGATTTTTAAATTATTATATAGTGGTAAATAGGTGAATAATCATTAAAATTATTTGGATTTGAACCATAAATAACACTATCATCATGAAGCACAATTGGAGTGACAATTTCTAGATCACTCTGCCTGTATATTTCAAGCTCTTCATCAACACTATCCTCATTATCATAATAATATGAAGATGTTTGAACCTCGTCTAAATAAGTAGTGTTACCAATTCTATCCTCGTCCTCTTGACTAAGTGAATAATTATCAAGGGTAGCACTATGTTGGAAATTAAGATCATTTTGAGCAATATTATTCTTTGCAGAAATTTCATTCACACTTAATACGAACCTATTTTTATCCTTAGTCATCTCCTTTATGATTCTTCTTGTATCCTCAGTGCACTTCTTGATGGAATTCTCTAGAGAAAAAACTAGATCATAAGTGCTAGATCGCAACTGCTCGTGTGATTCTTCTAGAGGCATAATAGGTTCATTATAAGGACTACTAGGTTGCATTTTTTTTTAGGTCATCCCTCCAAGACAAAGAACTCGAATCATCATAGGGAGTACTAGATTGCATCTGCTTTAGGGCATCCCTCCAAGACAAAGAACTAGAATTTTGCTCATGTGATTCTTCTAGAGAAGGATTTGGGTTATCATATGGAGTACTAGATTGCATCTGCTTTAGAGCATCCCTCCAAGATAAAGAACTCGAATTTTGCTCACTTTCATGTTCATAAGACGGGTGTATGTACGAATATTAATTGGGATCACCCTGGTATGAGTAATAACCTTCAAAAGGTTGGTGGTGATCCCGACTACTATCCACACAATGTTGATAGTATGGATAATGTCTATTTTGGAATTCAGTCGGATATTCATTGTATTGGTCCTCATAATACCAGTTCGACATTTTTTAAAAACTTCCTAATATATTTAAAAAAAAATCTAAGAAAATAAATCCTAACATGAAGGGGGTTCTAAACATACACAAACAAGGCTGACTCAACCAAATCAAACCTACTGAATCTAGCAAACAAAAAGCATGAAGGCTCCACTTAGATTGTTTCTAGACTAGCTTTTATTCCTTCGAAAGGTAACTAGTTACAGTTTTAGCAAACCTCTTAGAACAATCCAAATTAGATTGAGTCGAAGAGAAACATGATAAGCTCTAAGGAGCTTTGATAACCCTGTCTCTTTGGCAACTTTTCCCTGGGTTACAAGGCGGCTCTAATCAACTTAAAATAATCTTCCTGAACTTCGAGTTAGGCTAACAACCAATACAGTTCTTTTGAACAATTTTCCTATAAGCTCGTTACCCTATCGGTCTCTTTCTAGTCAAAATTTTAAGGTTTAGGTTCGCGTTTGGTAACGTGTTCCTAAAGCGGGTAAGAAGGAAATAGTGATGAAATCCGAGTCCTTACTTTGTATGGCTAGTTCTTGCCCTTTACTAGAAAAATAACCCATATTCAGTTCCTCAACATATATGCATACGAAGGAATACAGTAAACCCACTTGCAAGGGATTCGTGGGTTGATCGAGTCTTACCTCCCGTACCAGACGGGGGATGAACCGTTTGTAATCGACTCGGGCCACCAACTCCTGTGTCAGTGTACGAACCCGAGGGGCCGAGACAATATCGTAATTGTCGTCCTTCCTTGTTGCAGTTTATATTTAAATTACCCTTCCGTAGGGTTTAAAAATAATAATAATGTCCAATGTCCCAAAATAAAGTCCAAAAGTGTCCAAAAATAAAAGAAAAATTACAGGAATAATCAAAGATTTCCTATTACAATTTTCTAAAAAGAGAAATAAATAAAATCTAAATAAAATATAATTAAAAGTAAAATTCTTTGTCTTCTTTTCCGTTCTTATAGCTTTAACATTAACTCCAAGTCTTTAATCACCAAAGTCTTTGGCCCTATTTCCTTTCAATCCAAAATCCAAAACCTGTAGCAAAAAGAGAAATACCCAAAGAAACGTAAAATTGAACAAAGTAAAAAATAATAATATAAATAAAAATAAAAAACTAAAAATAAATCTAAAACTCTAAAACTAAATACAAGTCCGCATAGGCGGCGCCAAAAATTGATGTAGTTTTTATATAGTGGTAAAAAGGTTCGATACTCAAACTTGTAAAGATTCGATTTTTAAACCTAATTTGTAACAACTAAAAATAAAACAGATTAAAGTAAAATTGATTTCAAATTATGAGAAGGACTGAGACTAAGGATTCCACCATTAGCCAATTTTTCAAGTGATAAAAATCTTGCAACTCGTATATTCAGTTTAGGTTTTCAAAGTAATTGATAAAAACAATTTTTATCATGACTAGGTATCGAAAGCATGAGACATCAAAAGTCCTAAGACCAGCATGACTCATCAAAAGAAAACACAAGTAATTGATAAAAACAATTTTTTCCAATTTTAGTTCAAAGCAAATAGTAGTAAAAGAATTGCAAATAATAAATAAAATAAGAATTACCACTTTATTATTGGAAAAATAGATTCCTCCGTCGCCCCAGTGATGGTGATTAGCTCATCATGTTGGAAACACTCTCAAAATAGTTTTTAATAGCTTAACAAGTGTTTATAATGATGAAATAAAAGTGACACAGACGATTTGATACGCTTATAAGCGTTACAGAAAATATTTTTCTATGTGGCTGAAGGGAAAATATGACAGACGCAATAAAGAATGGACTCTGTCCGCTTCAGAAATTTAAAGGAATATGCAACAGAAACTGCGACTGTTCTCTGCAGCCTTATGTTCTTCGTGTGTTCTCACCAGCAGATTTTTTTTTTCTTCCTGGAAACTTTTCGGTGATCTCTGCCTGATTTTTCTTTGGTTTTATTTGCTATTTATAGGATTAGCTAACCCTAGGAACCTTTCTTAACCAATTAGGAGTCAAAGAACAGTCCAAATCAAACTCCAATTATGTGTAAATCTCAAACAGGGTGTATTCTCATTTTACGACCGTAACTTGAATTTTCCACCATTTTTTCCGGCATGCAAAAACACGCTTTAAATCCCTATCTTGATTGTCTCTTCAGATTGAGATATCAAAAACACGCTTTAAATCCCTTTAAATCTGGTTCCCAACTTATCCGGAATCTGTTTTCACGTGTAGAAAATTTTCCCGCTCTTTTTTGAATTTTGAATTTAAAGAAGGGGTGCCCCCAATCCAACTGGTGGGTGCCTTTATCACTTTTGATGGGCGCCTTTAGTAATTTTTATGGGTGCCTTTAACAATTTTTTAGCGATTTTTCCACAAATATTTATTTCTCAAAAATACTTACAAAGACATAAAAACTCGTAAATAGTATAAAATCAAGCATTAACAAAATAGAGAATTGAGCACAATTTAGACACAAAAATGTGTCTATCAACGACCATCTCACGAACTCACCTGGATCATTATCAAATCACGGAAGCAAGAAGCCAACATTCACAACTCCATTATCATCGAATCATGATGATCAACTATTGATAATTGCTTCATAGACTCGACCCTCATCACTGCCTCAATCTCTCATTAGCTTCCGTTAAACAACAACAACCCAGATTCACCGACAACCTTCTCCATGTTTTGGAGTTCGAGTGACCATCACAGGTTCTCTGCCCGAGTTCTTGTTGGAAATATAAACTTGATTTGGGTTAATTAAATAAAAAGTATAGAATTATCTAGACGTAGCTAGTCGGTTGTAGACTAGTCTAAGGTAGTCTAGTTTATCTAGAGTTTTCCGGATGTACTAAATCTTAGGGTCTAAGGTATCTAGAAATATTTAGGATATGTGATATGTCGGTTGTGAAGTATAGAGAATTCTTAGAGTCGGTAAATACTCCCTATATATAGGGTTGTTGAGCTACCAAATGAACTTGTAATTGAGAGAAAATAAAGAGTGGGGTTAAGGTGCATGTGAAGAAAGTGACTTGTGTAAAACCATTTAAGGTCTGTAAGTTTAAAATGTGAGCAATACAATTTGTTCATATTATAAATCGAGTGTCCATTAAACCTTTCAATACTCGTTTAGCGTTTAAACCCCAAATTCATTTCCTACAGTTCCATCACCATCACAGCTTTAACAAAATCATTCTCAAGCAACGTCAATTCATTATCTTCTCTTGATCTGAGCCATGACAGTCACTACCATTCTACCATGAGCACAACCACCATCATCATCTTACTGCAATGACTTATAATTGCAGAAACTCTTTGACCCATAATCCAGCCATTAATTTTCACCCAAAATGGCCGGAATAAAATCTAAACATAATTCTTATATGTTCGAAGTAACAAAGAAGAAGGTGGTGCCCCTTATCAATAGAGTGGGCGAAAATATCATAATTCAAATTCCTGAACATCCCCTTAGCAATAGTGCAGGTGTCTTTCAAGTAAAACTCTTTTTGCCCATAACTTTCTCATACGAAATCGGAATGACTTCATTCTTTCGCTGTTGGCTTCGATTTCTCATCCTCTTTGACATAGCGAGAAAAAAATAATCCTGGATTTGATTGAGATTCACTGGGTCTTTGTAAATTCATTCCTTGTAACACTCCATTTCCATTTCTTTTAGAGATGTAACCTAACAAAAGACATAATATACAAAAGTAATAAGAATACCAGGTAATTCACATAAAATCTAGCAAATAAGTGCAAGAAAATGATACTGAATACATGTAAATTATGCAATTATCAAGGTAACCCCCCCCTGCCCTCTGCTAGTCACCGAGCAAACTACGAATCTAAACTAACACAACTAAACTAAAGTACAACAACTCCCTTTCGTTGAGGATACAATTATACTTAGCATGTGTAACAAGCCTTCAAACCCCTGGGTGTCCCTAGTGGACGATTTATAGGCCCGTGAGGGTTTATAAGAGGTATAACCACAAACCTAAGTTCTAAATTTCAAAAATTCCAGAGCACATGCATCCAAAGAGCTACGAAGACATAAATTTTCTGCACACTAACAACAAGAAGTTAGAAGTATCAAATAACAAAATTCTAATGCTTAACTCTTGAGTTAGAAGAAAACCTCCATATGAAATAATTCATCCTCAAGAGGGATCGAATAAACATTCCACCTCGACTTCTACCTCACCAATAGGGTTTTATGAAATTGAACTCAAAAGACGCACTTTACGGTTCTCATGTGTGCAAGCAGGAATTAAAAGAGAAATCCTGCACAAGTTGAATGGTGGGAAGGAAAAGTAACCATACGAATCATATTTTGTTATCCCATAGAAACGTGGGATGAAAAGAACCTTTTTTTATGATCTCTAAAAAAGGAAATCAACCACTATGTGAGGATTGGAATGCTTACTTACCTTCTCACCCGATCTACAACCAGCACCACTCTCACAACAAATAGAAACATCTTTATCTCCTTCGTCTTCGGCTTCAACTATTGATAATAAATTTCTGAACCTTGTAGAACTTTGACAACTTGTACCCATTTTTCTTCGATTATTTGTTGCTTGAAACTTCTTTATGTATTTATTCTTTCTCATGAACTTAACTAATGAAATAACACACTAACTATGAAATTAAAATGTACATCTTTTTGTATTTTTCTTTTTTCGATTTTTTTTAATAATATGCTACAAAAAGATAATAACTACAAGAATAATGAAACTGAAAACAACATGACCATGGGGAAAGGACTTAAGCACCAGATTTTTCACAACTTGTATTGCCTTGGTATCGTATTAACTTCAAAAACTTACATCTTTTTCTTTTCTTTCTTTTTTCACTTTGTTTTGTCTTCACTTTTGATATAGAATTTTGCTCATCTTTATGTTTCTTGCAAAAACTTGATTGTCTTCAACTTTCTTCGTGATTTTGATATCGCTTGTTGATGATGATATGTTTCTATTGTTGTTTCGTCGAGAGAATGGTGCCTACTGCAAATAAGACTACAAGATAGAGTTAGCAATTCTGATGAAACCCTCATGATTGAAAAATTTAGTACTCAAGAGATCAAAAAGTAGTGCTGAAGGGGTGCGAAGTTGGGTATTCGGTAAGTGCATAATTTACACGTTTATAGTGTCAATTCCATACTAGTTTTAGTTATAATTCTTGCATATTATCTTGTTATTACTTTGTTTTCTATTTTATTTGTGTCTTTAGGTGAATCATCCAAAAATCAATGGAAATGGTGTTGAAAAGAGCTAGGAAGAGAAAAGGGTTTATTCCGGAGTGAAACTGGGAAGTTATAGCTAAAAAGTTCACTTTTGGAATGGAAATCCAGAAGCATTTACGACCAGGAAAATCTCCAAAGCTATCTGTAAAACAAGTCGAAGAAAGGACCAAGTTTCAGATTAACTTACGATTAGGAAAGCATGGAAAGCTATCCGTATACCTGGGAAGAGAATGAGAGTTTTGTCAGATTTACGACTGGGAAATCATTTTTACCCAGACGTAGAAGGAGTAATGTTCGAAAGAAGTGTCAGGATCATATCTACGGTTAGGAAATCACTCATAACCTATCCATAAAATATAATAATAAGGTATGAATAGATGAATCCAACGCAAAAAAAGAGGTCAATCGGACGTCGGATGGAGAAGTTATGGCCAAAACAGTAAAAGAAGAAAGTAAGTTCCAGACTCAGTTACGACCAGGAAATCCAAAAACCTAGCTGTAAATGACTTTGGAATTGGCCAAAATATCAATTTAACCTACAATTGGGTCGTGGGAGTAAACCTAGACATAGGTAAAGTTTGTTGTGAAATAAGACTTCTAAAAAGTGGAAAACCCAGTCTCAGAAGGATTCTAAACCCTAGATATCATGAGTACTATATAAGGAGACTCCTAAGATATTAAGAAGACATCTTTTACAAACTTTTACACAACTTTGCAAGTCTTGGAGGAGATCAAAAACAACAAAAGAGGAGAAATCTAGGGTTTCAGAGCAGTTTCATTATCATAACGATTTCTTAACTATTTTCTTATATGTATAACATAGATGCTTCTATATCCATGAGTAGTTAAACATCTAAGTGATTGAGGATGAATTATAAGTTCTAATACATGATTCAATTTCGCATATAAATCTATTCTTCTAATTATCACATGATTATCGTTTGTTTTTACTAATATGAATGTTTATGCTTGATTGATAGATTGTATAGGTGGCCAAATAATTCAATTTTTTAATTAATATAAAGCTAATAGAGAGTTGTGAGATAGTGTAATAGTCGAACACCTCCTGTACAACTAGAGAATGCGAGAACTTACAAAGGGATTCTGTGGAGCAATTGCGTGTAAAAACAACACTAGTAAGCAGGCCGAGCTTATGTGTTTGATGCTAGGATCAACCTCAATTCACAAGACCTAAAGCATTCAATTGAGTTACACCTTGAGAGCTTATTCTGGATGGATCAGACGAACATAATTTGGTAATCGAGCGCTTCCGTATCCAGTGATACAAGGAATTTTGGGGATAACAGAGGTTATTATTATTCTACGATTGGTGATAATTAGTGATTAACAATAAATAGATGAGTATACTACTTTGATGAATGTTTAGAAACTAAGAAGGATTCCTCGATCATATCTCTCTCCATTGCTTACAACCTAATTACTTTTAATTGCTTTCTTATTTACTTTGTTAAAATCCTAAAACAAACCCCCCATTATGACACTTTAAACAACTGAAACACCCCGCTCCTCGTGGGAATGAACTTGACTTCCATTATATTATTCTTTAATTGAGTGGAAATAAGATCACTAATATGATTGCACCTACGACACGTATCAGTATCTCATCATTCTACCCGGAGTTAGCGTAGGATGATGACACATACTCAAATTCTTGTAGAAGCAATATCCATCGAATAAGTCTTGGTTTTGCTTTCTTCTTTGCAAGTAGATACCTAAGTGCTGCATGGTCAGAATACACAATAACCTTTGTACCAAGCAAATAAGAACGAAATTCTCCAATGCTAATGCAATAGCTAGTAACTTCTTTTTTGTGGTCGTATAATTCTGTTGTACCTCATTCAACGTCCTGGAAGTATAATAAATGGAGTGGAATAACTTTCCAGTACGTTGTCCCAATACTGCACCGACCGCATAGTCATTGGCATAACACATTAGATTAAAAGGATTGCTCCAATTAGGTGGTCTAATTACATGTATTGTTATCAAAAGTACTTTCAAACGATTGAATGCCGCCAAATACTTCTCGTCAAAGTTAAAGAACGCCTCTTTTTTTGCAATAATTGGCATATTGGTGATGCAACCTTGGAAAAATCCTTGATAAAGCCACGGTAAAATCATGTATGACCGAAAAAAGAACGAACCTCCCTCACCGTAGTGGGAGGGGTAAGAGCACGAATAAGATCTATCTTAGATTTATCAGCTTCCAAGCCTTTAGAAGATATAATATGACCTAAAACAATGCCATGAGTTACCATAAAATGACACTTCTCCAAAGTTATCATAAGATTAGTCTCAAAATATCATTTAAGAATCAATGTAATATTATCCATGCACAAGTCAAACGAATCACAACATACACTGAAATCATTCATAAAAACTTCGATAATGTTTTTAACATAATCTGAAAAGATACTTACCATACACCTTTGGAAGGTAACGGGTGTACACAAACCAAAAGGCATCCTTCTGTAGGCAAATGTTCTGAATGGACAAGTAAAAGTAGTTTTCTGTTGATCCTCAGGTGCTATAGCATACTGATTTTAACCTGAATATCCATAAAAAAAACAAAAGAAAGAGTGTCCAGACAAATGTTCCAACATTTGATCCATAAAGGGTAAAGGGAAGTTATCTTTTCTAGTGGTTGCATTAAGTTTTCTATAATCTATACAAACCCTCCAGCCGGTTTGAACACGAGTTGGGACAAGTTCGTTCTTATCATTCTGTACCATTGTGACGCCCGATTTCTTTGGTACAACTTTTACCAGGCTCACCCACTTGCTACCGGAAATGGGGTAGATAACTCTCACATCTAAATATTGAGTATCTTTTTCTTTACTACTTCCATCATCAGAGGATTCAATCGACGTTGAGCCTCCTTGTAGGCTTTGTTCCTTCCTCAATCAGTATTTTATGCATGCACGTAAAAGGGTTTATTCCCTTGATATCAACAATTTTCCATCCCATAGCCTCTTTGTACTTGATGTGTTTTGTGATAGTGGTAAGAAAAGGGTTTCAAACTCTCGAACTTGTGAAGACTGATTTTAGATTTAAAAACTAATTTTAAACTAGAAAATATACACGAAATATGAAAATAATGTTCACAAATACTAAGGTTATGGATTTCACCATCAACCACTTTTAATTAGTTCCAAAAATAATAATTATATACAATTCTAGCTCAAATAAGTGACTCTAATTTTTGCCAAAGGTAGATTTTTAAAATATCAAATGTAAATCACAAGCATGGCTCATCAAAAGCTCTAGGTCCCAGCATAAACCATCAAATAAAATCACAATCAATTAACAAAAATCGTAATTTCAATTAAAAATAAATGCAAAAGTCATAAAAGAATCATTAAAAGTTACCAATTAATTATGGAAAAATGGCTTCCTCCTTGCCTCAGTGATGGGGTTTAGCTCATCTTGCTCAAAACACCCTCAAAAGATTAGTACATAGCTCAAAAAGTGCTTGAAAGATGAAAAGAAGATAAAAGTAATGTAATATGAAATCTGTAACGTTTTATGGACGTTATAGATTAACTGTTGCAATAGAACTGAAGATAAACGTTACAGATGCTAAGATATCCGTTGTAAATGGGTTGAAGAAACCGTTGCAGCTGAAGATAAATGTTGCAAATACGAAGATATTCGTTGCAAATGGATGAAGAAACTGTGGTTGAGAGGTTGAAGAAACCGTTGTCGTAGCCTTTGTTCTTCGTGTTCTTCGGCAGCAGCAGAGAAAAAATTATATGGATTGATTTATCTGCCTCTTCTTCGTCTCCTGAGCTCTCCCTAAACTCTCCATACCTTCTAAACATCTTCAACACCCTTTAAATACTCAACAGGACATCCAAATCTTGATTAAATGCCAAATATCTTCGTATTATTTTCTTTCCAAGTTTCAGGAATTATTTCATTGTTTAACTCCTTCACGCGTCTTCTGGTGGTTTACACATTCCAATCGCGTTAATTTCACATCTCAGATGACGTTAAGCATGAAGCAACCACACACAACTTCCCAAAGATAAACTAAAAATCCCGAAAATATTTTTCTTGCCATGTTTAACTCCAACTCGATGATTAGGCCCTGTATTGATTGATTCAACACCCACAACAACTTTTATTAGCCTTAACAAGTCCATCCCAATAGAAAAAAGTGTTTGAATCCTTCTGAAACTCGATCCAAAAAAATTCTCAATTCAAAAGTAAATTTTCCCGCCAAAATGTTGTTTGAATGGTGAAGAAGAAGGGGGTGCTCTTATCCATTGCACGGGTGCCTTTATAAATTATGGGTTCCCTTATAACTTTTTAAGCCCATTTTTCCACAAGAGTTTATTCTTCAAAAATACCTACAAATACAATAAAAATAGTAATATTAATACAAAAATTGAGAAAAAGCAATATAAGTATGAGAACAATTAAGACACAAAAACGTGTCTATCAGTACTCCCTCAACACCCGAAGAAGTCTTTGTTCCTGCAGTTCAGTTAGTGCATTTGAAACTATTACCGACATCTTTTCATTATCACCAAAATACATGTATTTTAGGTGATCAGGAAAAGGCTTTAGTTCTAGTTTCGGAGCTTGCAAGATAGATGGCAATAACTTTTCATTAGATACTGGTAAAGAAATGTATGAAACATTCTCGCTTACTGATTTTTTTTGTAATGAGGTAAGAGAACCAATGGTTTTTTTAATATCATCACCATACTCCAAACTCTTATCAAGTGGATTTTCTAGCACTATTTATAAAGCATATACGCCACTCAAATCAAACACCCTCTGGGATAAGTCATCGATAACATCAATGGAGGAGCAAGAGTGGGCATCACTTGGATATCTCATCGCCTCATAGATGTTGAAATGTTTCATTTCTCCATCAAATTGCATAGTCAACGTCTTACTATGCACACCAATTTTAGTTCTAGTCGTGCTCATAAAGGGTCGTCCAAGCAATAATGGTAGAGATGCATCAGTCGATCCGTCTGTCATCTCCAAAACAAAGAAATCTGCTGGAAAAATTAGTTACTTCACCTGCACAAGCATATCTTCAATAATACCTCTAAGGTATACATTAGAACGGTCATCTAACTGTAAAGTAATTCCAATTTCTTTCAAAAGACCTGAATTAAGAGATTCATATATAAATGCAGGCATAAATCAAACATAACCTTATTAAACTTAGTGTTACCAATGATAATAGGAATATATAAACTACCAGGATCTTTATATTTGAGTGGAAACTTCTTTTGCAAGATAGCTGAGGCATCTCCCTCCCCCTTTATTACCTCATTACCGGTTAATTTTTTCTTATTGGTACACTAATCCTTTAGAATTCTCGCATACTTGGGGACTTGTTTATTGCATCTACGAGTGAAATGTTCACATGAATCTTCCTGAAAATATCTAAGATCTCCTTATCGTGTTCCGCCTTTTTAGATTTAGCAAACATGCGAAGGAAAGGCAAAGGAGGAACATAAGTAGAAACATGAGGTTTAGAGTTCTTGTTAGGTACCTCATCGGTTTTGGTCAATAATCTATGTCTTTAAAATTGACCCCTTGGGGTCTTTGTTTTTCTCATCTTCTTCTGGTTGCACAGTTCGTATACCACTTCTCAGTGTCACATCATTGACATTCTCCCTTGGATTAAGGATTTGAGAAGGGAGTTTCCCACTATTCTGAGTTTCTATATGATTCAACCTACCATCCATAGTGCTCATATGTGTATGCAACTCTCTGATTGTGCTATCAGTTTTCTGTTGATTGAATCTGATTTTTGTTCATTTTGTTGCACCATTGTGGTTAGTTATTCATCATACGAAGCAACTCCGATGATATTGAATTATGAACTGGTTACGGCTGCTGTGCTTGTTGTTGGAAACCACTAGGACGATTGAAAATCGACCCTGGAGTTGCTGCTTGCTTGTTCGCATTACTAAAATTTGGATGATCTCTCCACCCTGGATTGTAAGTGTTAGAATAAGGATAATAGCGTTGCCTCTGCTGATTTGGGAAAATAACATTGACTTGATCGTTCCCCTCTGCATAACCTTGGGTCGATGTTGGCACAACCACGACTGCGATTTGTTGCATCATTGATGCATGTTGCCCATTTGTTGACGAAGTTCAGAAATTTCGCTCACTTCATTGACTTTATTGACGAGTGATTCTGACTTACGACTTGCAAATTGTTGAGAATACACCATTGTTGTGTATCCTTTTTTACATGACATATTGTTATAATGATGAAAAACAAATACAATTCACAAGTATAATAACTTTTTGTTGGGAAAAAACATGTCAAATATCATTATAGGAAACATAAATAAAAATTCAATCGTAAATCAACTGGGTTTTTTTTTCGAGTTTGAAGATATAAAAGATGCAATTATGTTGTAAGAATTATGACAACCACGAATATAATACACTGTATCTGATTTACAAAACAATTTGTTGTTGTTAGGGATGTACATGGTTATGGTTAATTCGTACCAAAAGGAACCGTTTAAGTGAGAACCGAACCATTTATCTAACGTCTTGGGATGGTTTTAGTATTATGAAAACCGTTAAGTCTTAGTTTGGTTTTAGTGAACCTTAAAACCAAACTGAAAATAATTAGTTTAAACCGATTAATATATATAAGTCATTAGATTATTTCATTTTCATCCATTAAATCTTGACCTGACCTAAACTCCATATATTTGTATCAGTATGACATATGTGTGTAAACTGTTAATATGTTTGAAATTAAACATGTTCAAACAGGTTTAAGAATTAATTATTGTTATGACATGTTTATTTTTAAAATATTGAACTCGTACATTTAGAACCGACAAAAATTAATATTATTTTTATTGTTAACGATTTTAAAAAATTAATAATTTTATACTGAACCGTCTAATTTTGGTTTTGCAACAAACTATTTATGAAATAGTTTGGTAGGTTTCAAAACCTTAAAAACAGTTACCCTTAATTTTGGTTTTGGTTTTTATAAAACCATACCAGCACGTATGGCCCTAAATGTTGCTACCGCTACCATATACATAGTTCCTAGTTCCTCCTACTTACTACTATATTAATTTAGAAATTTAAATTACTCCACTACATTAACTTAGAAACTTATATTAAACTACTACATCAATTTTGAAAAATTTAAATTACTCCACTACATTCGACTAGAAATTTAAACTGAATAACTACATTAATTCAGATTCGAGTATAAAATAACTCGTTTTTGCAACAATGATAAGTAGATGCCCCTACTCAACTTTGTATGCAACCCTCGTTGTTTCTCTATTACCATTGAAAGCCACTAAAATTTGTCTGAAAAATCTAACCTTTTTTCTTAAGAATCGTTAAGCGAAACATGAGATGCTTAGTGTGTCTTGCATTACATTAGCATTAGCATTATCATTAACACTAACAAACTCGTTAGGAATAATACTCTAGTATTACCGACTAGACATATTATTACTTACTGGTTCGTGATCTGTGACCTTAATATAAATTCTGACAAGGTCGTTGTCTTTAGAAATTGAAAATGGAAGTATTTAATTGATTGTGGGTCAAGAAGAAAGAATAAAATTCACAAGTTTGGGATGAGGAGGTTGTGTTGAATGTTGATTTTATATAAAAGGAGTTGAGGAAAAAAAAACAAGTTTTGAAAAATATCACTTGCATGATGGAGAGAGACGTGGGGGATCCGTTGCGTCTTGTGACTGATATCTTCTGCACGTTTAATAATCCAACATCTATTCTTGTTTTTTGAAAATGTTATAAATATGATTAAGTTTTCCTTCATCAAACACACCAAAATTCTTTATTTTTATTTTCTCTTATCTCTTTAATTAATTACAATTTTGTTTGCTTTGAAAAAATGGTTTGCTTTAGTAGAGATAAAGATGTAGCACTAAAAGATGCTTTCATAATGATTATTTCGGATGCGATTGTAGGAAAGAATCAAGCATCAAAAGAGTTTTGGTCACAAATTTGAGCCGAGTACAACGCAACATGCATGGATAATACCAACCGAACTACAAAGGCATTACAACAAACTATATTTCCTGAACCTAATGTCCAGAAAACAGTTCATCTGTTAGAAACCCATCCTCTGGTCGATGTGGTTTACCTAGGCGATAATACCAAGATTGAATTTGTTTTCCCACCAAAATGTTTTCTTCCATATGTGGGAACGTATGAATTTCAAATGTGTCAGTTATTAAGTTTTGAGACTAAGCCTGATTACTTTAGGAGAGTAGAATCGACACATTTGCTTAAGAATGACCATTTTCATAGTAATCAACTGTGTGAGTCAAATCATATTAATTTTGAGGATCTACAATTATTCAAGTTATTATTATATGCTTCTAAGTTATTACTTGAGTTATTCCAGACTCTACAACCTGACCTTGTTGATCCTGCCTATGAGGAAATCCAGCCCATGGAAATATTTTATCTAGATCCTTTTATAGAGCCTGAACCTGAACCACGACTAGAAGTAGTTGTCTTAAACAGAAAACTAGATAAGGGTGAGCTTAGTTTGTTCTTTTTCTTGGCTTGTTGCAGGTTCCTTTTAATGGTGATAGCACTATTTGATCCATATGACCCACAGTTGTTCCGGCTATTGCTATATGATATTATCATTTTCTTTATGGGAGTCAACCCATCAGATTTGTTTCCTTCACCTTATCTTTTTAGTTTTTGATTGCTTGTTTTATATCATTTTAGGATTTTCCCATCTTGATTTTACATTGGATGAGTTAGTTTACATTGAGGACAATGTAAAGTTTAAGTGTGGGGGAGTTTAAGCATATAGAATTCTTAAGTATTCACTTTTTTGGTAGAAATTATTTTTTAACTTTTTCAAATTATTTTCATAAAAACCTCCAACTTTTAGATATTTTAAAGTCACTTAGTATACTTGTAGGTACGTTTACATACGGAGTTCTAACCGAAACAACTGAACTTAGAAGTATTAGAGAATTATATTCGGAGTGCTTAGTTGTTGAGAGGCTAGAGATGACAAAAATGGACTTAAACTGCCGGTAGAGAATACAATATTAGAAGAGTTAATCATTCAATACCCATGAGTGAGGCACCAAACCTTTAATTGTCCGATTAGAGTGTTTCATCTGTGCAAATTCCGGGTAGAATGATGAGCTACCTAACCTCGCACCAATTTCAGCACTACTTTTTGATCTCTTGAGTGCTATTTCTATCAATCATGAGGGTGCCATCAGAATTTCTAACTCTATCTTGTAGTCTTATTTGCAGTTGGCACCATTCTCTCGACAACAACAGGTCCATAGAAACATATTATCAACAAGCAGAACATCAAAAATTTGAAGGAAAGTTGAAAACAATCAAGGTTAAAAGCAACCGTTTAACAAAGAGCGAATTTCATATTCAAGTAAAGCAACAATATAATTAACATGTTGAAGACTTATGTACAAAAGCGAAAGAAAATCAAAAGATGTGAGTTAGTGAAGTTCATGATATCAAGGCAATACATGTTGAAGACTTATATATACAGTGGAACTCAGTCTGTTCCAGGACTTCTACACTCCATCTTGTAGAAAATTAAATTACGAAGCCGGCGACGAAAGAACGAGGTCATTCCGACTTCGTATAAGAAAGTTATGGACGAAAAGAGGATTTAAGCTTGTCGGTTTCTTAAAACTGACAATGAGACGGTTTAATAGAAGATTGCTAAAGGCACTAGTGAACTTGATAAGGGCCACCTTCTTCATCCTCAACTCACGTGGAACAGAGAATTAAGGATTATCTCCCATGATTCTATGTGGTGCTGATAGCATTGGTATGATGTGTTAAAAGGGAGTGTGGTTGAATCTGTGATGATTAATGATAGTTGAAAGAAGGATGAACTGATGTTGGTGACGGAGTAGGCAGTGATGTGAATAGAACTCGAGCATTAATGGTGGCAGTCGATGGTGGTTTCGAGTTCAAAGGAAGTTAAGCTCGTGGGTCTGCGAGAACATAGAAGAGATGGTGAGTAATGGATTTCGGCAAGTTAGGGTGATCCAACTGTTTACAGTGAGAAGAACTTGAGCTATGGTGGAGTCTGTGAGCCTGGCCTGTGATGGAGTTAAAAGCTCGGGTATAGCTGTGATGTTTTGATCATTAATGGCAGATGTTGGCTGTGGTTCGATGGGTCTAATTGAGTAATTATAATCGAGGAATAGAAGAAACAGAGTTGAGGAGATTGAAGAGCAGATGGTAAAGAAATATGAATTTAGCTCAGTTGAGGTAAAAAGAAAGGAATGAAAGGTGGGTTTTGGTCTTCTTCTATAAAACTAATAGATGATGGTTATGTTGAGATTGAGAACAAGGTGCTGTTGCTGCAGTTTCAACCGAGAAAGAAGACAGTTAGAAGATGACGCTGTTGAGAAAGAGATGGTACCGAGATAATGTTGGGTTTTGTTTTGTGCCATAAAATCAGCTAAGAATAGATGCTACTGCCGTTAATTTCGGTGATGGATGGTTGAGGTGTGTGATGTATTTAGGTAAGAAACAAAGAATTATGAGGGTTGTATTCGTGCTTGCTTCGCAAGTAATTAGTCGGTCGGTGGTCTAGGAGTCCTATTAAGTTTAAAACTCTAAAAAGGTGGACTTAACCTCTATAAATAGATACATATCCCTTCTCAAGTGCAGCATCACATATACCTCCGGAGAGAGGACGCTCGGACATATACTTTCACCTCCGAAGAACAGACGCAGACACAACTTCACGTCCAGAGAAGAGAGGACGTACAAGAGACACTTTTGGGGTTAGTTTGTATTGTTTTCTTAATTAATTTTTATGCCTTTTGAGAAAGCCATGTTGGGATAATTCCCTTGTTAGGGCGAAAGGATGAACTTGTAGAGATGGTTTTCTTTGTGTTTCAAAACTAGGTTTTTCAATTATATGAACTTAATATTAATGTTTTGTCTCTCTCTCAACGTTTTACCTTCTCGATGATTTTTCATGTTCTATGCCACGTATAGTTCATTGTTTGATTAGTAGAAGGACTCGTTGATACCTTGTATGAAATCGTTTTATGAATATTCTATGACTCTTTATGCCCTGTATACTTAGTACTTCGAAACTCTACCTTAGGTTGAGAACAAACAATTCTTTTTGAAAATTCTTTCTTCGATTCTTAAACGAAAAATATTCCGTGTATTAGTAGCTAGATTTTCTATTTTGCATGAGTAAATTCGAGACCCTTAACCCTAATCTACAACGGATTCCCGGAACCTTAACGTTTTCCTCTAACTGTTTTTCAAACCTTATGAAATAGTTTATTCACTCGTTAATTTAATTCTTTAAAAATAAAACCTAAAAAAATATTTTAATACAAACTCCTCGTGGGAACGAACTGTATTTTCTCTTGTCTACATCTTTCGACACTGTGCGCTTGCGGTAAAACAAAGTCGATTTTCCGACACATCAAGTTTTTGGCGCCGCTGCCGGAGAGTTGTATTTTTATTAGATTTTTTTTAGGTTAGATTTTTTTTAAAATTTTTATTATTTTCTTCGATTTTACGCTTTTGGTATTTATCTTTTGCTGCAGGTTTTGGGAACGGAAACGAAAAGAAATTGAGCCAAAGATTTTGGTGATTAAAAGACTTGGAGTAAAGTTAAAGCTGAAAGAACGTAGAAGAAGACAAATAGTTAATTTTTACTTTTTAGGATTTTTATTAGTTAACTTAATTTAGAAAAACTGTATTAGGAAATATTTAATTATTTTTGTAATTTTCTTTTATTTTTGGACATTTCGGGATATTACAGACATTATTATTTTTAAACCCTACGGAAGGGTAGTATTAAATATAAACTGCACATGGAAGGACGACAATTACGATATTGTCTCGGCCCATTGGGTTCGTACACTGACACAGGAGTCAGTGGCCTGAGTCGAATTCTGTTACGGGAGGTAAGATTCGATCAACCCACGAATCCCTTGCAAGTGGGTTTACTGTATTCCTTCGTGTGCATATATGTCGAGGACCTGCATACGGATTTACTTTTCTAGTAAAGGGCAAGAACTGGCCATATAAGATAAGGACTCGGATTTCATCACCGTTTCCTTCTTGCCCGCCTTAGGAACATGTTACCAAACGCGAACCTAAACCTTAAAATTTTGACTAGAACGAGACCGATATGGTAACAAGCTTAAAGGAAACTCGTTCAAAAGGACTGTATTGGTTACTTTGTTAGCCCAACTCGAAGTTCAGGAAGATTATTTTAAGGTTAATTAGAGCCGCCTTGTAACCCAGGGAAAAGTTGCCAAAGAGACAGGGTTATCAAAGCTCTTTAGAAATTATCCTGTTTCTCTTCGACTTAATCTAATTCAGATTGTTCTAAGAGGTTTGCTAGAACTGTAACTAGTTGCCTTTCGAAAGAATAGAAGCTGGTCTAGAAACAATCTAAGTGGAGCCATCATGGTTTTTGTTTGCTAGATTCAATAGGTGATTTGGTTGAGTCAGCCTTGCTTGTGATTGTTTAAAATTCCCTTCCAATTAGGATTTATTTTTATTTTTTTAGTATATGCCCAACACACAGGTAAGTTGGGATAGAGATCAGGATAATCGTCTCGTTAGAAATAATCCATTATTCATGGATAGAACCGATAATGAGGGTGTAGACCCTCCAGTTAAAACTTTGAGAGATTACATGTACCCAACTAGAGTCTCTCAACCGTCATGCATTGTCTTTCTTACCACAAAAGCCCACTATGAAATTAAGACTAATACCATCCAGGCTTTGCTAAACTTCTATAACAGAGAAAATGAACACCCTTACTCCCACATTAGAGAATTTGAGGAACTATGTGGTACTTTGAAGATTAAAGACTTAAACGATGAATATTTAAAACTGAGATTGTTTCCCTTCTCTTTAAAAGATAAGGCGAAATCGTGGTTTGATGCCTTACCATCTTCTTCCATCCATACTTGGGATGCGATGACTAAGTTATTTGTGCATAAATTTTTTCCTAGGCATAGAATCACAGCCTTACGTCAAAGTCTTAATAGTTTCTCGCAGCAAGATGGAGAATCTCTCCAGGATTATTTAGAAAGGTTCCATGAACTTCTGCTGCAATGTCCACACCATGGATTCGATATCTTGAGACTCACTATGATTCTCTACGAAGGATTAGATCACAAAACAATGACTATGGTAGAATCACTATGTGGTGGTAATTTTGCTGATAAAACTCCTGAGGAGGGTTATAAGTTTTTGCATGATTTTTCTGATAAAACCCAAGATTGGGGGGGCTAAGGAACCCATAAGGTCAATGGATAGTAGAAAGGGGGCGCATAGAGTTGATATCGAATTCGACTCTGACGCTAAAATAGCTTCTTTGACAAGAAGACTTGAATCATTAGAACATAGTGCTAAATCTAGACCTTTTGTTGAGTCTGTAGACCAAATCACTCATGATGATGGTGGAGAACAAGTCCATGCTCTCTACCAAGACAATCATCGTAGATTTGACCCGTATTCCAATACGTACAACCCAGGGTGGGCAAGATAACCTAACTTTTCCTGGTCTAGAGGTCAGTATGAAGGTCAACCTAGTAATACTAGTGGTTATACGCAGAAATCATCCGATCCTACTGATTCTTCTAACCAAAGAGTACCTAGTATATGCAGGCCACCCAAAAACGACTAAACAGTATAGAAAGGAACAATGCAAGGTCCATAACAACCTTAGAAAGACAAATTGGTCAGCTTCCTAGCCAAATAAGTGAGAGAGACAAAGGATAGTTCCCAAGTCAAACACAGCCTAACCCAAAGGGGTCTTATGAGGTAAGCACATCTGGTGCTAATCCCTCAGATCATGTCCAGTCCGTCACTATTTTGAGAAGCGGCGGGGTCATCGATAACCATGATAGTAATCCTAAGGAGAAAGAGACAGATAGGAACCCACCTACTATTACACAGGAAACACCTTTAACACAAAAAGAAACCAATGAAACTGAGAGAGGTAAATCTGAAAACACTTATGTTCCTCGCGCTCCATTCCCCCAAAGGTTAGTATCCCAGAAGAAAGGAACCAGCCCTAATGATATCTTAGAAGTGTTCAAACAAGTTAAAATCAATATTCCCCTCTTAGATGCCATTAAGCAGATTCCTACGTATGCTAAGTTCTTAAAAGATATGTACACTGTGAAACGAAAATTAAATGTCCATAAGAGAGCTGTTCTTGCTGAACAAATGAGCTCTATCATTACTCATAAAACACCACCCAAATACAAAGATCATGGTTGTCCTACTATTGCTTGCACTATATGACAACACAAGATTGAACATGCGTGTTAGATTTAGGGGCCAGTGTGAATCTCTTGCCATATTCTGTGTATGAGTCAACGCCTTGTTAGACTCCACACCACTGTTTGACACTAATAAATGGAAGCCTGGAATTGAATCTTTAGTCCTACCCGAATCTCGACTCATTCCATCTGTCGAGAAAGCTCTGACCTTGACCCTTAAACCATCGCCTGGCGATCTAGAAAGTAAGGAAATAGTGACTAGTCTATCTAGAGACACCCAAGATTCTAAGTGTGTGGGTGATTATCAATCTCCCTGTACCTTACCTTTGACTCTTAGAAAGGTCCCTAACTTGGGACTTGACATATGCACCTCTACTATTTTGCAAGATCATCTTCAAATTATATTTCCTGAACCTAGTGTCCAGAAAATAGTTCATCTGTTAGAAACCCATCCTCTGGTCGATGTGGTTTACCTAGGCGATAATACCAAGATTGACTTTGTTTTCCCACCAAAATGTTTTCTTCCATATGTGGGAACGTATGAATTTCAAATGTGTCAGTAATTAAGTTTTGAGACTAAGCCTGATTACTTTAGGAGAGTAGAATCGACACATTTGCTTAAGAATGACCATTTTCATAGTAATCAATTGTGTGAGTCAAATCAGATTAACTTTGAGGATCCACAATTATTCAGGTTTCTAAGTTCTTACTTGAGTTATTCCAGACTCTACAACCTGACCCTGTTGATCCTGCCTATGAGGAAATCCAGACCATGAAAATATTTTATCTAGACCCTTTTATAGAGCCTGAACCTGAACCACGACTAGAAGTAGTTGTCTTAAACAGAAAACTAGATAAGGGTGAGCTTAGTTTGTTCTTTTTCTTGGCTTGTTGCAGGTTCCTTTTAATGGTGATAGCACAATATGATCCATATGACCCACAGTTGTTCCGGCTATTGCTATACGATATTATCATTTTCTTCATGGGAGTCAACCCATCAGATTTGTTTCCTTCACCTTATTTTTTAGTTTTTGATTGCTTGTTTTATATCATTTTAGGATTTTCCCATCTTGATTTTACATTGGATGAGTTAGTTTACATTGAGGACAATGTAAAGTTTAAGTGTGGGGGAGTTTAAGCATATAGAATTCTTAAGTATTCACTTTTTAGGTAGATTTTTTTTTTAACTTTTTCAAATTATTTGCATAAAAACCTCAAACTTTTAGATATTTTAAAGTCACTTAGTATACTTCTAGGTACGTTTACATACGGAGTTCTAACCGAAACAACTGAACTTAGAAGTATTAAAGAATTATATTCGGAGTGCTTAGTTGTTGAGAGGCTAGAGCTGACAAAAATGGACTTAAACTGCCTGTAGAGAATACAGTATTAGAAGAGTTGATCATTCAATACCCATGAGTGAGGCACTAAACCTTTAATTGTCCGTTTAGAGTGTTTCATCTGCGCAAATTCCGGGTAGAATGATGAGCTACCTAACCTCGCACCAATTTCAGCACTACTTTTTGATCTCTTGAGTGCTATTTCTATCAATCATGAGGGTTCCATCAGAATTGCTAACTTTATCTTGTAGTCTTGTTTGCAGTTGGCACCATTCTCTCGACAACAACAAGTCCATAGAAACATATTATCAACAAGCAGAACATCAAAAATTTGAAGGAAAGTTGAAAACAATCAAGGTTTAAAAGCAACCGTTTAAGAAAGAGCAAATTTCATATTCAAGTAAAGCAACAATACAATTAACATGTCTTCTTTAACAGACATTCCACGGCTTCTTCCTTTTCAAGTACTGCTTAGTAATTTTTATAAAAGGATACTCGAAAGGCACCAAGAAAATGGATGCGCGTGCTAACGCGCAACGGTAGGAGCCAGGGAACTTGGTTGATTATCCTCAATTCCGCGAGATGCTGGAACTTATTTGAAAGTGAAAACGCCAGTTTATCTAAGTAAACTCCTTTCTGTTTGAAAGAGAGTAAAACGACCCGAAAAGGTCTTCGCTCCTGTCTCGTGATTCACTGTGCATCTGAGATGAATACCATGGCAATTAGGATCTCAAGATGCAGCTACACCAATGATGCAAGGAATCATGGACTTACATCACGATATCTTTTTTTTTTTCTTATTCTGATTTAGAAGACTTATGTACAAAAGCGAAAGAAAATCAAAAGATGTGAGTTAGTGAAGTTCATTATATCAAGGCAATACATGTTGTGAAGAATCAAGTGGTAGAGTCTTTATCTCAAGGTCGTAGTAATTTCATCATTTATTTTTCAGTTTATATTGTAATGTCTAAAAAAAAAATGATTATCATTGTTTTTGTATTCACTCAATAAGGTCGTGGGAAGAAGAAATCTATTGAGAAGTTTCTAATAACAAGAAATTGAGGAAATGAGTTACAAATTGTCAAGGTTCTACGAAGTTCAGGAGTTCATCATCTACAGTTGAAGACCGAAGACGTTTCTATTGGATGCTGTGAGAGTGGTGCTGGTTGCCGATCGGATGAGAAGGTAAATAAGCATTCCCATCCTTGCATAGTGGTTGATTTCCTTTATTAGAGGTCACTAGAAAAATAAAAAGGGGTTCTTTTTCGTCCCATTTTCTATGGGATAATATCTCCATATGATTCAGAAGGTTACCTTTCCTTCCTACCATTCAATGTGTATAGGATTTCTATCTTCATTCCTTCCTGCACACATGTGTGAACCATAAAGTGCATCCTTTGAGTGTCAAATTCATAAAACCCTATTGGTGAGGCAGAAATATTCGGTCACTCTCGAACCTGGATCCTTTTATGTGGTGGTTTTCTCCTAACTCAAGGGTTAAGCATGATAATAATGTTCTTTATACTTCTAACTTCTTATTGTTAGTGTGCAGAAACTTTATGTCTTCTTAGCTCTTTGGATGCAGGTGATTTGGAATACTTGGAGGTTGGAGTAGGTTTTGTAGGTAAATCTCTTGTAAACCCTCACGAGACAAAACTCGTCCACTAGGGACACCTAGGGGTTTAAAGGCTTGTTACACATGCTAAGTGTAATCATTTCCTCAATGAAAGGGAGTTGTATTTTAGGTTAGTTTAGATTTGTAGTTTGCTCGAGGACTAGCAAAAGGCAAGTGTGGGGGGGAATTTGATAAATGCATAATTTATACATTTTAAGTATCATTTCCTTATACTTATTTGCTAGATTTTGTGTGAATTACCGTGTGTTAGTATTACTTTTGTAGTTTATGTGTTTTATTAGGTTATATCTCTGAAACAAGTGAAATGGAGCTTTACAAGAGAAGAGTTGCCAAAGACACAGTGGAACTCAATCTGTTCCAGGACTTCTACACTCCATCTTGTAGAAAATTAAATTACGAAGCAGACGGCGAAAGAACGAGGTCATTCCGACTTCGTATAAGAAAGTTATGGACGAAAAGAGGATTTAAGCTTGTCGGTTTCTTGAAACTGACAATGAGACGGTTTAATAGAAGATTGCTGAAGGCACCAATGAAATTGATAAGGGCCACCTTAAGGATTATTTCCCGTGATTCTATGTGGTGCTGATAGCCATGGTATGATGTGTTAAAAAGGAGTGTGGTTGAATCTGTGATGATTAATGATAGTTGAAAGAAGGATGAATTGATGTTGGTGACGGAGCAGGCAGTGATGTGAATAGAACTCGAGCATTAATGGTGGCAGTCGATGGTGGTTTCGAGTTCAAAGGTAGTTGAGCTCGTGGCTCTGCGAGAACAGAGAAGAGATGGTGAGTAATGGATTTCGGCAAGTTAGGGTGATCCAACTGTTTATAGTGAGAAGAACTTGAGCTATGGTGGAGTCTGTGAGCCTGGCCTGTGATGGAGTTAAAAAGCTCGGGTATAGCTATGATGTTTTGATCATTAATGGCAGATGTTGGTTGTGGTTCGATGGGTCTAATTGAGTAATTAAGATCGAGGAATAGAAGAAACAGAGTTGAGGAGATTGAAGAGCAGATGGTAAAGGAATATGGGTGTAGCTCAGTTGAGGTAAAGAGAAAGGAATGGAAGGTGGGTTTTGGTCTGCTGCTCTAAAACTAATAGATGATGGTTATGTTGAGATTGAGAACAAGGTGTTGTTGCTGCAGTTTCAACCGAGAAAGAAGACAGTTAGAAGATGACGTTGTTGAGAAAGAGATAGTACCGAGATAATGTTGGGTTTTGTTTTGTGCCAGAAAATCAGCTAAGTATAGATGCTACTGCCGTTAATTTCGGTGATGGATGGATGAGGTGTGTGATGTATTTCAGGTAAGAAACAAGAATTATGAGGGTTGTATTCGAGCTTGCTTCGCAAGTAATTAGTCGGTCGGTGGTCTAGGAGTCCTATTAAATTTAAAACTTTAAAAAGGTAGACTTAACCTCTATAAATAGATACACATCCCTTCTGAAGTGCAGCATCACATATACCTCCGAAGAGATGACGCTCGGACATATACTTTCACCTTCGAATAACAGACGCGGACACAACTTCACATCCAGAGAAGAGAGGACGTACATGAGACACTTTTGGGGTTAGTTTGTATTGTTTTCTTAATTAATTTTTATGGCTTTTGAGAAAGCCATGTTGGGCTAATTCCCTTGTTAGGGCGAAAGGATGAACTTGTAGAGATGGTTTTCTTTGTGTTTCAAAACTAGGGTTTTCAATTATATGAACTTAATATTAATGTTTTGTCTCTCTCTCAACGTTTTACCTTCTCGATGATTTTTCATGTTCTATGCCACGTATAGTTCATTGTTTCATTAGTAGAAGGACTCGTTGAAACCTTGTATGAAATCGTTTTATGAATATTCTTTGACTCTTTATGCCTTGTATACTTAGTACTTCGAAATTCTACCTTAGGTTGAGAACAAACAATTCTTTTTAAAAATTCTTTCTTCGAATCTTAAACAAAAAATCTTTCGTATATAAGTAGCTAGATTTGCTATTTTACATGAGTAAAATCGAGACCCTTTGTGACGAACGCAATTAAACCCTAATCTACAACGGATTCCCGGAACCTTAACGTTTTCCTCTTATCGATTTTTCAAACTTTATTAAATAGTTTAAATTAATTTAATTCTGTATAAAAAACCTAAAAAAAATATTTTAATCCAAACTCCTCGTGGGAACGAACCGTGTTTTCTCTTGTCTACATCTTTCGACATTGTGCTCTTGCGGTAAAACAAAGTCGGTTTTTCGACGCATCAACTACTAGCCATGATTCAATGCTCAGCTGCCAAGGTTTAGCGAGAATGTCAAAGGTTTTAGACAAGATGCTCTCAAGAAAGATATGATAGAGCTGAGTAGTTCAAATGGGTAAAGTTCTGGATTAGGACATGAAGTCAAGTAGAAACCAGAACATGGAAGTTAGGGTTCGAAAAGAAGAAGACATGGATTCGCAGTGAGAGAAGTGAAGATTGAAGTCTACAGAGGATGGGTTTTTCTTATATTTCAAGATAACAACGAGATAGAAATGGAAAAGAACAGATGGGTTCGAGATTAAAAAAGCAACAGGGAAGAAATTGAGGACATGGGTGTTGCTGAGAGAAGAAATATTGAATATGAGATGGGTCTGAATGTGATTTCGAGTTCAAGCAGGAAATAAAGATGGGGTTTCACTGGGGGAGAAAATAGAGTTGGGGTTAGTGTTGTTAACTGCGATAAAATGAGGAGAAAAGGATTCGAAGGTGGAAATGGTTTAAAAATGATTGATTTGTGTTGAATGAATTGAATGGGATATCTTGAATTGAATGTATATTCCAGGGAAGAAGATTAAATTGGTGATTGAAGGTGGCGGCGACGGTTTGGAGAAGGAAGAGAAGGTGAAAGAATTAAGGTTAATATTCAATGGTTATTGTGTAAGTATTAGTAGACTGAAGGGTGTAATTATAATTCCACTAAATAATTACATTTTATATAAATTATTAATAATTACTGAACATAAGTTAGGACTTAACCTAGTCAACGTGGGTCAATGTTCAGTCCAGGTACCAAGCCCTACCATTGGAAAAATGTTATATCAAAGACTAAATATGGTCAAAACCCAAGTACCAAACATCAATTAACCCACCCAAGAATGATGTAGAGGTTGATGATGATAATATTACAATGAATGAAGGTTCACAATTTAGTTCTACCTTTACCGAGCCACGAAGAAGAACATTTTTGTCTATGAAGAAGATAGGGGTCCAGGTAGAGAGGCTTCTAAACGGTTGCCCCCCGATGCTAGAACGATAAATGAAGAACTGAAGGAGGTGTTACAATTTCTTAAAGAAGAAAGTCAACTAAGGATGACCAAATATGATGAAGATGCCAAGCAGTTTAAGAAGTTAACTGACATCAATGAACTCATAGCAAACAACAATGACATTTTAGCCAGAAACCAACAACTAGAAACTGATTTAAAGACACTAAAAATTAATATGGATATGTTGCCTGAATGGGAACAATCAGTCATCAAAGAAATGAAGAATGGGATATTGATTCGTCCTGGATATCCTCCACTTTTATAAATTACCTAAAAGTTCTTTATATTAGGTTTGATTTATTTCTAAATTTTAGGTTTAAGTTATTTGAATGTTATTTTTATAAGTAAATTTTTTTCGTGCTTTAATTAGTTGATCAATTTGAAGAAAAAAATATTAATTGTAACCCTATACTGGAATGTAATGAATGGAAGTCTATTTGTAACCTATATGATTTTTTGGATTTTAATTCAACCAACATGTTAGTTCAAATGTGCACATTAAATCTAGTTCAAATAGTTAGTGCGAGAGGATTGTACAAAAGTGAGCAAAACCCACAACAACTATTTTTTTGAAAAAAATATAGTCGTCGGTAATAGTTTTATTTTCCGATATAATATAACCCCCAACGGCTATACTTTGGCATATAAAACAACAAAATTCAACATCATTTTTAAAAAATAATAATAATATAAGCAACATGGAATGTTCTAAGTTTATTATTGAACCCTCAGTTGGGGAATACTCCCACAAATTGGGGGATACTCACGGTTATATGGGTCTTAATTTTTGCTAAGGGTTTTTTTCGATATGATTAATCATTCGCACTGTCGTTACCCTAATAATAATAAAAACAAAGTATCCCCCCTTCATTATTTTTACTAGTGCCGACTCCTTATCCTCCTCTTTTTCTTCTCTTCTTCCATAAGTTCTTCGTTTCATCGTGATTTCTTCGATGATTCTAAAAATTTCTTCGTCGATTAATTCTTTCTATAAAAATGCCTAGAATGAAACAATATAGTAGGTCATGCCCTGATCTTGGAGCTGGAATTGCTTCTCAAAGTAAAGCAAAATAAGTTTTGAAAGGAAAATTGCATGCAATTGCAAATCAAGAAGAGGAAGAGAACTTCTACGATCAACCAATCAGGGAAATGGCTCCGGTTTGAATGTGAGTGATTTCCATCAATTTAATTTTAGTTTTATTAGTGTTATGGTTGTTTTTTTTAGGTTTTAAATCGGAAATTAGGTCAAAATTGGGGTTTTGAGTAAAAATCGGTATTACATATATGTTGAATGCAATATCGGCTGTTAGATTCGGTATTGGTTATATTTTAAATGCAATACCGATTCTAGAACATATACTTTGTATGATTTGGGTTAATCCACAGTCGGCATTGCTTGGAGTGAAACCGCAATGTCGGCATTTAAGAAAAATTCACTTCCAAGGATTTTTCCACCGTCGGCATTGCGGCTTCACTTCCAAGCAATGTCGATTGTGTTATGACTAGTAGATGATGAGTTTTGACAAAAACGAAAAAAAAAAGCATTGCGGTTCCATTGAGTTTTGAAAAAAAAAACATTTGGATGAGGTTATGATGATGATGATGGGTAAACAACAAGTATAATCCAAATTGATAGAATAAACATTTGGATGGGCTTTGATGTTTAAGTCTTATTTAAGACGAAGAATAAATCCAAGAGAGGGTCAAAAGAAGTTGCAGCTTTGAAAGGAAAGGTTGTTGACGCCACTTCACCGTTCCTTCCAAACCGTCATGGTGGCACTAAACGATTAGGGTCAAACAACCAAGGTGTTGATAACCCCCCAAGGAACCATAGTATTTTATCCATACGTGAACCTACTGAAGAGGAGTTGATGTTAGAAAGATATCAACCCAAAAAAGAAGAAATTCATGAAGAACAAAAAATTCCCGAAAAAGAGCAAGCTCAAGGAAATAGAAAAGCCAAAACAACACCGAAAGTAAAAAGGGGCCATATACGTTGAAAACGTAATGATACCTGACCTCGAGGATGGTCATTTTTTGGGTGAACCAGATGACAATGAACTCTTATTCGGCTATAAACATTCGTGAGCACATATCGTCTATAAAATATATGTAAGATTATCCGTCATTTGTCATGTATTATTAATTTTGTAATCGTTCATTTATGTTTTCGTATGTTTTCGTTTTGTAGGATCATGAGAATGCAGTACGTATCTTTAGACACCAATCGATGCCTGTATGGGATTTGGAAAATGAATGTAAAGGTGTTAAATACCTAGTGGAAGCATCTGGTTTGTTACTTGTGGTCCTCAATTACGTGGATTATGATGATGTCACGGTGAATTGCTTCGCCGAAAGGTTTTATGGTGAAACTGATACCATGTTTTTCCCGGTTGGTAAGATGTCCTTCATCCCTGACAATGCTCATCAAATTATAGGCCTTGATGTGCAAGGTAAAGCTGTTTTAGAAGGAAATTACACCAAGGATCTAAGTTGGGAGCAGTTGCATGGTCTTACTAATAAGTTGTTTGGTTGGGATGAAGCAACTTCAAAAACAAATTTCCATGTTAGTGGTCAATATACAATCAATAATTTGACGCTAGTTTTTTAAAAGGAAACGTTTGTAGGGACAAAGGACAATCAAAACTTGACTACCGAAGAGATTCGTCATACATCCGCTGCATATTTACCTCATGTGTTGGGCACTAGGATCATTCTGGACACAAGTGGAAACCGGGTTAATGCAAACTTCTTGCAGTTGTTGGATCCTTTGGAGGATGTTGGTAAATACTCATGGGGCATTGCAATTGTTGCACACTTGATGAGAGAGATACGGAAGGCTAAAAAGGAGGGAACTAACCAATTTGTTGGGAATTTCACTCTCTTTCAGGTAATAATTTGTTTACTTGTTATTGTTTTTGTTATCTTGTCGATCTTTCAATTATATTGTTTGATTTTGATTTTGACATAGGTAAACTATATTGTTTTTGTTTGACATAGGTTTGGGCGTATGAACACTTCATAACATTGTTCGCTAAGAACAAATTTTTGAAGCAAAATGCAAATTGGCAGCCACATCATCTTAGAGTCCTCAAATACTCGTTCAAAAAGGGTCCATTTGTAGGTAACAATAAAAAGCTATTAGAAATGAGATAAGCTTTAGACCAAATTACGGTTGATAAGGTAGTATTTAATCCTTATAAGTTGGAAAGAGATGAGTTACAAAGTGTTGTAACTCTCGATAACGTTACATTCTATAACGAACCATTGTTTCATACAAGCGGATATGTCACGTACAATCCATTGCGTGTAATGCGACAACTTGGATTTAGCAAGAAGTTGTGGGAGAGTCTTCACCGTACATTTTTAGACATGACTTTGCTCTTCAACTTCAAAGAAGACTTACACTGCTTAGATACCAAAGTCGGTCCCAATGCATTGAGAGAAAGGGAACAACATTGTATGGTAGATCGGAGTGCTTGGACGCTTGCGGTCAATGGCGATGAAGTCGATCCACAATACAACCAAGAGTACCGTAGCTACTCTCATCGTTTTGTGGTACGTCCGCCGTCCGTTGAAGTTCCCCGACCAATAATGATGGAAACAACCGCCTTTACTCCTTCTTATCCTCCCAAATCTCCTAATTCACTTCGAAAACTATTTCCATCCGTAGTACGCTTTCTTTTCATGTTTTCGGATGTTATTAATGTTTTTCGCTTATTCTTTTTGATTGATATTATGTATTGTCGTTCTTGTATTCGTCTAATAAATTTTTTGTTTGTTTAAAAGAAAGAGCGACTTGGTAGTGTTGGAAAATGGATTAGTTGCAAGCTGGATAAAGAAAAGGTGTTTACTTTTCAAGAAATACGTTTGCTGAATAAGAAACATCAGAACATCAAAAATACCAAAGCGATGAAATTGTTCAATGAAAACAAGAGAAAACGGGTAGCCAAGAAGGTGAGGCGTGAGTGATTGAAGATGTTCGTTGGTGCTAGAAGATGTCCTTTTATTTTTGCTTTCTAATAGTTAGCTTTTGAACAATGTGTGCTTGTTGTTAGCTTTTGAACAATGTGTGTTTTTAGCTTTTGAACGATTTCATTGACCATTTGCTAGGTTTCATTTTCCATTAGCTTTCAGCTTTTAGTTTGGATAATCCATAACCGATATTGCTTGGAGTGAAATTACAATGCCGGTTGTTGAGAAAAATTCTCTTCCAAGAATGAACGCCCTAAACCATATGAGTCGGATACAAAGAGTATTACAGGGGGGCTGTTCGTCAAATTTCAAAAGCCAGATTCTCGAGTATTTGACTGGCTAGATTTACTAATTGAAGACAGTAACCTTGTTGCAGGTTCATTTGTTCCATTTCCAACTAATGAGCCTTGTTTCGCATGTGGACAAAAAGATCACTTTTCCGGAGATTGTCCATGGGATGGGTCAAATTTTCGTGTTAGAGATTATATTAGAATCATAAAACCAATTGACCAAGGTGATAGTGAGAACGGTGATGAAAGGATTCTTGTTTGTTTCTATTGAAAAAAAAAAACAATGAAGTTTTACAAAATACTCGAGAAGAAAAAGAAAGAAAATCAAGCTTCAGCATCAACCTTTCCAACCTCTTGGGAGACTATAAATTTCAAATTTAAGAAACCAATGTAAATCCTTTTAGAGTGAAAACTCATTCGTAAATTTTACCTTAAAAGGTGTTATGAACACAGTGCTTGAATATGGTTAGGTTTTATGTTATAATTAATCAGAAACATCTGATATGGTTAGTTGAGAGATCATGTTTGGTTTTGAATTCGCATATGACCCTACAATTTAGGAAGCATCATTTATAATTAGTTCAGAGGATAATTGATTTAGAGTTGCAGATTCGTATGCAAAGGAATGGGGCAAACAAGCTTCGTTTATTACGAATTTGCACAAAGATTTGAGGATGTATGATTAGGTTAATAAGGGTAGAGTTGGTATTTCTAAAATAATTCTTTGTTATCATTTTCTTTTACTTTGACCCAACATTGACTAAAATTTAGTTAATTTCTTTACCTCCATAAATACGTTCTTTCCGTTTTAATATACAAGACTCAAAATAACAAACATGTAACAAAAGTGTAAGGGAAGTATAGGAAAAATGGTCAAACACGTATTTTTAGGTTATGACAAATGGTTGAACGCAAATTAATGCGTTCAATGATAAGACACATATACGAATAATTTTATAAGAATATTCTTCTTTATACCTAACCATTTGCCACAAAAATAAAATTTATTGTGCAAAACCATTAGACGTAACAAACTTAATTCGAAATCATGTTCAAACAAATTCTTAAAATCTATCTCGAATCAATGCCTTTCACCACGGTTTTGTAGACTAAGATTCGAATACCACACCGGTTAGCCTAGGAAAACAAATGGGTAAAATGGAAAATATCATGGACAACATAGATTGCCACAGTAAAAAAATAAATATAAAATGGATAACACATGTCAGAGAGGTGTAATTATTTGTTAGGAGTACATGGAAGTGGAGCCAAGATGAATAAGACTTACTTAGGGCACCATTTGGAATCCATGTTTCCATTTAGTTTCACTATAACCAAGAGCTTTGTCTTTTCGTTTAAGCCTGTATTATTCTCTAAGGGTTTTGTTAAAAAACAGCTAGAGGATGAGAGAGAATGTCCGGTTTTTTAGTTAGGGTTTCATTATTTTTTCTAGGGTTTACGTTTTTCTACTTTGATTTTGATTAACTTAGGTTGATTAAGATCATGGTTTTGCTGAACCCTAATCCGAGTTCAATTACAGGTAACAATCTGAGTTTTTCTACAAGTCATAATATGGAGGTTTTAGAGTTACAACAGGAAACAAATACAGGTACGGTGAATATAATAGAGGGAGTTTCTTCTAAAAACGTATGCTGATTTGTTGAAAGCCAAGAAGAAGTTTGATTTAACAACTATAGATCTTAAGACTTTACCTAAACCTATTTCTAAAGATGGAAAAACAACCTTAGTTATTCTCACGGATCTATTTAATGAGGGTTGTGAGGCTTGGAGATTCAGTCTCATAGGGAGATTAAACTTTAAGGGGTTAGTTTTTGCTGAAGTGAAAAAATCTCTCCTTGATCAATGGCAGATTGATGAAAAAAGATGTAGATTTATGCCTATGTCGAAGGGATTCTTTATTATCAAACTGGAGTCTTTAGAAGATAAAGAGAAAATTTTGAATAAGGATGCATGGATTTTGGAACAACAAGTTTTACGTATTCAAGCATGGACTCCAAATTTTGATCTAGAAAATCAACGTACTTCCCATGCAACGGTTTGGGTTAAATTTCCAGGTTTGTTTATGGAGTTTTGGACGGAAAAAAATACTATTATCTCTTGGTCAAGCTTTAGGAACTCCAATTGTGGTTGATAAGAGAACTTTGAACCATGAATATGGTTATTTTTCTTATGTGTTGGTGGATATTGATTTTTTAAGGAAATTCTAGATGAAATTGAAGTCATAGCGGGTGGAAAGTATTTTGTGCAGGAAGTTGATGTTCCAAATAGACCAAAATTTTGTAGCCATTGCAAGATTGTTGGTCACGTTTTTAAAGAATGTAAAAAAAGCAAAACAAACTTTTGTGAAATCTGGGCAGGAACAACGTGATGCATATGAAAAGGAAAAGTTGGTGGCTAATCAAAATCAGGCCAAAACTCAAAGGGGAAGGCGTAATGAATGGAGGCAGGTTAAAGGAAAAAATTCAGTTCCTAACACAACTAGGAATGCTGAACTTGTTTCTAGCAATCAATTTGATGTTCTTAATAGTTTGACTGATGAGGTTGTGAATGAGGTTGTTTCAATAACACCAAGAGTTGATGAGTTACTTGATAATAGTAATTTTCAAGAAAATAATTTTGTGGTTCATGAGGCTGAATTGGGTTTTAAAAGTGATGATTTAATTGAAGAAGATGATAGGAGTGATATGGAAGAAGAAAGCCGGTTGGATGCTTATGCTAAAAATGACTTGGGCTCTAAATCATGGGATGAGATTGATGCAATTGACCAAGCTAAAAAATTAAAGAAGTTGGAGGAGGAGAAATTGGCAAAGCAACAAGCTCTACGTGCAAGACTCCAAACGTTTGGTAAAAGAAAGGAAACCAATCTCCATAAGGAAATGAATTGGACTCGGTTTTGGAAACTGGAATGGATTTGGTTTTGGAAACTAGTAGTAATAGTCTTGGTGAAAAAGTGAGCAAAGGCAGGTCCCCTAGGCCTTTGAGGCGGGAAGGGCTTAGTATAAAGGGTGAAAGTGATAATACTTCTACCAAAAAGCAAGCTCAATCTCCAATTAAGCTCGTACCTGGTAATTATGCTTCCACTGAAGATGAAGATAGTGATTCTTTCGATGATATGGAAGAAATTGATTTGGATTCCATTTTTTCTAAGAGCAGGCCATACAGAATTAAAACCCAAAGAAGAAAACTGAGTGGAGTGGATATTAGACGTTGGTAACTACTTTTTTTTTATTATTAATGTTATTTATTTAAGTTCTGAGTCTTTGACTCTGAAATTATCTTTGTAAACTAAAACTATTTATTTTTAACATAATTTTTTAACTTAACAAAAAAAAGAAAAAATCTCTTCGTTTACATTTAAAAAAGACTCCTGCTATTTCCAATCCACCATTATTATTAATATAATCCAATAAAAAATTAAATAGAATTCTACTATTTTTTAGAAACCAAATTAAGGTAAAATTTATAAATCCAATCTAATCTATTTTCCATTTCAACAAATGCACATATTAATGTTTTATCCACTTTATCATAAGAGTTCAAAGCACCTATTGGTCCGTTCGAAGGGATTGAATATAGTGTTGATGTGTTGGAGAAGATGAAGAAGTTAGATTAGATGTGTTTTTAAAAGTTATAAAAACTAAATCCAATCCATAGGATTGTATTAATAAAAAATGTTTAAAAAATTGGATTAATTTAAGTATATGGATCGGTTAATAAGAATAGTGGATTGCAAATAACAAGAGTCTTAAAAAATCGGAGTCATGTGTATTCCTTTCATCTCATAATCATTATCCATATCCGGCATTAGATGGTTCCGGTCTTGTTGAAGCACAGGTATCTCTTTACAATCTCTATCAGGGTTTTGAATAAACAAAAATCTAGGGTTTATCAGGTTTTCAAGTTTAGGTTATTCTTAAAGCCATCCATATAACAATGAAACGAAAAAATAGTTCACTATCTGATAGTAAATATCATGAAGAAGAAGAAGAAGAAGAAGAAGATAGAATTAGTAAACTACCAGATAACCTAATCCATGAAATTCTTTCTTTCTTTGATGTGAAATATGCAGTACAAACCAGTGTTTTGTCGAAAAGATGGAAAAATATTTGGATTTCTCTACCTTTTATAACATTAACTTGGAACGGATTTTTAGTAGACAATATTGCATTTTTAGAAGACAAAGGGATCATTTTAGTCTGAATGAGACTATAAGCTATGGGATAGGTTTGTAGGTTTTGCCAGGTATTTGATTGCCGTGATGACTCAGATATACAGATGATTAAGCTGGGTTTGTTGTACATGATGGTTATACTGAAGAAACTTTTAATAGATGGATCCTTCCAGCCATAAACCGTAATGTCCAAGGCCTAGCTATGGATGTTGGTTACTATATTTACTCGGGATATAAGATTCCTCATCAACTCCTTAATTGTAAATCATTGAAGAGTTTGAGTATTATGTTGGGTGATGGACTTAGTAGGTGCACAGATATTATTCTACCGATGTCGATGAGTTTACCTCAAATCAGAACATTGTGGCTTGATGGAATTTCAATCTCCAATTCAGAGTTACAAAGGCTTTTCTCAAGTTGTCCACTTATGGAATCAGTAATCATACAAGAGTGCGATATACAAACAAACAATCAAAGGAATGTCATTATTTGTTCTCACAGCCTTCAAACTTGTGGACTAATAAACAATCGTCATATGCATCTTGGTTCAGCAGATCAGTTTTTGACTCACAATACCAAGATATCTGTTCCAAATGTTAAAGGCTTCAGGTGCACAGGCTTCATGACAGAAGATTTTTCCCTTGAAAACCTTTCCTCCCTATTCGGGGCTCATATTAACATGAGATTAGAAGAAGGCGAAGCAGATGAAACTGCAGAAACATATTCTGAGCTGCCCGCTGCGGAAAAAAGAAGTTTTTGCTAAACGCATGATGAAAGTTCTAGGAGCAATTCATAATGTGCAACACCTGACTCTGTCATCTGGGTTCCTTGAGGTGCGGGTGCTTCCTTTTTTACATGAATTAACTTTTTCCCTAGTTTATCTTCCTGGATTGGATTTGGTTTACTCTACTTAACCTTGTTTGATTTTGCTTCAATTTTATATAAAATAATTTTCTACCTACTCTTTCTCAAGGTTCTCTTACAAGCTCCTGGCACATTAAACAGTCAACCTCCTCAATTGTGTAATTTAAAAATTCTGAAGCTGGAAATAAGGTTTACAAGAGGCTGCTTGTGTTCAATAGCATACTTACTCAAGATACCTCCTATTATAACAACTCTTACACTTAAATCATTGGAGGTAACAATTCATCAAACTCTCCGTATTTTATTTGCGGTAAGTGTCTTTATACCAGTTCTAAACTTCTAAGTTCTATACAACTTAAGTGCTGCACAAATCATCTAGAGTGTATATGGATATTGCCATCAAGTAGTTTATCTTTCTTATTTGCCGTCACTTAATTTTGCACAGATGCTAAACTATTAGTTTTTTGTTACTTGATTTATTATTTGCTTGTTATTGTTTGGATATAGTCTTTAGCAGACATTGGAGATGATTGGGAAGAGGGATTCTTGTCGGGGTGCATGTTTTCTCACCTCAAGTTTGTCGAGATTAAAGAGGTGGAAGGATGTGATAATGAATTCAAATTTCTGAGGTTTTTATTGAAAAACTCAGATGGTTTTGGAGAAACTGAATTTGTTCTTTCGGTCTAGTGACTCACTTGATAAAGGGAGACAACTAAGACGATTTGTGCGGAATCTAAGAGCAGTTACAATAGCTTCTCCAAGTATGCAGATGAACTTTTTTAAACCTTTGGAGATGGCATAGCCAGCTTACTAATGCGACACATGAAGGTGTTTAAGAGTAAGCTAAGACCACTTCCATTAGCTTAATTCAGTTATCACATATAACTTCTCAAACTATTTTTCATAGATCCTTCACAAGTCACAAATTTTCTTTTAGGAATCTGAAGTATGTAATTTTTGCATAAAAAACACATTTATCCCTCAAACTGGAACAAGGTATTACTCCGACATCTTAAGCCAGATAGGAGATAAAATTCTTCTGAAGAGTATTTTAACCAATGACAAAGGAAGATGTTCTAGAGTTTTCTATTGCAAAAAGTTAGATCTTGATAAAGCTATTAGGACAACAGATGTCGTATTCTTATGATAAACCAAGCCCTGATATAGTGATGAACATTAGAAGATCACAGGCTAAGCAATATGACAACATAATTTTTCTTAGATTTTTTTTCTTCTGAATAATAAGATTGGTGTCTGACTGATTTGAATTTCTCATACAGGGCTGATCAGAGGTGCAAAGTCCAGTTTTAGAGTGGTTTCAGATCCTGTGGTTTAAGCAACTGTTTGCCAGGTCTCCCTCATTTTTTGTGGATCCATGTAGGGCTAGACCTGGCAGATCTATATATACATATTCTATTTACTAAGTTTTATTTGTGAGTTTTCTTGTTCTAATTGTTATTACCATTTATCTCTTGAAGATGTTGTTGCTTAGAGTCAATAGACAATACAGCTACTAATAATGCTCAAACAGGTTTTGAATCTATTCACTTTGATTTCTTGTTTTTTCGAAATCGCTGCTGGAGTCTCAGTCACTTTGCCAACTTGAATCTGTTTATGACATGTATGTTATTTACAAACTCATGACTAGTCTTAGGAGCTGCAAGCATCTCAGTCATATAAATCTAGGCCATGTTTGGTGCTGTCATGGTTGAGGTGCATATCTTTTGGTTGGTATATTTTTATTTTTCTATAAACAAACAAAAGGATCATACAGACTAGGGGTAGGTTACCAAAGTTGGTAGAAGCCAGACAGTGGGTCGGCTTAGACCAAAACATACAAGTAGACTGTTTTTTTGCCCATTGAGCTAATGAGATGCAGTGTTACAGATTCTAGGAATCCAACCAGCACGACAATGTTGAGCTAAGTCGATCAAGCTTTCCTCGTGACATTCTAAATATTGTTGAGAGCATAAATGCAGATCGATTTTCTTTTAGTAATGAAATTTCTTTTCAATGAAAATAAATAAATTTTTCAATATACTTCACAAGAGCATCAGCCCTGGAATTGGCTTCCAAAATGATTTCGTTCCATCACTTTCTTTACACCTTCCCACACTGCTCTTACTTCAGCTTCACATGGATAAGAAACCGACAAGAGTTTGACATTGTAGCCATCGAATAGGAGCAGCTATATCGTTGGACATCTGACTACTATAGAAGTCACGTGCAGCTTCGTAACAGAAGACTTTCTGAGGTTTTTGTTAAACTCGATGGTTTTGGAGAAACTGAATCTGTTCTATCGGTCTATTAGACACTCATGACTCACTTGATAAAGGGAGGAGACAATAAGGCGTTTTAAGAGGAATATAAGAATGAAGGCTGATATAGGGGCTCCCACATCAATAGAGGGGCTCCAATAATAAGACGAAATATGGACATTATGAAGTAAAACTCAAAAACCCCTTATCCATAATTCTTATCAAATACCAAAACTATCCCTGATTATTAATGTTAATTACATTAATTAGTTAAGATAAGATTAAGCTAATCATGATTAATTAAACATAAAATATTTCTTAATCAAATTTTTAGGATCAAATTTTTTTTTTGAATTTGTGTTTTGTGGGAAGAAAAACTTGATGAAATTTAAGAAAATTTTATGGGTTTTTTTAAACCCTAGATTTTGATTCAATAAACCATAGTGGCATTTAGATACCTCTAGATTAAACTCTTGATCTTTTTATGGCACAAATTAGAAGAAATCACGATATGAAAGTTTGATTTTTTGTGATTCAGAGAATGTTACGGTTGGGTTTCATGTCGTACCCAACCATAACACCAAGAACATCCAGACTTACGGTTGGGTCTTGTTGAAAACCCAACCGTAACTGGAAGAAAATGAAGAACACCATCTTTTTCCCATGTTACGGTTGGGTTTTTTAAACCAGACCCAACCGTAACTTAAAGAACAATGATGAACCCAATTTTTCCCCTAGTTACGGTTGGGTTTTAAACCAGACCCAACCGTAAGTTGAAGAAATTGATGAACCACATTTTTCCCATAGTTACGGTTGGGTTTTAAAGGAAAAACCAACCGTAACTTATCCTTAGGAGAATTGATTTTTTTGGTTAATTTTGAGTTTTAAAAAGCAAAATTTTGAAATAATTCAATCATTTTTTCTAGATTGAAGGTAAATTGGGTGTTTGAAACAAAGAAAAAACGAAAAAAACACAAATTAGATAATCTAAATTTGTGTTATCCAGTAGAATTTACGGTTGGGTTTTGGCTTATAACCCAACCGTAACAGTTCTGATAATTTATATTCCATTTTCAACACATATTTACGGTTGGGTTTTGCCTTAAAACCCAACCGTATCCAGTTGAATTTACGGTTGGGTTTGGCTTATAACCCAACCGTAACATATTCTGTTAATTTTTGTTTCAAGTTCAACACAGAATTACGGTTGGGTTTTAAGGAAAAACCCAACCGTAGACAAGTTGTGGTGTTTGTACAAAATGTATTACGGTTGGGTTTAGTTATCGGACCCAACCGTAAATTGTCCTGTTAACTGTTTTTTGATTTTCAATATACTCCAAATTGGGTTTAAAACACAACTTTGTAACTTATTCCTTGTATTGTAATAGATTTAAAGTAGTACATTAAAGGAAATAAACGATTGGAAACGAAATACAATAGAACATTGGATGATTAAACTTAAGCACTTAAAGATAATGGCGAAAATCAAACACCCGACTTGTTTCCATAATACGATAGCAATCTGTATGCTTGAACTCCTCCCCATATTTGATTCTATATTGCTCCATAGCCAACACATTCTGAAAAAAGACAAATCAATTATAAGTTTGAATTTTAGAAATCTCTTTTTAATTAACGATTTATTAATCGACAAACTTACTCTTTCCACACCGTTCTCATAGGGATTTGCTTCGAATCTAGCTTTCATTTCTAGTTTTAAGTTGTTCATGCATCGATACAACGTCTCAAACCGTCTCTTGATGGCTCTCCACGTAACCCAAGGGTTTACATTCCAATGTAATGCCGCAAACATTCGCAATACACGATTCCACCATTCATCGGTATCAAAACCCTCATTCCAATTTTATTGTGAAACAACGTTGTTATTGTTGTTATAGAAGGCTCTATCATAAGCATGCTCTACCATCGTATGCCATGCTCGAACAATTGCAACATCTTCATCATTCGTGTATGTATTTACCATTTTTAGTGGTTGAAAGGGTATGGTGAGAATAATGAGAAAGTGTATAATTATAATGAGAATGAAAGGGATAGAGAATAATGAGAAAGTGACAGGTAAAGGTTTCTTTTTATAGGGAAAAAGTCACCAACGGGTAGATTTTTGAAAAAAAAAACCGTTGGAATTGTGTATTTTGAGAGGACGTAAATTCAGAAATTTTGAGATTCCCGTAGAATTTACGGTTGGGTTTCACCTCAAAACCCAACCGTAACAGATGATGAGGTGTTTTTACAATTTATTTACGGTTGGGTTTAGTAATCGAACCCAACCGTAAAATGAAATTTTGAGTGAAATGTAGTTACGGTATGGTTGAGTAACCTAACCCAACCGTAACTTCTAGTGTTACTGTTAGTGTATGTTTAACGATATTGTTACGGTTGGCTTTTTCCTTGAGACCCAACCGTAAGAAAGTTTGGTGTTTGTTCAATTTTTTGTTACGGTTGGGTTTAGTAATCGAACCCAACCGTAAATATGAATTTTTAGTATGGATTCTAGTTACGGTTGGGTTCAGTCATGGAAGCCAACCGTAAGAGAAGTTTTTAAGACAAAATTAGTTATGCTTGGGTTTAGTTCATTTTCTTATGAAATGCCATAGTTGTAAAAAACCTTATTTTTAACATTAAAGGAAGAACTAAATGAAACGAAATACAGTAGATCATTAGATGATTAAACTTAAACACTTAAACACTTAATCATAACGGCGAAACTCAAGATATAAACTATGTTCCAAGATACGATAGCAATCTGTATGCTTGAACTCCTTCCCATATTTGATTTTATACTGCGCCCTAGCCATGACATGCTGAAAAAAATAAATCAATTATAAGTTTCATTATTTTAAAAAAAAATTGGGAAGAAAGACCATTTATTAATTGACACACTTACTCTTTCCACATTGGTTTCGTCGGGAAATGCTTCAACTCTCATTTTCTTTTCCAGTTTTAGGTTTTCCATTTCTTCATACAACGCCTGAAAGCGTCCCTTGATGTTACTGATCGTCCTGCGATATCTATTCCCGTGTAATGCCACAAACATTTCAAACACACCCTCCCACCAAGAATCGTCCTCCTGACAGTCCATCCAATTTTCAACTATATCAACGTTTCTATTGTTGTTATAGAAGGCTCTCTCGTAAGCGTGGTCTATCATCGTAACCCACCCTCGAATAATTGCAACATCTTCATCATTCGTGTATCGAACCATTTTAAATGGTTGAAAGGGTATGGCGAGAATGAGTTGGAAAGTCTAGAATTATAATGAGAATGAAAGGGATAGAGAATAATGAGAATTATAAAAGGAAATGTTACCTTTTATAGGGAAAAAATTCCCAACGGCTAGATTTTGAAAAAAAATAACCGTTGGAATTGTAATTTTTTTGTGACTATTGAGTGATAATTTACGGTTGGGTTTTGGCTTAGAACCCAACCGTAATATCTTATTAATTTTTGTGCAAATTATATTACGGTTGGGTTTTGGCTTAGAACCCAACCGTCATTTTTAGTGTTAGTTTTAGTGCGATGATCATTTACGGTTGGGTTATCTAATGTAACCCAACCGTAAAAAATATGTTATTTTATTGCAAATTATGTTACGGTTGGGTTTAATTATGTTACCCAACCGTAAACATAAGTTTTTAATTGGAATTTTATTTACGGTTGGGTTGTTTATTGAAACCCAACCGTAAATGATCATCTTCGTTTCATATATTCTTCATTTTTTATGGTTAAATCAATCTTGTATTTGTTTTGTGTTGGTGGGAAAAGTGGAAGAGAGATAAGAGAGTTTTAACCCAAAATTTTGAAAAAACCAAAATGAGTGATTCTAGTGGCAAATTTGTGGAGTGTGAATCCTTGTATGATTGCCAAACTAAATTCTACATACCCATTGAGGGAGACCCAACAATGTATGATTACTTGGATGGTAGAGAGGTTTTAAGTGTAAGTTGTGATGGTGAAACTAAAGCAAATGGAGATATTAGTCGTCAAAGTGAAGATACAACTGCTGAGAATAGTCAGGTATGATTCTAACTTAAACTCTTTTTCATTTTTTGCAGATATTTAAGGAACTGAAGTGCATAAAATTTTGTTTTTTTTGTTACAATAGTATAGTTACGGTTGGTTTTTGTCAAGAAACCCAACCGTAAGTATCCATTTGTGTTTCTGGAAAGTACAATTTTACAGTTTTTCGGTTGGGTTTTACCACAAACCCAACCGTAAATTATTACGTGCATGGGTATTTACTGCACTTGTTACGGTTGGGTTTTGGTTGCAAACCCAACCGTAACATTGGGTTGACTTTTTTCCCTGTATTACGGTTGGGTATGACGATATTACGGTTGGGTATGACGATATTACGGTTGGGTATGACGCTATTACGGTTGGGTCCGATGTTTGTAACCCAACCGTAAACTTATTGGTTTTAGTGTTTTTTCTGACGCTTGGCCTTGATCTTTTTTGTTCAGGTTACGGTTGTACCTCAACCAATGTATGATCAGCCTCCTCCAAATGATATTGAAACTATAGATACTACGGATCACTATTTTAACGACCTGGTAGGTTATAGATAAGTTGTTAATCCCTATCGACAATTGTCATAATGCCATTTTTTTTAACCTAACTTTATGTTTTTGGACCATGTAGACATGGGATAAAAAAGAAGATGCAAAGAAGTGGGCTACAGAACATGGGAAACTCATCATGTGTGTGCTTGTTTGTAACAACCAACAAAAACACAACCGCTTTCAAATGGTTTGTGAGTGTAGTGGACAACACAAGACATGCAAAGAAGGGTACTGAGTATGTACCAAAGACGAAGATCAAACGAAAAACTTACACTAAGAAGACGGGATGTCCTTTCAAACTTCAATTTCATATTAAAAACGAGAATAAGTGGTTCTTGTCTATAATTGTATGCGGTCGTCACAACCACCTACCACCAGAGACTTTGTTAACGCATCCTTCTATGGCCCGGCTTACCAAGGAAGAAAAGCTCATCATAAACGATATGACGGTAAGCGTTTGAAACCCAGTGATATACTCGGGCACTTGAAGAAAATAAACTCAAATAATGTGTCTACGTTGGAGACAATCTACAACGCCAAAGCCAAGTTGAAGCGTGAGAAATGGGAAGAAATGGACCCGATCCAACAACTTTTGTACTTGGGGGAGACAAAAAACTACACCATGTTTCACGAAGAAGATGAAAATAAACAAATTAAGCATATTATATTGGCTCATCCCGAGTTTATAAAGTTAGCACGGTGCTCCCATCAAGTGCTTATGATGGATTGCACGTACAAAACTAACAAGTATGAGCTCCCGGTTTTGAATGTTGTAGGGCAAACTTCTACCAAGTCCCCGTTTAGTGTTGCCTTTTGCTTCTTGAGAAACGAGCTCGAAGAAAGCTATGTGTGGGCATTGGAACAAATTAAATTATTCTACGTTGAAGGTTATACCCCTAAGGTAATTATCACAGACAAAGAACAAGGCTTGATGAATGCCATTGCAAGGGTATTCCCAGATGCTCATCATCTTCTTTGCACGTTCCACTTGTGGAATAATATTCAAACCAAGTGCAAAACGATTATTCGGCCAACAAAGAGAAGCGAGATGGAGAGAATTAATAAATTGCCGGTATCAGAACAAGAAGCGGCCAAAGAAAAATTCAAGGAGGATGACAAGTTGGCGGAACTAAAATGGGATAGTTTCCAAACTGAATGGGATGCTTTGACATGGTCTATTACCAAGGAAGACTATGAAGAAAATGTTCGTATGTTATGCTTGCATTGGAGTATTATCCAAAAGTTGTGAACTATTTGATGGACAATTGGTTGAATCCCCACAAAGAGAAGTTTGTAGCGGCGTTCACAAACCAATATAGGCACTTTGACAACCAAGCTACAAGTACCGTGGAGTCATCTCACAACAGAATGAAGAAGAAGCTTCATAATTGTGATGGTGGGTTTGTTACGGTCTTCGAAGCGATGCACGATTACTTTGTCCGTGACCTTGACAGAGTTAAGGAATTTTTTGAAAAAAGCCTTTCTAGAAAACACGTCACCTATAAAGACGAACCATTGCTCCAAAGTATTTTTTATAAGGTGTCGCATTGTGCTATTGAGAAGATAATGTACGAAATAAAGCACTATAGATTGGGCAACTTACACGTAGAAGAAGAGTGTGTTTGTCCTAACATGTCAAGTTTGGGACTTCCCTGCCGGCATATGATGCCCAAGTACGAAGAAGACGGTGTGATCCCAATTCAAGATATTGATCCGTTTTGGCAACAATTGTCTTTCGATGAACCCATCGTCGAGCAAGATTTTGGTGCATCGTTTGCCGACACCCACGTTGGAAAGGCTATAGCCAAGAAATACGATACATTAAATAAGGCGCAAAGGCAAATTTGGTTGACAAATTTGAGTTACTTCGTGTTTCCGCACACAAGGTACTCTGTCAAGGAACCAATTAGAGGGAAGAGAAAAGGTAGGCCTTCTACCAAAGAATCGAGGGCCGTGGGACGGAAAAAAGCTAGGGAATTGCATGAAAAATCAAAGAAAAAAAACCCAAGTGCATTTGAGCATTTGCAAAATGAATATGAAGCAGAGGATGAGAAGGAGGACGATGCTCAAAGAAAAATCAGTCGAACGGAACAAGGGGGACCAAGTGTAGTAGATATTAAAGGAAAAGGTCCCGCGGTTCCCACTCAACATAGTTCAACAATTGAACTTGGTGCCAAGGGAAAAGTACCTCCACACCCAAACTCAATAAGAGTAAGTATGAAGGAATTAGCAAGAAGAAAAAAAAGAGTTAGTATGAAAGAATTAGCAAGAAGAAAAGAAAAACTTAAAAGCAAAACATTAGTGGTTGAAGAGCCATATACGATCCGGATTGCAAGAGGATTGATGCAATTTCCATCTAACTATTCAAGAAATGAGAATGGCAAAATCGTCCGAACCGAGCAAATTATTTATGAAAATTATATGTCATCGTTCCCAGCTTTTTTTCGTCCATACATAAAGGCCACCGACGATGTTGCCGGTGATGGTAATTGTGGATACCATGTATTCATCGAACAAGTTGGACCATTTAGCGGAGCAACAGGGTTGGGTATGGACGAAGTAACTTTTGTAAGGCATAAGTCAGCGGTTGAACTATGCTCTTACCCGGATATATACAAGCCAATGATGTGTGCATATAGAGATGAAGAGTCGTTGTTAAACGAGGAGTTCATTGCTCTCGAAAGGCGTTTAATAGGCAATAAGAATTGCACTAGTGAGTATTGGATGAGCATGCCAATATGTGGCCAAATCCTTGCCAACGCTTTTAATTGCGTCATCCATTATATCTCAAATGGATATTGTTTTACATTTGCACCAACAAGATCAACATTTGTCGAACAATTGGCTAATAGAAGATGTGTGATTGGGCTGGTGCAGAACTGCCATTTTGTTGGTCTAAAGTTGAAAGAAGGAAGTCCATTACCCCCTTTACAGGAGGGGTACAACGGTGATATCGCCAAGTCTTGGTGTCACAGATTCAAGGACAATTTCGAACTCTGGAAGGCATTAAAACCCTCACCGAGATTTCAATTCATATCATTTGTTTCTGAGTCGGAGTCAGAATGTTAATATGTATGTTGGAGGAATCATAATATGAATATAGTTTTTTGGAATATAAAAATTTGAACTATCATATGTGTTACTACAAAATATTTCCAGGTTTACGGTTGGGTTTTTAGTAAAAACCCAACCGTAAACTAGGCACTGAACAATTATAATAATATTACGGTTGGGTTTTGAGTGAAAACCCAACCGTAAACCCTCCAGTTTAAATTCACTCAGGTTTACGGTTGGGTTTGTACTCAAAACCCAACCGTAAACCTGTCACTTTTACGGTTGGTTTGTGAGTACAAACCCAACCGTAAACCTGGATGAATTTAAACTGGAAGGTTTACGGTTGGGTTTTCACTCAAAACCCAACCGTAATATTATTATAATTAACCTTTCTTTGGAATTTCAATTCACTCAAAACTGGGTTCAAAACACAAAATTTATGTAAACATCAATTTTTGACCACATTACAACCCATGAAATCATTAAAGTAACCTGGGATACAATTGAAATTAACACTAAGAAACCCAAAAATGGCATTACAAAAGAACTAATAAATAGGTTTGCGAGTGAGCAAAAAGTCTTTTAGGATGTGATAATGAGGTAGGTATAAAAAGGGCCATATTTTCCATCTCCTCCATTCCGTAAGAGATCTCTGTAACACCTCATCATCGGTTTCACCCCTAAGTCGTAGTTGACCAATAATACGAACTAATGCCATAAATTCTTCTACGTATCGGTGTATAGTGTTATATCGACAAATCAACTTGACGTGATCACGGTTATAAGGGTTGCCGGTTTCAGAACAAAAGTTTTCATGGATTGTTTGCCAATAACTCGGACTCGTTATAGCACTTTGCCTTCTTTCTTCTCCTCTTTTTGGAAAACATAATACATAGTTGCGGCAAATACATAAATCTTCTTCCAAAGAAAAATCTGGATTTTTAATGCCAGGTTGACCCATGTTCCACTATGTTGGAGATGATTGTTGTAACATAAAGGTTTATTTTTTGAAAAAAATGGATGGAAAGGATATGTCTTCAACTATTCCACTTATAAACCAGAAGTATAACGGTTATATTTTGAAAGATGGGTCGTACAAGGTTTGAACGGCTCTATTTGAAAACCCAAAAAAAATATAATTCAAAAACGACCCAAAACTTTCCACAAATAGAATTTACGGTTGGGTTTTGAAAATAACCCAACCGTAATATAATAGGGGAATTATGTTTTAAGCTGAAAACCCAACCGTAACCGATGTTTTTACCTTTGAGTTTTAAGGTCAAATTTGGGTTTCAAAATCAAAAATTTGAACTTATTCAATCATTTTAACTAGATTGAAGGTAAATTGGGTCATTCAAACAAAAAAAAAAAACAAAAACGGAACAAATTAGAAAATCAAAATTAAAGTTATCCAGTAGAATTTACGGTTGGGTTCTTGCTGAAAACCCAACCGTAACATCCTAGGGACTTTACGTATTGAGGTCATAAATTTTACGGTTGGGTTTTCAGCAAAAACCCAACCGTAATATCATAGGGGAATTATGTTTTAAGGTCTTAAACCTTAGGGTTGGGTTTTCAGCAAAAACCCAACCGTAACATTATTCTTTCATATATACGGTTGGATTTTCATCAAACACCCAACCGTAAAACTGTACTATAAAAATGTGACAGTTTTACGGTTGGGTTTTGGCTAGAGACCCAACCGTAAACCTGTCTTATTTTTCATTTTCCCAGTTTTACGGTTGGCTGTATTTCTGATACCCAACCGTAATACTAATGTGACTGGGTATTTTTACCGGAAAAATATAAGTTTTTTGGTTTCCAACTTCAAATAACTGGTAACTAAATTTTGGCGACTGATTTTTCATTTCACGTCCAAGTTAAATTCAAATTTCAAATCTAACTTCACAACTAATTCACACATACGTTAAACTTTGTTGTCCATACACATAGAGTTAGGGAGAAGGAGGAGGGGTAGGTCGATGACTGTGACGAGCTCTTTTTTTGCTCCTAACATTACGATGAGCAGCACCGCCACGAGTACGAGCTCCAACACGACCGCCTCGAGTACGAGCACCACGTTGAGCATCCCCGGCTTCATCATGTGTCTCTTCATCCGATGCTTGGGGCTCTCTCCTAGTAGTACTCTCATCTGTAGTCGCGCCTCTTGTACTGGGTCTACTCCTCTTTAAAGTCCGCTGCACATCCTCAACTTCATTATGAACCTCCTTAATCAAACCTTTGAGATGGTCACGCGTCCTCACATCAATTGTGCTTAGGCATGGATTAATAGAGTCCGCCAATGCAACGGCTTTCTTTTTCTATTCACATATGGAAATAAAAGTAGGATCAGTGTTTAATAATAAATCTTAAAAACATCAATAACAAAAATAATGTACGTACCAAATTGAAATATGCCTTCTTCCAGAAACCATCTCCTGTGTTGATTGCCAGAGTCTCCGGATCATTGTTGATGATAGTTGGATGACCAAAATGGCGATACCAATCCAAGTAATCTCCTGTAGCCTCTTTTGTGCCCGGAGAGGGAGTTAACTCATTCCTTTGGAGTTGGTATTTCGGATCATTGCGGTTTTTCCAAACCGCGACTGAAGGCGTTGGCTTATAGTTTAACACGATGTTTGGCCCTTCGATCATCGACCCATTCACACACAATTTAAACATTTCCAGTGTAACCGTTGTTTGGACGTATCCATATTGGCGGAGAGTTCGCCGCGGGTTGGACATCACGTACCCAAACGGATGGTACAAAGGGCCGTTGTAGCCTGCCACGTCCGACAATCGTCGTAAATCTTCAACATGTCCATCACCCTCTATGCTAATCTTCACATAAGGATCGAAAACAACATCTTCGACCGTGAAAGCATCAATTTCTTTTCTCATCTTTGCTATGAGCATTTCTTTATATTTTGCCTGCGTCCCGGTGAAGACGAATTTCTTTCCCGTAGGTCCATTAACATCAACGCTTGTTTGAGGAGCCAGTCTGGGAAAGTGATCGTATACCCATGCCTATAAAGATAATTAATATTAATATAAGAAAATGAAAAAAAAAATAAATTAAAATTGAACATTCAAATTCAAACAATAAATTACCTGAAGCAGACCGGTATTACCGGCAATCTCAGTTCCCCTGACCCTCGAAGCTTTTCGAAGGTTAGCAAGTAGGTAGGCCAGGGTGGCAGTTCCCCACGAGTACTGATGGGTCATCCCGAGATCACCCTGAAGCCATCGTAGATAATGGACGTTCACCCTGTTGCCCGAGTTGTCACCAAAGAAGATGGTGCCGAGCATATATAGCAGATAAGCTCTGGCTGTTCGAATGGCTCTGGTGTCATCTATGACGACCCCAGCCATTTCCAACTTCGCGGTCCCTCCAAACTTCTCCCGTAGTGACCGTAGCAATATTTTCTTGCTCATGTATTGAACTTTCTTCTTTGGCATCCCCGGTTTATCTCCAGTCACCAATTTAAATTCCGATTCAGCTTCGGTCTTCTCCCATCCAAGTGTTTCCAAAACCAGTGCATAAATATCACTCCAGGACATGTTGTTGTCAAAACCCTCAAACACAGATTTACCTTCCACCTCCAGCCCTAGAATTGAGTGGACATCATCCGGCGTTATAGTCATTTCGCCGAATGGGAGATGAAACGTATCGGTCTCAGGCCAATAACGTTCCCTGAACGCTGCGCAGACGACGATGTCATACTCCCACATTGAATTTGTAATTCCGGGAGCTAACCCGGTACCATTTACAAGAATTTGTACAGCCGTACATTCTTCAGTTAAGGGCCAATGTTGTGCCCTTTGACGAACCAATTTCTTGATCGCCTGTGTATGATCCTACACAAAGAATAAAAAAAAATTTGTTTTACTTACACAAGTTAACAAACCAAAATTTAACAGAATAAGAGAAGTGATTAGAATAATACCTTGGTCGCTGCAACTTTGGCAGCCCATGAATGGGGATAACCAAATAATATTGCTGATTTGTCTGGGGCCTCACCCCATAGTCCTCCATTCCTCCTCTTAGGCCACAGTTGAGGTTCGGCCTTTTCTTTGGGAATTTCTTTGGCAACCACCCTTTTCTTTGCCTTTTCTTTTCTAATTTCTTTACCTTTGCCTTGAGGGACATGTTGTTCTCTGTCCCCCTCTTCTTCTTCTACTTGTTGCTCTTGTGGTGGTTCTCTAATCACAAGAGAACCTCTGGGTGTTGGTAGATCACCCAAGCCTTGGAACACATTATATTCCTCTTCTGCAATTTGAGGATCACTACCACCACCTACCTCAAAAGAGGGATTATGGGTCTTCCTCACGCCTCTCTTCTCAACCCCTAAATGCTTTCCGTGGCGAGGGGTTGGAGTGTGAGAAATAGGTGTTAAATTATTACCCCTTTTATTCTTCCTACAACACACAGCCAATACAAGTTAGATAATTTCCAAGCAATTCAACTTCAAGTAAAAAAAATTGACTACACAGGAAAATTTACGGTTGGGTTTTTGAGAACAACCCAACCGTAAATGATCTTCCATATGTTACGGTTAGGTTTTTACAAAAACCCAACCGTAACTTACATGTACTGACTTGCATATCATTTTTACGGTTGGGTTTTTCTTAAAACCCAACCGTAATACAAAAACATAAATTTTAATGTGCGCAAATATTACGGTTGGTTTATTCTCAAAACCCAACCATAAACTATATAAAAAAATTATCCATATGTTACGGTTAGGTTTTAAGAAAAACCCAACCGTAATTTTCCTAACAAAATTTTTATGTAAGCTAGTGTTACGGTTGGGATTTTCTCATAACCCAACCGTAGAATGGTTTTCAAAAAATGGCGCAAATTACTTACGGTTGGGTTTTCTATTGAAACCCAACCGTAAAATCCAAAACTATTCATCTTCTTCCCTTGGATTTACGGTTGGGTTTTGAAAATAACCCAACCGTAATACTCAAGAACACCAAATGTTACGGTTGGGTTTTGACACGGACCCAACCGTAATATCAACTGTGTCCAACATTTTTTCCCCAAAAACATGATCAAACATGCGAATAAATCAATTACAAGTTCTAAGAATAACATGGGTTTGATTCAATACCTTAGATACACCATTGTTGGATTTTTCTCTGCTTGATTTTGCGAACGGTTATCGATTTGTTGTTGAATCTCTTGATTAGGTTGCCCTGAAAAGTGTTCATTCCCATCACTACTACCTTGAATTCCTTTAGTATGGTTCTTCATCTCGAATTGTTTTGTTGATTTTAATCGACGATGAATTTGCGAATCGGCGATGAATTTAGATGGGTTACGGTTGGGTTTTTCTTTGGTTTTGTTTTTGAAAGTTTTGAAAAATTTGGAAAGAAATTAAAAGAGTTTAGGTTTTAATTAGTAGAAGGGTAAAATGGACTTTTAACTTTACCCCCTAGGACACCCCTTATCGTAAAATTGGGTCACCTTGGCTCAACTAGGAGCCCCTCTATTGATGTGGGAGCCCCTATATCAGGCTTCTATAAGAATACTCCCAACAACTTCTTTAGGCAATATGACATTGCGAGCTTACTAGAATGAGCCACACGAAGCAATTTAAGAGTAAGCTAAGACCACTTCCAAGGGCTTATTCAGGTATCAGGTACAAGTTCTTTTAACCTTAGTAGAAGACATTATTTGCCAAATTGCTAGAATTTACCTTATAAATATTGGAAACTTTGGTACTTTTTGGGTTCTCAGAAATTCACAGTTGACGATTTATAATCCATATCTAAGTACAAATCTAGTGCTAGCAGAAGGAAAAAGTAAATAGAGTATCGGGCGGTACGTATCATTGTGCACTGGTGTGCCTGATACGGATAGCACTAGGGACTAGTATTTTCCTTACAACTTAACTTGCTTAGGGCAACTGCAACGGTACGAGTATACCAAATACCAAAGAGTAAAAAAATTTGGTCGTTTTTCATTTTTTCCACGACGGTTTTGTGAGTAATTATGATCGCACGTCATTTTAATTTGACGTCTGTTATAAAACGTTGTTGTAGAAGAACGTTAGTGAGACGGACGTTTCTCTAGTGGGACGTATGTTGTTGGACGCACATTTATGTGAGCGTTTCATATTCTGGAACCAGACGCACTTATAGATGATCGTTTGCATGCTCGTACGCTTCTGTGGGTGGACGTATGTTTAACGTCCACACTAATAAGCGTCTATTGTACCAGCGTTGTATTGGGTAAACGTCTAGAAATTGTGCGTTGTATTGCGTGAGCGTTTAGTGATAAACGCTCTACCTAATAGACGCCTGAATGCCAGAAGCCCTTCTAGAATAGCGCTTACTATTGAAACGTCCACCCACAGAACCGTTACCTGAGCGCCCACCAGAGAGAGCGTTAATTAGACGTCCACCAGGGTTGAGCATCTCAACCAGACGTCCACGCTGCAAGAGCGTCCAGGATACATACGTCCTTTGTAGAGGAGTGTCCGTGTTGGGTCGTGCGTCGTGGGTTAGGGTTTGCTTCTGTATATAAAAAACACTCTTGTATTTGCTTCTTTTTTTCCAAACGCTCTTTCTCTTCTTTCTCTACTCAACAGAGAACACAGACGGTGGCTAGGGAAGGGAAGGGAACTGCTTCAATTTCGGTTAAAATCTGGTCTGATCACGGTAACAAATTTATTTATCTCTGTCTTTTTATTTCTTGTTTTAGCTGTATCAATTTCTTGTTTTATCTATATGAATTTTTTTAGTCTTAGAAATGGTTTAGTCTTAGAAACAAAACCCTACACCAAAAAAATTTAATAACTTATTAACATTTTTCATAAGAAAAAATTAAAACAAGAACCCATTAGTCATTAGTCTAAATGTAGTAGAACATGTTTGTTACTTTTAATGTCAATTTTAATTTTAATGTCAATTTTAATATCAGTAATTTATTAATTTTAATGTCAATTTTAGTGTTAGAAATGGTTTAGTCTAAAATGTCAATTTTAATTTCTTAATTGTAATTTTTTAAATTTCTAACACTATCAGTAGAACATGTTTGTTTAATTTAATTTATTTAATTTGATTGTCTAATGACATTTCTACGTTACTAGTGTTAATCAGTTTTTACCAAATGCTTCTTAAGTACATTTTGTGTATTTTCTGCCAATTGCTAAGTATGTCTCTGTATATGAATGGTTTAGTTCTTCCTTTTTTTGTTCATGGGTATTTGGTTGGCTTGAACTACAATTTTTTAATACAGAAATATGAAAAACATGTTTGTATTGTCTAATCAACTGAAACTTCTGATCTCTCATTTTTTCATTTACATGATTTGTCCGTTTCTTGTTTATAGCACTGGTCTTTTCTTTAATTTGACTTTTATTTCTGCGTTGTATTGTCTAATCAACTGAAACTTCTGGTCTCTCGATTATTTCATTTACATGATTTGTCATTTTTTTTTAGCACTGATCTTTACTTTAATTTGGCTTTTATTTCGTTGCTGTATTGTCTAATCAACTAAAACTTCTTGTTTTTAACTCTTGTATTTGTTTGTTGCTCTTGTATTTGCATTATTTTTTCGTTGTTATCTTAAACACAACTATAAAATGAACACACCATTCTCCATTGAAACCACAGCAACAACTACAAACCAACCCAAAACTACTAAACTCCACAAAACTAGCAACCTCCCAAAAACATACTTGCTTCCCCAGCCAATGGCAGGTAATCAAAACTTCAACATGTATTATACTGCTTGTACTTCCTCTTCTTATATTCCTCCTAATCAGTTAACCCTATCTTCGACATCTAATGATGATAGTAATAACACCAGTTCCTCATCAGACGAAGAATCATTTGCAGTTAACCAAAATGACCAAGCACTAAATTTGGGATTGGTCGCTTCATACATTGACTGGCCACGTACTCGGATCGAAATAGAAAGAAATCGTGAGGACGGAGCTAGACAACTATGGACAGATTACTTTTCAAGGAACCCGACTTTTCCTCCCAATGTTTTTCGTAGAAGATTTCGAATGCGAAGACAATTGTTCAACCGTATCTTGCGGGATATAGTAGCAGTTAATCCTTATTTCGTTTAAAAAAGGGATGCGGTCGGGCGCCTTGGATTAACCCCACACGTGAAAATTACTGCTGCAATTCGTATGTTGGCTTATGGATCTGCGACGGATGCAATAGATGAGTACTTACGCATCGGAGAAAGCACGGTTCTTGAGGCAACACGACGGTTTTGTTTGACGATTCTGCATTTATATGAGGAACGGTATTTGCGCAACCCAACTGCTGCGGATGTAGAACTGTTGCTTAACCAGAACAAAGCTAGGGGATTTCCTAGAATGCTCGGTAGTGTGGATTGTATGCATTGGAAATGGGATAGATGTCCATCATCCGAATCGGGTGCCTATACTGCCTACAAAGGCGATGAAAGTATTGTATTGGAGGCAGTGGTTTCACAAGATCTCTGGTTTTGGCATGCTTTTTTTGGTATGCCTGGTTCCAACAACGATATCAATGTAATGAACCGGTCATATATTTTTAAGAACCTTATCAGAGGGAAAACACCACCTGTGGACTTCGAGGTTAATGGGAACCAATATGATATAGGGTATTATTTGGGTGATGGGATATACCCAGAGATAGCTACCATTATTATGTCGATCAAGCATCCAGATTCACCTAAGAAACGTAAATTCTCATCTATGCAAGAGGGTTGCCGAAAAGATGTGGAGCGAGGATTTGGGGTACTGCAAAACCAATTTGCAATCGTTAAACAACCAGCAAGAATGTGGAATATGACGCACTCGCATATATAATGAAAACTGTTATTATTCTCCATAATATGATTGTGGAGGATGAACGTCAACCCGGTGATTGTCCACATGAATATGATCAAGGGCGTTACCATGCACCGGTTAATATATCCTGTCAAGAAACTGCAGAACTGTCGAGGATGTCAACTCACCAACGCCGAGTTGCAGTACATAGCCAAGAAACGCATATTCGGTTACGAACTGGCTTGATCGAACATTTATGGTCGGATTTCGGTGAAGTATGAAAAATTAGTAAACCATGCAGATAGGTTTTGTGGGTATATCTCTTGTAAACCCTCCCGAGACACCACTCGGCCACTAGGGGCACTTAGTGGTTTAAAAGCATGTTGCACATGCTAAGTTCAACCGCTACTCATGTGAAAATGAGATATCTTAATGTAAAGTTGTGTTCTGTTTTTATGAGTAACTGACAATCAATTTCACGACTCAAAAGTTAGAATTTTCATTAATGAAAGGATTGTTACACTCGAAGTTTAATACTGTTTAGGTAAGACGAGATTCTCTTATTTTCTGTAAAATCTCTTGCTTCCTAATTTCAATCCACTCTTTTGTTCCGGCATCCAAATGTGAGACGTCCGTCATCATTATACGATACTCCTCTTTTGCTTCTCTCTGATCATTCTTCCTTTTAGCATTTTCCATATAACTGTTGTTGAAGTTTCTTTGGTTGTTAATAATTGTGTCCAAGGCATCGGCTTGGGCACTGGATTTTGCTTTCCCTGTTTGCTTCAAACGTTTAGCCTCTTTTTTTCCCATTGGACGGGGATACGTGTTAGGTATATCTCCTATTTCTTCGTATCCACTCCATTGGCCTTGGCTTGGCGAAGATCTAATTTGATTATCGTCATTGGTATCCGAATCTTCTTCGGTTTATGATGAATCGAAAACAATTGTTGATCGTCTTGAATATTTGATGTTTTCTAACATAATTGCGTAGCACTTTTCGTGCTTAAATGGTTTCCCACTATTAGCTTCCTTGAATAGCCTGCTTACTTCTACACTCTGTTTATTGTTGTTTAGAAAAATAGTTAGTGCATCACATACAATTCAAAACTTTAATAAGGCAGTGCATAAAATTTAAGTCTTCACATACCTTTGTTTCTGGACCCCATCCAGTATGGTGTTCACGTTCCACTTCAGCCTCCTTTGCAGAGTAAAGAGCCACATCTTTACTTATCCCCTGAAACCGTTTCTGAATAGAGGTCCAACTCCGATCAGCCATTGAAGGTATAGCTTCTTGCATTCCATCTTTGATGCGAGACCATAATTTATCTTCTGATTGATCGGTACCAACACTACAATCTTGAGATATTGATAAATGAGTCCTACACATGGTTATATCTTCACTAACAGTAAAATTTGGGCCTCTTGGTTTTGGACCCATTAATGAAAGTGATTACAAATAAATTGGAATGACCAAAAATTTGAAAACCTTAGAAATTTCTTTCTTTGTTGTAACTGAATTATGAAATGTTGTTGTGTAGATGAAACATACTACGGCAACTCGTTTATATACATTACGAATTAACTAGCCGTTTAATGGTTAAATTTTACAACGTTCAACAACGGTAAAAATTTTGTCGGAAAGTTTACAACGGTAACAAAACGCTCTTTATGGTGGACGTTTTGTTGCCACGCCCAGTTGGAGGAGCGTCTACTTGGGACGTCCACCTAAGGATGCGCTTGATATGTAGGCGTTCAGCTGGAGGAGCGTTTCATCCTTACGCGTCGTCTTGGGTGAGCGCCGGGACTAGGCGTCCTCTTATGGGGACGTTGTATTCAAAGCGTTTTCGTAAATGGACGTCTGGTTGAGACGCTCTTCTAGCTTGCGTTTCTCCGACCAGCGTTATTCTAGTTAAGCGTTACTTCATATGCTTCTATGCCAAAGCGTCTCATCAAACGCTTCTCTGCGCAAGCGTCTGTGTTTCTAAACGCTGTCATGAGGAAGCGTTTCTTGTTAACGTCCACTTACAAGAGCGTGCGAGTATATATAAGTTTCGGAGAAAAACTTGTCTGGAACAGTAGTTATACTCGCCGAAAAACTAAATTTGCTTTTTGGGCGACCAAAGAGTAAATGTAATCTTTACTCTTTGGTACCCTCGTCCGTTGCAGTTGCTCTTAGTGAAGTCACATTAACTTAGAGCCGTTTGAGAACAGATATGGAGTTCCTTTGTGCTGCAAATAAGACAAAAAACAAAAAAAACAACGTTCTTTCCATCAATTTGTTGTTAAAGGTGCTCCAAGGTATGGGGTGCAGGGACTGCTAAATGTGCAAAATCCAGGTAAATGTCATATTCCATTGTATACATTGCCTCTAACTGAAAATATTCATGTACAGATTTATGTTTCTTTCGCTATCAATCTTTCTACTTCTCTATGTTATTGTATTCAAATCTGCAATGAGAAAAAGTTACTGACAAAACACACCCACAACCTCATGTTATTCCAAGCAGTAAGAGGATATGATGCAGAGACCGAATTTCCCACGAAAAAACGTAGCTTGACCAAGAAAAAAATCTACAAAAAAACTTGATCCGGAGCCTACTGCTGCCATTATTGTGGTGGTATGTAAGTTATTTACATTATTTGATAACTACCTTTACACGGCAACTGTGTACAACCAAAACACCAAACCAGTAGCCAAATTACCAATCAGTTCCTTGGCTTCATAATGACAGCTTCAAATTTTAGAGGATTCTGTTTCTGATGTAGACGATTTTGAGTTTTCTTCGCTATCCTCAAACCTGGAAACATATTTGGCAAGTACAACTGAAATGAATGCATATATCAAAACCGAATTCATGTGCTTTAGGCTAGCTTGCAGACCTACTTCAGTATTGCAAGTTTCGTGATCTTACCATATGTTCTTCCAGATCCTTCACAACTTTGTCTATAGAGTGGAGGATCATCTTCTTTATCTGCTGAGAGAAAGGTAAGAGAACAAAAACATAAATGTGATACCAACACTGATTTCTAAAACACACTACTCTCTGTGCAGGTGTAGTGAGTGCATGTACTTTTTCTGGGTCAGCATGTATTCTTTAGGGGCATTATTGGTTTTCTAATTTAGGTAACACAAAATCACACTGCTTTTAAAGAGCCGCATTTGTTTTTGTACTGTTTTTAAAACAATCAAGGAACAAAAATAACATACAACATTCATGTTGAACCATATCTGGATATGCTCGAAAAATGTACCTCCAGTTTGTCTTCCTTGGCCCTATGGTTCTTGGGTAGTGAGCGGAATTCTTGAGTCAACCGGGTACACTCTTGAACATTTTCTGGTGAGACAAAATCGACTGCAACCTTTATGCATGACTGCAGAGTTAAACCAGAAATGATTATGAACATAAGCCAGTAAGAAACTCCAAATTCCTACTGTTATCAAGCACGGCCAACATATATTTAAATCTGGACAACACCTGAAAACGGCTGAGACCTCAATTTTTTACAGAAATAGTAACATAATTGCTACATACCTTGAGATTTCTTACTTGGTGTGGACAGCCTGCTGGAATGAACACCGCCTCTCCAAGTTCTTGTACAAAAGTCTAAGGTTCAATACCTACACCAAACCCAAACCTCCCTTGGTTAGAAATACATATAATGTGCTGCAGAAGTTAAGAAATTCACAAGAAGGGTATCTAATTTGATAAGCAACCAAATTCCTCCTTGAGCTTCCTCTTATTCTTTGCACTCAGATAAAAAGTATGGTCATGAATTGGGTGAATAACCTGTAACATTAAGAACACCAATGAGTTGCAACAGACAATGTGTAAAACATTCACTTGACAATTTTGGCAAACTATATAGTATGCAGTAAGTCAATTAAGCTTAGGCATGTAAACACTGTATAATAGTGTACAAGAGAAAAACAAGCTCTAAAACAACATAGCCCAAACTCCACCAGCTGAAACCACACACATTTCAAGCTAATTAACTTTTCACCAGATGATCGCGGCGCACAAGCAAGAAATGAGGTGCACCATGTGAAGCATTTAGACACATCAGTATCAAAAAGATAAATCCCAAAAACTTACTTCACGTGCCAAGCGTTTGAAGCACTGTTTAACATATCCTACTCATAGTACTCATATTTGCATGTGTAGTCTACAATATATGGATTTGTAAACACCTGCTCTACCGGAGAACAATAAATGTCCCTGAATTCTCTAGAGTGTTTTCTAAGATATTCCTGAAGTTTTGGAACATCTTGTCTATGGAAGATATCCCAGAGGGCACCACCATTACTCTTCTCCCAGACATCAATGTTACTCTGTTTTTCATCCAACTTGTAGTCGTTTTCTTTGACCTCAATTTTCCCATGTGTTTCATCTATTTGAGTTTTAGTTCCCACAACCTTAAGACTTCCACCATTCTGAACATCGACATCCAGCATGTGACCATCATGTGTAGTATGTACCATACACGTATCTTTTTTATCTGCCTCCAATGTAGCAAGATTGTGCGCTTCAGTTTTAATACCCATAACAAGATCAGAACTGCCTACTTGTGCACCCGAAGACCTGAACTATTAGTAGGGGAATTGTCTAGTGCGGGATCACCTGCTTCCACCATGAACTCCCACATCACACCAGCATTTCCCATACTATTACCACCTTCAACTTTCTGATTACATGCAATATAATAGTCATCTTTTCCGTGATTAACGTCAGCCTTGGATTGTCCACCATTTGAAGCAGAAGCAAAGGACCCACCTTTCACAGATACACATGCTTCAAAAATCGACTCATCCTGAGTAGTCGTCACTTTTGTAGCAACTAGCTCAGGGTTACCTTTCCTGAAAGCTGACGACAAGTGCTAACATCAACTTGACTTTTCATTAGAGAATTCACAAAAAGTTCTTCTTTATCTTGAGCCAAGTGCACCTTTTTCAAATCCTCTACAGTAGAAAGTTGCTGAGCATTAAGAGAGACTTCCTCAGTATGCATCAAAATGTTCACCGCGCCAGAAGCAATAAAAACTAATCAACAAAATTCTTCTTAATGTGTGGACTGAGATATATTGGTACAGGACAAAGAATGAATAAAAGAGCCACAACTAGCAAACTGATAAATATAAGCATACCGCATCAGATACGTCACAATGGAGTTTCGTTACAGAATCACCACAGCCAAGTTCTTTGTCATTCCCATATGCAATATATGTCTTTGGCCCCTAGTCCAGCCTCATGGCTTCCTCTGGCAATTTTGTAGCTAGATTAAGAAATCCACTTTTTGGATTGGCATACCCCTGATATGGCAAGGAACTGATGAATTCAGCACCATGGCGGGGCAAACGTTCCTCAAATAAATTAGATGGCGGCCAGTCCTTTAGTTTGAGCATCTCAGGCCATGAGTTGAAGTGACTTCGACCTTCTGAATAGCCTTTGAAGAATTGGTGTATATTAATCTCTACCTGCACGCCAGAAATGCATCATGTAAGCTTCTTATGTCATACATGAAAGTAGAAAATTCAAGATTGAACTTAATAGAACTGGTTTCGGATCTAGTTTCCTTAGGCTTCAACACTTTAGAAACTTAGCAATCCTATACTCTAATTCAAAAGACTGTCAAGATCCTTAGAGTAACGAAACCAACCTCACACCAATCCAGACAATCAATGGCTTTCAGTGCCAAATACGATGGATCCTTGGGATTATTAGGATTTGTTCTCTTGCGGAATGCACGCCACACAACCATTGGCTCCCAGCTCAAACCAGATGTAAAATCCACAACGTTCGCACAATTACTGGTTAACCTTTGATCCAGTGTTTTTGGAAGTGTTGCATGTCCCTGTGCTGAATTTCTCTAGCTATTGGACAATATAGATAATTGTCATCATAATCTTCACGATAAGCTAATCTCCTCAAATTATTCTTGTCCAAGTCAATATTGCCAACAGAGTTGAAACAGGAACACCGCTCTGTACGAGTTGCAAGCATATCCCAGAGTTCATATTTCACTGCAATTTCTTCAGCTCTTTGCTTCAACTCTGAAACCCAATTTTCTGGAAGAATGCGCTTCAGCTCTAGATGACCAGAACCGCCCGCATCCACTTCTTCAGATGAGCAAGGAATACTACCATCACTCCTCGCTTTCCACTTAGGTTTTAGTTTGACATGATTCTGTGTATTCACGGCAATAGCTTCAGAACCACATGTTACCCTTGACAATCCTCCAACATTCTTGAAAACTGGCAAAGGCGCCCCACCATGTGGATAAAGCTTCCCTCTATCAATATGCTCCATAATCACTTCCTCGCTTCTTTGTAAAGAACCGTCACGGATCTCCCGACAACAACTAAGACATAGATCATAAGAACAGTTTGAACAGCTCCTGTAGAAGTCGACAATTGAAGTTTTGCAGTTGTTGCTGCTCGTTTGACATGGGTAAAATTTAGTCTGTTAATACGCAATAGATTAAACGGAATGAAAAGTATGATGCAACACAAGCTGGGGATTCCTTACCAGTAGAAACGCTCGTCTGGGTAACAAAAAGTCTGTTCTATCTCCAACTCCGAAGGTGATATTCCTGCTCCAATATACTAAGTTGCTTAGAAGAAAATAAACTAAATGATAAGGAAATGCATATCCCACGCGAACCCTTCACTATGGACGCACGGCCAAGACTTTCCAACATATATTACTTTGATCTTGCAGAATATCTATTCTAAGTAAAGAAACATCTTCCTTAACTCAAAGACGGACAATAGAAAAGGGTGAATGATGAACAAGCTTAAGCGGGGCACCTTGAATCTTAGCCTCCAGCTCCTTTTCCATAGCTTGATCTTCATGGATTTTATTCAAGACTGGTAAAAGAGCTTGTAACAAATATTTAGAGTGGTTAAGTTTCTCTTCTGCCACCATCTTCATTTCCTGGCACTTCAAATCCTGCTATTGATGAAACTCATAAATTGAAGAAGGTCAAGTGGTAAACATCAATAAAGCCAACAACAAGTACAAAAATATTAACCTTAGACACTATGCACCAACGCAAGCATGTCTTGCAATTGCAGTTTCCACGACAAAAAGGGCAAGACTCTGCAATCGCTTCAGTTGTATGCCGAGGATACCTGTGCACCATGAAAAAGCAACACAAAAACATTAAATAGTTCATATTAGATCACCAACATATTCAATGAACAATGAGAAATTGAAACAACTTCAGTCTTACCAACGACGAATGCACGGCAAACAATATCGTTTAACTTTACAATTTTTGCAACAAACAACTTCCCCTCTGTATTTCTTACTACAACATTGATGACATCCTAAATATTCCTCTTCTTTCCCCTACTTGATGACAATAAAAAATTAATTTAAAAAACAGAAAACCACAGCAACATAAAGGCTGTAATTAGTAAATCAAAATATAAATGGAAAAACAGCTCACTTTGATCTTCTTTGATGTCTCCACAGACATCTTTCTTTGCTCATCCTTTGAAACCCTTTCTAAAGAATACTAAGAAGAATGTGGATGTGGTCTTCTTCTACTTCTACTTCCTCTAGAACAATTCTTCTCTTTTCTCTCCTCCCTCCACCCTGTATCTGAATCTTCTAAATCAATGTACTCCACCTTCGGTTTTTCTCTTAAACCCTCAGTCCTATTGTGACGACCTGCTCAATCACAACCAAATACTTAAGTTGTTCATAAATGACAATAGAGTTCTTAACCTAGTTTTAGCTTCTCTCTATATCTTTTGTTATCCCCTTCTTTCTATTTTGGGGTTGGTATTTATGGTAAAATATGATGGGTCCCTCTTCCTCACTCCATCTTATCTTTAATTTGCTTGATCTTATTTTTGTCTTTGGGTGCAGCTCATCTTATTCATTAGTAATGCTTCTTACTAGTTCCGCTTGCTGATGCGCAGCTTCCCTTTGGATTGAGTATATGTTGGTCCTTTGTCTTTATTATGTGGAGGTTGGCATGTGTGACGTGTGGAACTTGACGTGGAGCATATTTACTCTTGCATGATTAAAATTTATAGCGCGCACGTAGCAGGCCGCAGATGTCTATGGAGCGCAAGAGATAGCCAGATGATTATGGGGCGCAAGAGATGGCCAGATGATTATGGGGCGCAAGAGATAACCAGATGATTATGGGGCGCAAGAGATGGCCAGATGATTATGGGGCGCAAGAGATGACCAGAGCGCGGATGATTGTCTTGGCTATTAATGATACTTTTTCTTGTGTACTTTTCACGTGTCTTGTATGCATTAATTTAGTCTGACTTTTTTGCTCCCGATGTCAGCTGATGTGTAATAAATGTTTTATAACTGTCTTTCTTTATTATTTATTTTGTTCTTGTACTTCTCGGTGTAACATAATATGATGCTTTCTTCTTATGATGTGAACATGTGGAACTGATGAATTTATGTCCTTACAATTTTTCCCCTTTTTGTCTTTTGGATTTCTCTCCCACGTGCCTAGAATTCAAAAGGCAAAAAGTAATGATGACCGTTGGGTTTTGTGCCCCTAATAAACTTGAATTCCGACGGTTTTCATACGTTTTCCAGAAGACACGTCGTCTGGATTCACGCATTTTAAATTCCTTTTTACAGTCGTGTCAGTTCACTGGTTCAGTATTTAAGATGAAGTTTTGTCATTTTTCTCATTACTTTTCGATTTCCAAGCTTGTAGTTGACTGCATTTCTGATCTTCTCCTGTCTTCTTCTTCTTAAAGTCTTTATTCCTTATACTTTTTCGAGATTCCTTGTTTGATCAAGGTTTTTACTTCCCAAGATCAAATCTTCTCTGATTTACTTCATCTTTTTTTTACTGGTGAGACTGTTAGACTTCTTTTGTAAAAAGTTTTTTTTGCATGTTGATTTTTCTGTTAAGTTTTGCATTATTTTATATTGTTCGGCATTGTAACCTTGTTGCTTCTTGGTTTGTAGATTAATCATGTCTGGAAAAGATAGTAGTCGTACCCCCAAACATGCTTCCCAAGGTGACCAGCATTCTGCTGGCAAGAAAAGGGATGAAGGTAGACCAGTGCATCCCAGGAGAATTCGTAGTCTTGCTCCTCCTCCTGTTAGATCTACTACCAGAAGTGACCGGGTTCATGAGCTTCTTAGCTTCAAAAATATGGATATGGAGGAGTTCAAAAGGAAATATGGCCTTCAGGATAATAACGTTTCCCTTTATAACTCCCCTGAAGGAGACAAGATCTCCTTGAATATGATTCTGAACTTTGATTATCTCCCACAAGATTGTTGATTACTACTGGTGCAATAGACGTTGGGTTAAGGTTGCCCTTATATGACAGTCGATGCCCCTACCAGTTTGAAGTCCTAGCTAGCCGTACAGGCTAAAAATAGCACCACGCGTTCAGTTGCGCAGCACAATGGAAACTAGTGGAGAATTCTGGATGAATGCAGCATGCGCACCGTTGGGCAAACCAACTTCACCTGCTATACACCTAATCCTGCGTACCGCGTCCATTATACAGTGGAGAACTTCCATTTGTCCTACTCCGATTCCTTTGCTGATAAAAATTACATGAACTAGAGTGTTGGCCCTGGACGCACAAGAGGCGATGGAATCCATTTGCTGGCTGATATTGATGCTACGAAGATTAATCTCATTCCGGGAACAGAGGAATCTTTGGTTGAAAAGCTGCGCCGGATCATGACTACCGGTGGTATCTCACTCAATTGGTGATTGAAGGGCCTTGGATTTATGGCCAGGCTTCGGAAAATACAGTATGGAGCCTTCAGGAACGGTTCCCCTCCTACTGTCCGTGGCTATTGAACTTCGACGGGTTTAACTTCTCTTATGGTGATATGGTAAGCAATGATTTCTTCAGTTCTCCTTATCTTAAGTGTTGCGCAAGTTGTTTTTCTTAAAAAAAAAAAATTACGCAGCCTCCAGAAGAGAAAAAAAGTTTAAAAACTGATGTAAGCACCAAGCGCAAAGCTACTCTTCCATCTGACAAGGTACTGCCCCGTCTTGTATTGACTAGGTACTCAGAACATTTGAATTGCGTGTTGCTAACTTACTTGTAAATGTTAACATGGTCAGAAGAAAATAAAGGCTACCCCACGTGCTTCTTCCAAGAAGGTGGTTAAGGCTAATCCTCCTCCTAGCCATCCTATTTTGAGGATAGAAGGTGGCGTGGTGCAGAATGTAACTCCAATAGCTTCTCGTCCTGCTGCGTTGGGTGATGTTGCAACTGAAGCCCCCCAAGCAGCGGATATTGAATCTCCTCTGGATGCGAGCTCCGCCCTTTCTTATTTTCTATCTCATTCTCCTCTGTTTCACGTCGATGACATCGTTCTTTCTGAGTTCGTGGATGATTTGACTAACAAGGAGCAGGCTGCGCCCCTGACAGAGCTGAACGGAGCTGTGATTGAGTATGCTCCTGCCAGGATGGAGACCATAGTCGAAACGGAAGTTGAGCATGCTTCTACCGAGGATGACGTAGCTGCTAACATGGAAAATCCTTACCCCGCCTTGGTTGCCAATACTGCTGATTCTTCCCTTGAGGAAAACGCAGTAGGTGCTTTTGGAAGCGCTGAAAGGTTAGTCTCCGTTCTGAGGAAAAAGTGTATACTGCTTCAGTTGCTAGCGGGGAGAGGGCTTCTCGTAAGGAAAAGGGCAAGAGTGTCTGTGACGTTGATAATCTCGTTGGAAGAGAAGAAGATGCGTTCGACTGGTTCAAGGAGAAAAACCTGCTTCTGATTCCTAGCAACGCTCAACCAAAGCCTACTGATTCCGCTTCCGTTGCCAAATTGCGAGCGGACATGCGTTCCGTTCCTTTCGATACGGTGATGAAGGTTTGGTCAAAGGATAATGCAAGTGAAGCTTGCCCTTTCGACGTCGAGGTGCCCTCCACCCTTGTCGAGGTCCTTGCAGTGGCAGATGGAGCTGTATATGCCCGTCCGCAGCAGGCTCTTATGCAGGTATGTTTCTCATAACTTGTTTTTCATTGAATCTTATTTCTTTATTTCCTACTCTAATGCTTATTTTTGATTTCACAGCTTGCTTATAATGAGAGTTGCTCTCTGATTGCGTACAAGTTCTTCCAATCTCGTTCACTGATGATGGAGGATAAACTCAGGAGTGTTGAGGAAGAATTTGCTGAAGTCATAGTGGAGGCTGATTCACTTCGCCTTCGACTGTCGGAGGGTGGTGCTGCTGAGTTAAAGCAGGAGAATAAAGAGCTCCGACAGAAGTTGTCTACTCTTCAAAGCCAAGGTTACAATACTTCATTTCCTATGTTATTATTTTTTTAGCACACATTTCTGAAATTCTTTATGGGATCATAGGGGGATTCAAATCTTGTTGTTAAACTTCGGGCTAGAGCCACGTCTTTACATGGGAACGTAATAAAAGTCACCGAGGAGAATATAAAGGTCAAGGAGAATTTCAATAAACTGGTGGATGAGAGGAATAAAATTCTCAGTGCGTATAAAAAACTCTCGACATAGTATGCATCTTCGAAAAAAGATTTTGTTAGCAAATAGGGGGAATTTGATGCTACTATTTTATGTAATAATAATAGCGTTGTTGAGGCCATGGTGAGAGTAGAAAAATTAGAAGAGGAAAATCGAAAGCTTTGTGTAGAGCGCAAAAATATCCTTTCTGAATTTTCTCGGTCTAGGTCGCAGCATGATTCTAGACATTCAACTTTTGTGGCACAGCTCATCAAAGAAAGAGATAACACAACTGCAGATTCTCATGCTAGAGGAAAAGCTCTTTCGGAAGCTCAAAGTCAAGTCCGCAGCCTCTCAGATAAAATCCTTTATCGAGATATTGATATTCAGCGTTTACATAAAGAGCTTGATAAACGCACTGAGAAGATTAATTTGATGTGTGATAGAGGATTAGCAGATGAAGTTGAGATTGCGCAATATAAACAAGATCTCGAACAATCCACGAGAGATTATGCTAAACGTCTGAGTGAATTTGAGTTTCTTGATCTTTCTAATGACAAAAATGTCCGGGATTTACAGAAGTTTGAGTCCCTTTATATAGGTAGTTTATCTTGTATCAAAAAATTATTCTTACTTACTTTTTACATAGTCTAACAATCTTTTATTTTCTATGTAGATTTTGAAGGAAAGTTTAAGAGAGCAGCTGCGAAGGCTGAGGAGTCTGATAAGGAGCTGAAGAAAGTTAAGCTTTTGTCCGCTAAGGTTGAGAAGGAGCTTTCTGAAGCAAATGACAAGCTGAAGGTGGCCAATGACCAACTTGGGGAAGCCATAGATAAACTGGTTGAGGCGCAAGACCGATTTTCTCAGATTACTTCCAAGGCGGAAGAAGCAGATGTTAGTTGGCAAACTGCTGTCAAGTGCTACTCTGATGACTTGGTCGCGGCGGAGGAAAAGCTTGCGTACTGGCAGAATCAAGCTTCTTTGGCTGAGAGCAGGGATTCATTAGCTGATGGCAAGATAAAAACGTACGAGGATACGCTTATTACTTCACGAGAGAAGATGGAGTACATGAAAGTGGAGACAAAACGGGGTATTTCTCTGGCAATTAATAATACCCTTGATAGGATTGCGAAGGATGGTTGGACCAAAACCTATCCACGCATGGTGGTTCCCGAGCCTGCCCCCCGTGCTACTCCTACTTCAACTTCTGATCCCGCTTCAAGTGTTGACTCAGCTCCTACCCCTGATCCTTCACCTTAAAATTCTTCTTGTATCTTGATGCATATTATTTTTGTTCTTGTAAACTATGATAACATATAAATAAAAATAATTATTTTCTGATATTCTTTTCATTCCTTTGATATTTTACTTTTGTTCCTGCAATAAAATCATAAGATAAATTAATTAATGAGTATATAATTTGAAACCTCAAGGATTTATTGTACCTTGGGCTCCTTTTGAGGGTGCGCTTCACATAGTAATTTCTCTCTGGACAAGAGGAAATTACCTATGTGGCCCATGTTACATGATATAATAATTAATGTCATATAGGGTATCTCTTGTTAGCGGATGTACCCAATAGTCAATGTTTAAGACTTTTACATGGGTCTCCTATGAGATTTTGCCTTTATTTGCTTTACCCCGTATGAGCACAAATTACTATACGATTGCATAAAAAATTATGGATAGTATGGTTTAAGATATTGCGCATTCCAAGGATGTTGCAAAACTTCTCCATCCATATTTAGCAAATAATAAGATCCTTGTCCCTTAATGTCCTGTATGATATAAGGACCTCCCCAATTGGGTGCAAACTTTCCAGCTTTTTTATTCTTTTGATATTCCGGAATTTGTCGCAGTACGTACTGTCCTTCAACAAAATGGCGCAACTTTATTTTTTTTCCATATTCACTTGCTAACTTTCTTTGATAATTCTCCATTTTTTGTAATGCAACTTCTCTTTTTTCCTCTAGATCATCCAACTTTTCAAGCTAAATCTTCATTTAAATTCCTTTCACATGCCTCTGTCTTGGTAGTTGGTAATATTATCTCCGTTGGTATGACTGCTTCTGCCCCATAGGTAAGTAAGAATGGTGACTCTCCGGTGGCAGATCTGCTTGTGGTGCGATAGGCCCGTAGAGTGTTATGAAGTTGCTCACACTATCGCTTGTGATGCCCTTCCAGAGTCTTCTTGAGATTAAGTGCAATTGTCTTGTTTGTAGCTTCAGCCTATCCATTGCTCTGGGGGTAAAGTGCAGTTGACTTTCTGTTTTGGATATTGAAGGCTTCAAAAAGCATGTTAATATTTTTTCCCTGCAGCTGTTGTCTATTGTCTGAAACTATTGCTACTAGGATTCCAAATCTACAAATTATATCTTCAAACAAGAATTTGAACACATCCGAGTCTCTAATGTGCGCAACTTCCCTGGCTTCCACCCACTTGGTGAAATAATCTGTTGCTACAATTAGGTATTTCCTTTTCCGTGTTCCTTCAGGTAGGGGTCCGACAATAACTACTCCCCATTTTGCAAATGGCCATGGACTAAGTATTGATTTGAGTTCTGTTGCTGGCGTTCTGATTTTCTTAGCAAAATGTTGACATTCTTCGCATCTTTTGACCATATCTTCGGCATCCTTTTGCATTGTGACCCAATAGTATCCCTGCGGTTTTGCGTTGAGGGCCAATGATCGTCTGCCGCTATGATTCCCAGCGTCGCCATAATGTATATCTGTTAAAATTCGATGTCTTTCTGGCCGTGATACACACCGAAGTAATGGTCCCATGAAGAGATTTCGGTACAAAATACCATCCCTTAATTGAAATTTAACAGACTTTGATTTTATTTTCCTTGCTTCATTGGAGTTCGCAAGCAATATTTGTTTTAGCAAGTAATGAAGTAGTGCAATCCTCCAATCTTCTTCTACGCACCAATCCTTTGGTTTTTGGGGTATACTTGCGTCATTCTTTGTGGCCGAATCCTCAAGATCTTCACTTATTTCATATTCCACATTCTCAACTGCCCATACTTTAATTGATGGTTCATAAATACGTCCAATTTTGACGGCAGATGTGTTCGGATCTTTGATCATTGAGGAGATAAACGCTAACGCATCTGCATGACGATTCTTATCTCTGGAAAAATGGCGAAAAATGATGTTTGGAACTTGGGACGCTAAATTTTGCACGAGGCCTTTGTATTGAATCAAGTCTTTATCAATTGCTTGATATTTTAGCTCAACTTATCGGATTATCAATTGTGAGTCACTTGTTAACCGTACATCGGTAATTCCTAGTTCAATAATTAACCGTAGGGCATGAACCACAGCTTCGTATTCTACTATATTGTTGGTGTGCTCTCCAAATTCTAAACGAAAATCATGTATCAATCGCTCTCTCGTGGGTGTTGTTATTATAATACCGATTCATGCCCCCTCTTTATTTCGGGCTCCATCAACAAAAACTTCTCATCTCCGAGAATTGACAGAATCTAAAATGTCCTGAGAGTCATCCTCTTTCATTCTTGGTAACCCCTGGATTTGAAAATCATCTTCTAATGGCAGATCTGCAAGAAAATCCGCCAAAACTTGAGACTTTTGAGCAGTTTGCATTTCAAAAAGAATGTGAAATTGTTCTAACTGTGCATTCCACTTTGCAATTCTACCCATTTTTCCTGTATTTTTAACACTGATTCCAGTGGAGCCTTGCTTGGTACTCGTACATAGTGCGTTACAAAATATGTGCGCAGCTTCTGCGTGGCAAATACCAGTGCTAATATTAACTGTTCAATCTTGGTATAGTTACTTTCCGCAAGGTTGAAAATTTTGCTAATATAGTAGATTGGTTTTTCCACTTTATCATTTATTCGTACAAGTACTGCGCTCACTGCATCTTCTGTTGCAGCTATATATAAGGCTAAGATCTCTTCAGGCTGCGGTTTCTGCAATGCGGGTAAAGTTACAAGATATATTTTGATGTTTTGAAAGGCTTGTTCGCAGTTTTCACTCCATATAAACTTGCTTCCCTTCTTCAGAGTATCAAAAAATGGTTTGCACTTATCCGATGACCTTGCAATGAATCTGTTAAGCGCTGCCAAGCATCCGTTCAGTTTCTGTACCTCCTTAACATTTCTTGGGGATGGCATATTTACGATAGCCTGTATTTTTACTGGATCGACTTCAATTCCCTTTTCAGTAACTAGATAACCCCAAAACTTCCCTGATGTAACTCCATAAATGCATTTTTCTGGATTAACTTTCATTTTGTATTTGCGCAAAGCTTGGAAAATCTCCCTCAAGTTTTGTAAATGATCCTTTTCCATCTTGCTTTTTACCAGCATGTCATCTACGTAGAATTCCAATGTACGCCCTATCCAGGGTTTAAAAATTGCATCCACTAACACCTGTGGAAACATCTCTACTGACAAACCATTTCAATAAGACGGGTGCTGCCGTGCCACAAAGGACGACCATGGAAGTAATGAAAAAGATGGTAGATTTCTCCTGCATTTCTCAATCCAAACGACATTCTCGTATAACAATACAATCCTCGTGGGGTAAAAAACGCAGTATTCCCTTGATCTTCCTCGGCTAGTGCAATTTGGTTATATCCAGATTATCCATCCATGAAAGAAAAGGCTTCGTGTCCTTCGACAGCATCTACTAATTGATCAATGCTTGGGAGTGGATAACTGTCTTTTGGGCATGCTTTATTCAAATTGGTGAAGTCTATGCAGATTCTCACACCTCCTGTTTTCTTTGGGATTATGACCATGTTTGATATCCACGTTGGGTAGCGCACTTCTCGAATAAATCCTGCGTCCATTAGTTTCTTCAACTCTTTTTCTATTGGATCATGATATTCAGGTGCTGCTTTTCGCATCCGTTGCTGAAATGGTATGGTGCCCGGGTGTATACGTAATTCATGTTGAACAATGCTTGGGTCAATTCCTGGCATGTCTCCTATTTTCCACGCAAACACATCTGCATACTCTTCGAGTAACCGGATTAAATCTTGCTCCCTTTTTGGTCTCATCAGGGTTCCAATTTTAATTGCCTTTGGAAATTCTTGCGTTCCAATGTTGATGTTCTTGGTTTTCTCTACAGCCGAAAAAATAGATTAGGGGGATCCTAAGAATGTGGGAACCCCCTTGAACTGCTATTGTGAGGTTTCACCCCCTTTTCTTGTTCCTAACTCATCTCCTTTGGCTTTAGAATCTCTTCCTTCTTTATTGCTTGACTTGTTAGCTGCGACTTCAGACAAATACTGATTTATTTCTCCTTCCTTAGCTTGGACTTTCATTTCCTTCTTCTTTGCTTTCACTTGTTGAGCTCTTTCTTGATTTATATGTGCTTCCGTGAGGGCGCACGTTCTCGCCATGCTCTGATCTCCTTTAATTTCCATTTCTCCCTGAGGTGTTAGAAATCGTAAGTACTGATGGTACGTTGATGCAACCAATTTTAACTTATGGACCCAATGCCTCTCGATGATGGCGTTGTAAGGTGAGGGCGCTTCTACCACACTGAACTTGGTTGCAACATTCAAGGGTCCAGTCATTATTTCAAGTGTGACTTCTCCTCTGGGTTTCGATGCTACTCCATTGAATCCAAAGATGGTGTAGCGAGATGGCTCAAACTGATCTTCTTTCAATCCCATTTTCAAAAATGTGTCATAAAACAACACATTAAGAGAACTTCCTCTGTCTATCAAAATCTTTGTGATATTCCAACCAGACACAGGTAAGGTGAGAACCAGCGGGTCATTGTGAGTTTCTACTTCTTGATCTACCTCTTCTGCTGAAAATGTTAGTGGGGAAGCCATCCATTCTTCTCATGTTTCAGTGATCCTCCCTGCAACTTAAAATACTTCATGGTTGATTAATCTCTTGTGCAGCTTCCTGTCAATTGTTGCGTTCATCGATGATGAATTTGATTCAGAAAATGAAATCATATTGATAGTCTGATTGTTGTGGGGGATATTAACAACTTTCCCTTTATCAAGCCTTGATGGTGGTGCAGGTGATTGAATGAATTCTTTTAACTCTCCAGCGTCAATAATCCCTTGGACTAGTAAAATTAAGTTTCTGCATCGATCGGTTGAATGCCCCCGATAGCAATGATACTCACAATATTCTTTAGAGTTTGAGTGTGCTCTGGTTGTTGATTTTTTGTTGGTGGCCACTGGAAGTCTGGTCTATTTTTTATTATTTTTAAATTTCAGAATATGGAGTGTTAATTTTTGTAAACACTCGCTCTTGAAAAAATTTCTTCTTTCCCTCTATCCGTGGACGCTTTGGTTCACTAGTTTCAGCTTTATTTGGAAATCTTTTCCCCGACCTGGACGATGGTTCTATTAAATTTATTTTTTTTGCATCTTCTTGCTATTGCGATACTATCCTTGGACATTGCCCCTGTATGTCTTGCATCCTTGCACATGTATCGATTATTTCCCTAAGGTGCCCCTCAGTTTTCGGGTTGATATTATGAATATCAACAAAGAGCTGACTTTTTCGGTCAGCTATTCTCCACTTGTAGTTGTTAATGGCAGCATCTGGCTCAACATCTCCAATTGCATGGCAGATTGCATGCCACCGGGCTGTATAGTCACGAATTGATTCTTCTGGCCATGAAGCGATTGAATATAATCTATCCATTCCTGAGTCGCGCCTGTTGTACATATATGCTTCCAAAAAATTTCGAATCAGCTGCGCATACGAATGAATAGAACTTTCTTGCAATTTATCATACCATGCCAGTGCCAGTCCCTTCAAACTTGATGGGAAACATCGACACATTACAGCATCATTTTGCTCCCAACGCACCATGATTCGGTTGTAGTATTTTAATACGGGGTCGGACCCCTGGTACCATCATAACATTCAAAAACAGGAACGTTGAATTCTCGGGGCATTGGTGCAAATGCTAAATATGGTGCCAATGGCGTTCGCCTAGCTTCCTTTAACACTTCCTCTATTCGCCCACCTTCTTTATTCTTTAGGTTTCTTATTTCTTCCCTCATTTGCTCCATAGCTTCAAAGCATTTTTGCCATTGGTCATGTTGTGGTCCTGAGTTTTCCCGATTCATCCTTTCTTGTCCAGGTTGCTGTGATGTGGATCTCAGTACCATTATTTGATCTCGACTACTTCTTTCTCTTCTGCCTCCGAATCTACTGGAACTTACTTCTTGTCCCCGTGTTTTGGTGGCAGCTGGCTCCGTATTCCGCTGGATCGTTTCTTTCAACGTTTGATTTTATTTAGTTAATCGTGCGATTTGTTCGGCGCAAGATCGTTGCTCTTTGCGCACCTTAATCATATCCTCCATTAAATTTTGTATATGATCAATAGTGTTCTGGGTATTATCCTGAGATGGAGAACGATTATGTTCATGATTGTTTCTTCTGAAGTCAAGAATAACCATCTGAATTGCTTTGCTGACTCTCTGGGTTATTTACTATCTCTCTTTGTTGAAGAATTCCTCTTGCGTAACTTTCTTGATTTCGTGAATTTTCAGCTTGTGACATGTTTTCTGCTTTGTTTGTTTTCCTTTCGTAATGTTCTGTTTTCTTCTAATACCAATCCTCTGCTGCTTTTGAGAATTCCTTTGGTAGTATTTTATAAAAATTATATAATTTCAAAAAAATTATTTATAAAAACATAAGTAATTCAAACCATTTCAAATGAATATATACTTCATGAGCTGAATAAATCTTTCATTTTCCTTTAATGTGTACAAATTCATACAAAAAGAGATAACAAGAAATCCTAAGGTTCAAATTTTTTCTTACTCATTAACGCTTTTTGCATGAATCAAAGATTTTGTATAAATCAAAAAATTAATGATTTCCATTGACAAAAACTTACATGAACCAAATCATATCACTTTTCGGGGTTCGAAATTCCTCTATCATTTTTTTTTTTTGAATTTCTCGACAAATTGTAGCGACCATTCCATGATCGACAACAACCAAAATTTAATTTGTCGAGAAATGGCATTTTAAATGGTAAAATGATACAGTAGATGCTTTGAAATGATACAGAGAACAAAATTGTAGCGACCATTACATGATCGACAACAACCAAAATT
>JAJJMC010012048.1:5272123-5365123 GCA_023531435.1 Papaver californicum | reverse complement strand
ACATTTTAAATGGTAAAATGATACAGTAGATGCTTTGAAATGATACAGAGAACAAAATTGTAGCGACCATTACATGATCGACAACAACTAAAATTTAATTTGTCGAGAAATGACATTTTAAATGGTAAATGATACAGTAGATGCTTTGAAATGATACAGAGAACAAAATTGTAGCGACTATTACATGATCGACAACAACTAAAATTTAATTTGTCGAGAAATGACATTTTAAATGGTAAAATGATACAGTAGATGCTTTGAAATGATACAGAGAACAAAATTGTGATGGAAATGAAATCAAAATTGTGATACAAGGTAGGATAAATCCTTTACATGTTCCCTGTTTCTAGCGCCAAATTGTGACGACCATTTTTGGTTCTCAATCACAACCAAATACTTAAGTTGTTTATAAATGACAATACTCCAAGTATAATTGATACAGAAAGATTAGAATACAGGGAATCATCACTCAGATATAAATGAAAACAACTCAATATATAACGTGGTTCAGCTAATAAGCCTACATCCACAGGAAAATTCAGTTTATTATTTATCAACACATATTTTGTACACATGGTTATATAAGGAATTAAAGAAATTTGGTTCAATAGAGTTCTTAACCTAGTCTTAGCTTTTTCCCTTCTTGAATTTCCTTCAGAGTTTTCTCTCTCTATCTTTTGTTATCCCCCTTCTTTCTATTTTGGGGTTGGTATTTATAGTAAAATATGATGGGTCCCTCTTCCTCACTCCATCTTATCTTTAATCTGCTTGATCTTATCTTTTTCTTTGGGCGCAGCTCATCTTATTCCATTAGTAATGCTTCTTACTAGTTCCGCTTGCTGATGCGCAACTTCCCTTTGGATTGAGTATTTGTTGGTCCTTTGTCTTTATTATGTGGAGGTTGGCATGTGTGACGTGTGGAACTTGACGTGGAGCATATTTATTCTTGCATGATTAAAATTTATAGCGCGCGCGTAGCAGGGCGTAGATGTCTATGGAGCGCAAGAGATAACCCAAATGATTATGGGGCGCAAGAGATGACCAGATGATTATGGGGCGCAAGAGATAACCAGATGATTATGGGGCGCAAGAGATGGCCAGATAATTATGGAGCGCAAGAGATAACCAGATGATTATGGGGCGCAAGAGATGACTGCTCCCGATGTCAGCTGATGTGTAATAAATATTTTATAATTATCTTTCTTTATTATTTATTTTGTTCTTATACTTCTCGGTGTAACATAATACGATGCTTTCTTCTTATGACGTGAACACATGAAAATGATGAATTTATATCCTTACACCCATCAATTTCCTTCTTTCAGCTCATCTTCTTCATCTTAATTACACTACTGAAATTCTCATTCTCCTCCTCGTCATCATCTTCATCATATCTACTTCTCTTCTTCACAATCATCTTCCAATAATTCTTACTGTAAGGATGACACTCATTTTCATCATCACTATCTCCTTCTTTCTTCTTCTTTTTCTTCTCAATAACATTAATCTTGAGTTTACACCCAACGTTTTTCTTCTCTGGTTCTCTATTTCCTTCCATTAAACCATTTTTACTTTTCTTTTCATCCTCTTCTTCTACATAATCAGAAACGAAGCCACAAAAATCATTTTTTTTTCTACTCCTTTTCTCGGTCAAGCTATAATTATTTCCTCACTCTGTTTCACAATTTTTCTATCTCCTTTCATAAAACTCTTATAACTTTTCAATCTATCCTCTTCTTCCTCTGTTTTAACACTAACAAACCCACTAAAATCCTTTCTATTTCTACTCCTTTTCTCAGTCAAATTATAAAAATTCAATTTTTCCTCACTCTGTCTCACAATTTCTCTAATTCCTTTCATAAAATCCTTATAACTTTTCAATCCATCCTCTTCTTCTTCTTCTTCCTCTGCTTTAACAGTAACAAAACCCAAACAATTTTGTCCACTCAACATCTTCTTCTTCTTCTTCTTCTTCTTTTCATTGTGATCAACACGTCTAAGATAGTGGAATTGACAAGTTTTTTCCCCATGAATCCTCCAATTCTTACATCGCCAACCCTTACATCTTACGTAGCAACGAAGTTCATCTTCCGGAACAAACACTATTTCACTGCCACCACCACCACCACGTTTCATGGCTGAAATCTAAAAACCACCTTCCTCTCTCTCTTTCTTGCTCAGTCTCTGCAAAAGTGCAAATACTGTTTTTAGTGGGTGTAGAAAACAAGTGGTATTTCTAATAAATTTCTCTCTCCCGCCAAATATAGCAAACCAAACAACTCACTTCCTTTGTGTGTTTTTCTAACACTAAAAAAGGCCGTCATTTCTAAGGTAAACGACGAAAATAACCCTGTCATATCGCAGGATTCCAAGTGTATTCCCAAATGCTCAACACCTAAGCAGTAAGTTGCTCATTTCTGGGTAATGTGCTCAGAGTTTTGCATCAAAAATAAATGTTTGCCGTGATTTGCAAGTCTATCGAAGCAGTAAAACATTTTCTCTTTTGCCTTTTGCCCTTTTTTTTTTACTACCGCAGCAAGACATTTGCCTAGATAAATGGAAAAATATGGTTGTCAATTTAGTTGTCACGGTGTGAGATCATGACTCATGAGCGGATTTTTTCAAGAAAATAGGCCATACACGCAGCTTAGGAGAAGGGCAAGGCTAAGGCGATGCATTGCAAATAGGATCATACACTATGGGAAAATCTGAGTGTTACGATTTTTTTTCTTCTAGAAACACCATTTTCATTTATAATTTAGGGGATTATAATAAGTTGTGATTATCATTAAAAACTAAAATATATTTTAAAAACACCACTAATTAACCGAAAGAGAAAGATCGGAGAATCAAATGCCGTAATTAAGTATTTAAAGGAGGAGACCGATAAAATCGGAGAAGAAATGGTTATGGGATTAAAATCCCAGCATTTTAGTTTTATTTTTTCTTGGAGAAGATATGCTCCCAAAGGACGGGAGTGATATGTCCAAATATTAGGTTGAGAAACAATATCCAAACTATCTAGATCTTGTTTATCAAAGAAATCCAAAGCTCGTCGGAGTTCTTCAAAACTACTTAAATCTCTCCGGAAAGATTCTTCACAAATCTTGAAACTACCGTAATAAACCCCAAAACTACAAAGAAACACCATGAAGGTGCAGAGAATAGAGTGTAACAGGCAAAAAGAAGCCGTATCCGGCAACAAAATACAAACAACCCTAAAAATCTAAAGAAAATGGAAAAAAACAAATGCAAAAACTAACTCTAGATCTAAACCTAAGAGAACAAGAGGAGCTCGCTGGAACTTTGCCTGAAGTTGTCTGTAAATGAAAAAAAATGGCTTAAAGAGAGAATATAGAATAGAAAAAGTACTTCATCAGTGTTACGATTCTTCAAGATACTTTTATGTTGTAATCTTTAACCCTTGTTCATGGAGCGGTAGGAAGAAAGTCTTCTATGTCGATGTTGCGCTGAAATCTATTTCTATTCGTACTCCTTTGAAAGAGTGCTAGTTTGACATGTTTATTGATTGGTTAGGTATTTAACATACAATCTAAGTGAAAACTATTATGCATGCTAAGAATTATGTCTGATGAGATTGAAATGTCACGTTAGCACTCTTTTAAAGAGTGTGTACCCAAACTCAAAACCAAACTAAGCCTGTATTCCCAAACAAGTTGGGGTAGGCTAGAAATAAATTCAAACGCATCATGCTTAGGGAACATGGATCGCTGATTCCCACACGCATTTATCCAGCGCCAGATCTCCAGATAGGTTTCGTCGTTTCAAGTCCCACTTCACCACCTTTCCCAAGGTCAGTTTAGGCCGACCTCTACCTCTCTTCGTTCCGTCGACACTACCTAAGATCCCTACATGAACTGGTGCATCTGGAGGCCTTCGCTGGAGATACCCATACTATCTCAAACGATGATGAATAAACATCTCCCCAATCGTAGCTACCCTAGGTCTATTGTGTATATCCTCGTTCCGAATTCGATCAAATCTCGTTTTTCCACAGGTCCACCGCAACATACGCATCTCCGTTGCATGTACCACTCTACAGTGTTGGATTTTAGTCGTCTAACATTCCGCACCATATAGCATAGCCGGTCTAATCGCCGTCTTATGGAACTTGCCTCTGAGTTTCCGAGGGACTTTTCTGTCGCACATAATGCCCTTTGCTTGTCGTCATTTTTCCCACCTCGCACGCGTCCTATGACTAATATCTTCCTCAATTCCTCCGTCGTCTTGAAGCATCGACCCTAAATAACGAAAGAAGTCTTTCCTATGAACGATTTGCTCGTCTAAAGAGATATCCCCGTCATTGTACCTAACATCACTGAATTCGCATTTCATGTACTCGGTTTTAGTTTTACTGATTTTAAAACCCTTCGATTTCAGAGTCCTTCTCCAACGCTCCAGTTGTCCCTTGATCCCTCTCCTGCTTTTGCCAATTAACGCCACAATTTCCGCAAATAGCATGCACTAAGGAAGTTCACCTTGAGTGTCCCTCGCAACTTGATCCATTACTAGAGCAAAAATATAAGGGCTTAGAGTTGACCCTTGGTGCAAACCTATCTTGTTAGGGAAATCGCTAGTCACTCCATCACATGTTCTGACACTGGTTACTGCATCCTCGTACATATCTTTGATCAGGGTCACGTACTTGGTTGGGAATTCCTTCTTTTCGAGGTCCCACCACAGAACCTCGCGCGGGATTTTGTTGTAAGCTTCCTCCCGATCGATAAATACCATGTGTAGGTCTTTCTTATGCTCCCTATACATTTACATAAGTTGACAGACTAGGAAAATTGCTTTCGTGGTCAAGCACCCGAATTGGTTTATTAAAATCGTTGTTCCCCGATGATCGATGACTCTCTCCCAGAGCTTCATTGTGTTACTCATTATTTTGAATCCTCTATAGTTCGTGCAGCTTTGGAGATCTCCTTTATTCTTGAAAATCGGGACTATGACGCTTCTCCTCCATTCATCCGACATCTTGTTCGAATTGAGAATGACATTGAACAACTTGGTTAACCAAGTTATCCCATCATCCCCAAAGGCATTTCTAAACCTCGATAGGGATGTTATCCGGTCCTAGCGCCTTCCCCCTATTTGTTTGTTTCAGCGTCCAGTTTAAAGAGTGTGCGTCGTATAGATTTTACTACTACTAAATGACCCGACTTGAAAAAAACTTAAAAGATCCTAGCTTTGAACCCAATACTACTAATTTTTTAGCATATCATTGTTTCATATATTCCCCACCTTTTTTCTTGAAGCTTACGCTTAATCCTATAGAACCCTTCATCTCCAAGGTGTTGTCCTGTTGATCAGAAATATTAGACCATATGATCTAATTTCTTTAATTGTGTGTATCGAGGTGGAGTCACTTGTAATACCATGCATCTCTTTTTCCCATTTTGCCTGTTTTGGGTCGAATTTTACCCCACTTTATTTTGTATTGCTGGTAACTGCGTGTTTGAGGCCAAAGGGCATTACTTAGACTTATTCAATTATCAGTGTGCTACTGAGGCATTTCGACTAACTTTAGGATATGACACTCGAAATTCTAAAAATTCTAAAAGCTTGTTCCAACTTCGCCTATGTAGTCTTTTATGCATAGCATGTCCCAAGCCAAGATAAAGGAGGAGGGTAGACGTGGCGAGCCAACGATTGAAATTTATCCACTCTCTTATAAAATGAAACCTTAGGAATTTTTCGTTGGGGCATAACCCTCTTAGCGACGCGCCATATCGGAACCTGGGTGTTGTATTAAATGAGCAAGGTTCGGGTCGTCACCTCCTTAGTGACGCGCCATATCAGGACCTGAGTATGGTGTCAAATGAAAAACAAGGGCCAAATCGTCCCCCGTTAGTGACGCGCTATATCAACGCCCACATGTAGTGACAAATGAGCGAGGGTCTTCGTACTCTACTCGACGAGTGCGAGGGGAAAGAAAGCTAGCCGAGGTAAGTAGGATTCATCTAGGTAGGTAGAATGTAGGATACCTAACAAGAAAGCTAAAAGAGATAGTTGATACTGCAGTAAGGAAACGTGTAAATATCGTATGCGTGCAGGAGACTAAATAGACGGGCTAGAAGGCAACGAAGGTGGAGGGAACATGTTTCAAGCTATGGTACACATGAGAAGAACGAAAAAAAATGGGGTATGCATTTTAATATATAAGAACCTCAAGAACGGAGTAGTCGATGTTAGAAGACAAGGGGATAAGATCATCCTAGTCAAGCTTGTAGTGGGTGATATGGCGCGTGTGCATCGTAAGTAGGTCTAAGTGAGGATGCTAAGAAGAAATTTTGTAAAGATCTAGATGACATGGTTAGAGGTATGCCTAATAATGAAAAGCTTTTCATTAAAGGACTTTAACGGCCACGTTGGCGCAAGTAGTGGGGGATTTAAGAGGGTTCATGGAGAGTTTGGGTGTGGTGACAAAAACCAAGAAGGGGAAGGAACCTTAATTTTCGCTATAGCCTACGACCTCATGATAGCTAACACCTTTTTTAGGGAAGAAGCAATCCCACATTGTTACCTTTACTAGTGGCCAACAATCTAGTCACATAGATTTTATCCTTATTAGGAGGGAGGACAGGTGGGAGTATATATATTGTAAGGTTATACCCGAAGAATATGTTGTGTCACATATCAACTCGTAATATCTGATTTTGGTCTCCGGATACGTGTTCGATAAAAAAAAATGCCAAAATTACAAGGACAAACTGGTGGAAGATCAAAGGAGATGCCTCAAGGGTGTTCATGGATAAGGCGATGACAGAAGGTTTATGGAACATAGAAGGAGATGCGAATAGCATGTGGGAGAAGATGAAAACTCACATTCAGAAATTAGCCGCAGAAGTGTCTAGAGTAACAAGAGAGAATAGACGTGAACCCAAAGACAGTTGGTGGTGGAACGAGGACGTGGATAAGGCGATCAAAAAGAAAAAGGAATGCTACAAATGCTTGCATCATCAAAAAAGGGAAGATAACATACTGAGGTACAGAACTGCAATAAATAACGCAAATAGAGTTGTGGAGGAAATAAGGGTCGTGCTTATGAAGATTTGTACCAAAAGATAAGCACGAAGGAGGGCGAGAAGAACGTTTATCGGATAGCCAAACTCCGAGAGAGGAAGACGAGAAACTTCAATCAAGTTAAATGCATCAAAGACGAGAGCAGTCGGCTTTTGGTGAAAGACGATGAAATAAAGACTAGATGGAAAAAATACTTCGACAAGCTTTTCAGTATGATAGTAACACGATCGAGGTTGAGGACTTAACTAATGACACTAATAAACGATTTGTTCGGAGAATTCAAATGGGGCCTGATAACATCCATATTGAGGTGTGGATATGCCTTGGAGATGTAGGGATAACTTGGTTAACCAACTTATTCAATAACATTTTCCAATCAAACAAGATGTAGGACGAGTGGAGGAGAAGCGTGTTGTTGCCAATATACAAAAACAAAGGAGATATTCAAAGTTTAAAAATTACAGAGGAATTAAGCTCATGAGCCATCCAATGAAGATTTAGAAGAGAGTCATTGAGCACCACCTAAAAAGGATTACAAGCATGACAAATAACCAATTTGGTTTTATGCCAGGGAGGTCGACTACATAGGAAATCTTCTTGACGAAATAACTTATGGAGAGATATAGAGAACAGAAGAATGATTTACACATGGTATTCATTGACATAGAGAAAGTGTATGACAAAGTACCCGAGAAAGGTCATGTGGTGGCCTCTTGAAAAGAAGAAAGTTCCCACAAAGTACATTACCCTCATCAAGGATATGTAGGTTGACATTGTGACCAAGGTCAGAGCATGCGATAGCGAGACTAGTGCCTTCCCTATTACGAGGCACCAATGCACACTGGTATCATAAGTCGTGTTGTGAACACAAAGAGAGGCAGAGGACGACCAAGATTGACATGAGAGGAAGCAGTGAAAAATACTTTATGGAATGGAATGTGTCCAAGAATTGGCTTTGGACAGAAACGCAATGAAGCTAACGATCCATGTACCAGAACCATGACTTAAGGAGTTTGGTTAAGATTTATGTAGGAGTAGCATTAGATACTAGGACTCAGTTTAGCGGCCCAGGATCAAAGACTTATATCATAGGACTTTAACCTTTATGATTTGTTAGTATAGTTAGTATCTGGATTTTTCCTAGCAATGCTCGTAGCATTACTATATTTACGGGTTTTTTTATGCTTTTGGTTTTGGTAACTTCGACATGGGTTTTATTTCTAGCATACCCCTTTGGGACTAAAGGCTTGGTTGTTGTTGTTGTAAAAGATTTTGCCACCCTATCTAACATATTTGGAGCGTCAATAACGTAAAACTTTCTTTCCCATGACGCTCGAATATTTTTTTAATAGAGGAAGATGTTTTATTAATGAACTCAGACTTACAAGATATACATGACTAAGTGTAAGAATAAAAAAGAAAGGGAGGAGAGACTGGAAGAAAACATGAAAGCATAAAGAAGAAAAGAAATGAAAGGCAAGAAAAACAACTTGGGTCAAACAATTCATCCCAGTTTAAAAAAATCAAATTCACATCCAATCCATATCTAGGTTGTGCGATTGTAACCCATGATAACGGCTGAGCTTTGATAGAGGATGAAACCTCCCATACTATTCTTAGTTTCTCGTTGAAACCTCAGCAATTTCTTTCAAGCCATATGTTCCAAAGAGTATCGGAAGGTATGAATGACCATAACACCTTACCTATACCAGAGGCATATTTGAGAGGCCATGATCTAGGTAACTCACTCCAATGAAAATTTAAAAATGTATGGTGCTGGAGTTCAGAAGCTGGGTAGAAAACAAGCACTGTAGTAACATATGCAAGGATGACTCACCTAATGTGGCTCACAAGAAGCACAAACTATTAACTTGATAACCTCATCTGAGAAGCTTATCTGTAGTTGTCAATCTGTCAAGGCAAGCCAGCCACACAAAAAAACCTACTTTTGTTAGAATTTTAGAATTCCAGATCTTTGTTGCAGAGAAATTTTCATGCACTTGATCTTTATGAATTACAGTGTCCTAGTGTTACTAAATGACTAAGTTACCCTTTATTTATTTAAATTACGTTATTATCCTTATAAATATATTCTTTTAATTTTAAATTTTACTTTTTTTTTTGTTTTTTTTTTAAGTTCGGCTAAGTTGACTTTTTTTTGAACGTTTAATTGGGGGATACTCTCACAAATTGGGGAATACTATTTTTTTAAAACATATTAGGTATATTGATAAAGGGGTGTCTAAAATTTTTTAAAAAATAAAAGTTATTATCTTTAAAGTCGGTATGGTCTTCATGGGTGAAAACCATGCCGACAGTCGAAGATCATGTAGACAATTCAGTTGACATGGTCTTTATGGGTGAAAACCATGCAGAAAGTTCAGTCGGCATGGTATTCAATGTCAACCATGCAGACAGTTCAGTCGGCATGGTCTTCAGTCACAGTCGGCATGGTCTTCAATCAGCGATCATGCAGACAGCTCAGTCGGCATGGTTTTCACCCATGAAAACCATGCCGATTATGGATAATTTTTAGGCCTCATCTCTGTTTTTTCGTCCAAAAAAAAAACTAACACAATATACAATCAATAACTATAATCTATATGTTAATCTCACTAATCTAAGTTTAATATAATCTAACAACTAATATAAATGATTAACAATCTATTAATCAATGATAATTTAGGTATTACGAAAAAGTTATGGATAAGGGGTTTTTAAAAAATACTTCAAAATCACCATATTTTGTTTTACATGGTATCCCCCAATTTGTGAGGGTATCCCCCAATTAAATGTTTTTTTTTTTTTCTAACCGAACCCAGGTTTTGTTTTTTTTCCTAACCGATTCCGGGTTCGGTTGTTTATTTCTTGCCTTTTCCCTAGCCGAACGACAATATAAAGATCATATTAAGCTAAGGCTGGGTTTTTTTCCTAGAGGAAACTCAATATAAACTCAAATGTCTGAAGAGTTAGCAAGATAGTAGAGTCTTCACAATCAGAACATCGTTTGAACAATATAAAAAAGATGGTGCAACAAATGGCTGCAGTGATTATTTTTACTTATGAAGAAGAGGCTGAATAGGTGAATGTTGTGTTCCCTAATGAAAGGCCAATGTATTACCCATACTCTAATACTTATAACCCAAGTTGGAAAGATCATATGAATTTCATCTATGCCAACAAGCAAGTTGCATCTCCCATGCCATCTTATGGGCGATATGATAGTTTTCAACATCCAGTTCCAACCAAAACCGTAAACTCATAATCGAGATTCTAATATTGACATTTTAATCGTCCTATTCCAATGGAATCAACAAAAAGCCGATCGAAATCAGCTAAAAATTGATAATGATACCTGAGATATATAAACTCAGATGGGACAACTAGTGGTCGGTTGTCATCCAAGCAAAATTAATTCAAGTTCTTACTTCACTATATAGATTAGAGTATATTAATAAGAACAAGTTCGTTGCCACAGAAAGGCAGGTGATTGTTAATTACTTTCAATTACTTATGTAAACAGGGGTTTTTGGTTGTGATTATTACTAAATTATACTAAAACAAATATCAGAGATAAAGAACACTGGTTAGAGAGTTCATCTTCCATATTCCAACATGTTATCAACTAAATCATACTCAACATTCATGCACTCTCAATATCAATAACCCTAAAGCATCTTATCGCAGGCTTACTCCGTCAAAAATCCTATTATCATCAAAGGCGCAAGAGCCACTCTTTGAATCCTTTTCAACGAATAACTTGGCGCAAGAGCCACTCAAGTTTAACCCAATGAAAGCAATGGTCTTTGTGAGTTGAGGTTATTCTAAGCAATCCGACGCAAGAGCCACTCGGATTTAACCTAGGTCACGCTTTTACACATAATTGCATGCTAACATCCCGTCATTAACAACTATGTTATGCTACTTGTAACAAGGATCTTTTCGACAATTCCGGATCTCAAACCCTAGTTTAGCTATATATGTCAATGCATGCTCATCTAATTCATGACTTAAACAAACAAGCAATCCATCATACAAGGTGTTATAACCGTTACAACATAAGCGATACTGAAGAGATTATGAACGTATGAGAATGAATACTTCAATTAATAAACATGTTTTCCAACTTAGGAATACATATATAACCAATAAGAAAGTTTTAGTTCATCATGGGTTTCTCAAAATACATGGAAAATAATAAAATAATAAAGAAAAACAAGTAAAGCAAACCCTAGAAATCGTGATCTTCAATCCCAACTCCAAGCCCTAGCTTCTTGTTCTCCTTGTGTTTTCAAGTGTCAAAAAGTATGAAAAGATCTCTTTCTAGGGTTATGGAAGTCTTCTTATATAGTCTTCATCATATCTAGGTGTTAGAGTCCTAAAGGGACCATGATACCTTGATTTGGAAGTTGAAAACGTGTCTTAGAAGTGGCTCTTGTTGAGTAATAGTCGGTAGGCTCGATTTCCGTGTTAACTACCGATTTTGGAGCTCAAAAACGAAGTTTTCCTGTACCCGAAACTGCCTATAATCGGTAGGTAATTTTCCCTTGTTATCTCCCGATTGTGATGTTGAGTGTTTCATTATTTTCTTTCGGTTGTTTTGCTCATAAGTTCCTCATACGGACTCCAAATGACCTCATTCTTTTTTTGTTGGCTTCTTATTCTCGTTCTCTTCAAAATGGTAATAAGAACTCCTGAATTTGATCTTTGTCCCTTCTCCATTGGCAGTACTTAACTTCCTATGTTCATTTTGTGTCGTAATGAACTCCTTTCTTCTTCTTTGGTTGAATACACTTCAAAACTCCTAAGAAACTCATAAACAAGCAAAATCAAAGCATAATGATATCAAAACTAACAAGAAATCAATAAATTAGAGTATTCAAATAATGCAAATAATGCACTTATTAAATTCCCCCACACTTGCCTTTTGCTAGTCCTCGAGCAAACTACAAATCTAAACTAACCTAAACTAACCTAAACTATAACAACTCCATTTCGTTGATGATACAGTTACACTTAGCATGTGTAACTAAACCCCTAGGTGTCCCTAGTGGACTAGTTATAGTCTCGTGAGGGTTTACAAGAGGTATACCCACAAAACCTAAGTTCTAACTTTCAAATATTCCAGAGCACCTGCATCCAAAGAGCTACGAAGACATAAAGTTTCTGCACACTAACAATAAGAAGTTAGAAGTATAGAGAACATTATTATCATGCTTAACCCTTGAGTTAGTAGAAAACCACCATATGAAAGAATCCGGGTTCGAGAGCGACCTAATGTTTCAGCCTCACCAAGAAGATTTATGAATTTGAGACTCAAAAGACGCACTTTATGGTTCTCACATATATGCAGGCAAGAATGAAAATAGAAATCTTGCACACGTTGAATGGTAGGAAGGAAAGGTAACCTTCCGAATCATATGAAGATGTTATCCCATAGAACGTGGGACGAAAAAGAACCCCTTTTTGTTTTTCTAGTGACCTATAATAAAGGAAATCAACCACTATACGAGGATGGGAATGCTTACTTACCTTCTCACCAGATCGACAATCAGCACCACTCTCACAGTATCCAATAGAAACGTCTTCGGTCTTCAACTGTTGATGATGAACTCTTGAACTTCGTAGAACCTTGACAATTTGTAACTTTTTTCCTCAATTTCTTGTTGTTTGAAAATTCTTTATAGATTTCTTCTCCCCCACCGCCTTATTGATTGAATACAAAAAAAAATATACACTAAAGCAATGATAAGCTTTTTTTTTTATGTGACTTCAAAATATAAACTGAAAAATAAATAAAATGATGAAACTACTACGGTCGTGGGGCAAAGACTTTACCACTTGATTTTTCACAACTTGTATTTCCTTGATATTATGAACTTCACTAACTCACATCTTTTAATTTTTTTCGCTTTTGTACATAAATCTTCAACATGTATATATAATTATGCTAATTGTATTATTGCTTTACTTGAATATGAAATTTGCTCTTTCTTGAACGGTTGCTTGTAAACCTTGATTGCCTTCAACTTTCCTTCAATTTTTTGATGTTCCGCTTGTTGATGATGATATGTTTATATGGACCTGTTATTGTCGAAAGAATGGTGCTAACTGCAAACAAGGCTATAAGATAGAGTTAGCAATTCTGATGGCACCCTCATGATTGATAGAATTAACACTCAAGAGATCAAAAAGTAGTGCTGAAATTGGTGCGAGGTTAGGTAGCTCATCATTCAACCCGGAATTTGCACAGATGAGACACTTTAAACAGACAATTGAAGGTTTGTTGCCTCACTCATGGGTATTGAATGATCAACAACTCTAATACTAAACTCTATACCGGCAGTTTAAGTCCATTTTTGTCATCTCTAGCCTCTCAACAACTAAGCACTCCGAATATAGTTCTCTAATACTTCTAAGTTCAGTTATTCGGTTAGAACTTCGTATGTAAACGTAGATAGAAGTATACTAAGTGACTCTAAGATCTCTAAAAGTTGAAGGTTTCATGCAAATAGTTACAAAAAAGTTAAAAAATTTCTACCTAAAAGTGAATACTTAACAATATATTTAACACTCCCCCACACTTAAACTTTACATTGTCCTCAATGTAAATTGATTCCTCCAATGTAAAATCAAGATGGGAAATCCTAACATGATATGAAAAAAATCAAAATATAAAGATAGAAATACAAAACCAATGGGTTACCTCTCACTCAGCGTTTAGTTTAACGTCTTCAGCCTGACCTTCTGGTCGTCCATAGACCAACAATCTGGAAATTTGGGGATCCACCCATAGAACAATCTGCATTGCAAATATTAACTTCACACAAATATTACTACAAGAAAATAATAGAGAAGTTATCACTCGATAGAAGTTTGCCCCACACTTAGTCTTTTCTACACTCGGAAGTGGATAAAGAACATATAATTCGGGAACTTCTATAGACTCCTCTTTGCTAACCTGCATAGTATGAGAATCAAATATTTCCAGCAACGGATTTTTAGAAGCAAAGTCACTCAACAATACTTCCGAAGCACATACATTCAAGCCAAAACAAGGTAAAGGAAAATAATCAATAAGCAAAGGTTCAGTCAAACCTTCTAAAGTCTCTTGAATTATGGGATCCTTATCTTTTTCAAAAATTTCTAATGAATTACTTACCTCTTTTGTATTGTGGTCCTCTATTAAACTTTCTAACCGTTCTTCATTAGTTTCTGCATCAACAAGAACCTCGGCGTCAACATTATCAATATCATCCTCGGCAAGTTCAATTGGGTCTTCCAAAATATTGCTCTATTCAGTTTCATTCTCAACATATTCTCTTCATTTTTAGACTCACTGTAGTCAGAATTTTCATCGTTTTCCCATCCTTTATCAGGACGTCGTTTAAATTCCATATGAATGGTCCTACTAATTTCTCCGAGAAGCTCTTCTGGGGCTCCGTCATCTTCCAACTTGTATAGTTTCTGAGTAAGTTTTATGATATTCACACGCTTTCTATCATTAACTACAGTAGAATTTATTACACATGACTCTTCCTTTTGAATGGGTGAATGATCATTATTAAGATCAGGAGTTGAGTTAACTACACAATTATCATAAAAAATCAGATTCGGAGTTGGAATAACGTCATCACTGGTGTAAGGATTTTCGAAAGGTTCAAAATCATCATTGTATCCCATAGAATAACGTCGTTCACGTTCCTTCCTCAAAACTCTTTTAGCTTCTAGAATTTCTGCACATGATGCCCCTTCATCTATCAATTGCTCAAACCTTCTATCAAGTTCTCTCAAACTTGGTAGTCTTACACCAATACTTGTGGTAGATTTTCTAAACCTTGTCTCCTCCCGTTGAATAGGTGAATGATCATAATTACGATCAATAGAAGATTTAGATAAACCATCACAAGCATAACTATCCTCCCCTCCTTGTTATTGTTCACTTATATACCTATTATAAGGAGATTGGCATGTATGAGAATAATTAAAAAGGTACGTGGAATATGGATCATAACCAAAGGAATGGTTGTGATTATACTCCCCGTATGGTTGGAAATTGTCATAGGTTTGAGATTGAAAACCAAATTGATTACCATTATAAGCTTGATCTTGTGCACCGTACATGGAATACAAGTACCTGGAACAATATTCTCAAAACTAGGTTAGAAAATAAAAATAAATAAAAATAAAAATCAGAAAAAATTAATAAAAATAAAACAAAAAGAAAAAAGAAAAAAAAGGAACGAAAAAAAAATAACAATCCGCTATGCCTCCCCGGCAGCGACGCCAAAATTTTATCAGTTGTCAGCTGATATACACATTTTAGTGTCTAAATTGCACCTTAATTTCTAGTGAGTTAGTATTCGATTTTGTGTCTATTACGTGCTTTTATGCTTTTTTAGGTACATTAGAAGAATAAAGATTTGTGGAAAAATTGGCTCAAAAAAGTGTTCAAGGCACCCGGGAAAATGGATCAAGGCACCCACACTTTGGATTGGGGCACCCTTGGATCGGGCTGAGCTGGATCGGGTCAACCCAGCGGGTCAACCAGGCGAGTCAACCCAGCGAGCTGGATCGGGCCGAGTCACCGAGTTGACTCATCGGGGTTCAACTGTTTGAACTGGTCGTGATAATCTCAAGTGATTCGCAAGATATTTTGCTTCTAGATTGTTCCAACATTGATAGTCATCTCACGCAAGTCTTAAACAGCAAAAAAATCCCGTGAAATCAGCTCGGAAATCATGTATTTGGCCGGAATTGTGTTTCGATTCGGATTGAGATTTGTGGGTTGTTTTAGAGAGTTCTATTAGGTTTAGAACTCTCTCTAGGGTTTCTACTACCTATATAAACCAAGAGAAGCCAAGAAAATCGAGAACAAAAGCCTAGAGAAGAATTCCGAAAATTTCCGGTGAAGCTCCGTCGCCGCCGGTGACCTGCTACTGCTCCGGCCGGCGTGTTCTTCATCAGCCACCATCGGAGAAGACGACTCAGCAACATTTATTTCTGTTGCTGATTCAAACTGCTCCTGTTGCCTTTCTTTCAAACCTTTGTTGCTTAGAAACACTTCTGTAACGGCTGAACCCTGTTCTGTGACATTTATATACGTATCTGTTCAGCTGTTGCACTATTCTTTAACCTTGTAATCAACTTTTTGAGCACTGAAAAGGTCTTTTGAGCAAGTTTTCTCCACCATGAGCTAAGTCTATTTACTGGGATGATGGATAAGGTAATTTCTCAATTTTATGTGATTTAATTATTTTCTAATAATTATTTATAATTCTTTTATTATTAGAATTGCATAGTTTTAAATAGTGAAAACGGTTTTCTTTCAACAGTTGTGCTTTTGCTTGATGGATTATGCTTGGTTAATTAATTTTGATAGTCCATGCTTGTGATTTACCTCTGTTTGTTAGCATAACAAAACCAATTTTGGCAATTACTTGTGCTTCAATTAATTTAAAAAGAATTATCTGATTAATCACATAGGTTGTTAGAATTACCTGATTCCTGATTCCTGGTCCTTTTAAAATTATTCAAAAATCATCTTTAGGTTATTGAGTCTTTTTCATACTCCTGGAATTTTCTAGAGTTAATTAAAATCATTATTTTCTAAAATCATTACCTTTACAAGTTCGAGAATCGAACCTCTTTTTACCACTATATTAAAATTACATCAATTTTTGGCGCCGCCGACGCGGACTTGTTTTTAGGTTTAGGGTTTTAGATTTATTTTTAGATTTTTATTTTTTTAGTTTTATTATTTTACTTTGTTCTATTTTACGTTTCTTTTGGTATTTTTCCTTTTTACTACAGGTTCGATTTTGGATCGAAAAGAGATTACGCCCAAGTTTTGGAATTAAAGCTAAAGACTTGGAATTAAAAAGGGAAAAGCTTAAAGAACGAAAAAGAAGATCGAAGATTTTATTTTTAAATTTTTAGTTTTAATTAGTTTTAATTAATTTAGAAAATTGTATTAGGGTTTTAATTATTTCTGTACTTTTATTTTATTTTTTTTGGACATTTTTGGACATTTTTTGACTTTGGGACATTTTATTATTTTTTTTTTAAACCCTACGGAAGGGTAATTTTAAATATCAAACTGTGTGCAGGGACGGACGACAATTACGATATTGTCTCGGCCCCTCGGGTTCGCACACTATTAAAAAGGATATTAGTGGCCCGAGTCGACTTCAACGGTTCGTCGCCCGTCTGGTACGGGAGGTAAATTTCGACCAACCCACGAATCTCCTGTCAGTGGGTTTTCTGGACGCCTTTGTATGCATATATGTTGAGGACTGAATACGGAACTTAATTTTTGCATAGTAAAGGGCAAGGCCTGGCCATACAAGATAAGGTTTCGGATTTCATCACCGTCTCCTTCTTGCCCGCCTTAGGAAAACGAAACCTACGCGAACCTAAGCTTAAAATTTTGACTAGAAAGAGACCGATAAGGTAACGAGCTTATAGGAAAATCGGTTGGAAGGACTGTATTGGTTACCTTATTAGCCTAACTCAAAAAGCAGGAAGATTAGATTAAAGTTGATTAGAGCCGCACTGTAACCCAGGGAAGCGTTGCCAAAGAGACAGGGGTATCAAAGCTCCATTGAGCTTCTCCTGTTTCTCTTCAACTTGATTTAACTCGGATTGTTCGGAGAGATTCGCTAAAATTGTAACCAGTTGCCTTCTGAAAGAATAGAAGGTGGACTAGAAACAATCTAAGTGGAACCATCATGCTTGTTGTTTGCTAGATTTAGGTTTGATTTGGTTGAGTCAGGGCACGATTGTGTTTGATTAATTTCTTGTTAGGATTTAATTTTTGCATGCCAAGAACGCCCTTAAGGCGAACTTGGAATAGAGACCCTCAAGGTAGGTTAATCAGTGGAAGACTTGTAGTTCACCTTGACCTTGAGAATCCAACTGAGAGTGAACTAGTCATTCCCGAGACTGTGTCAGCAATGACATCTCTAAAGGATTTGTTGAATCCAACCCGGACCTCACGTCCATCTTGCATCAAGTTAGCCGCTACTGAAGCGATCTACGAACTGAAACCCGGAATTATCCAGATGCTCCCATTATTCTTAGGAAAAGCAAACGAAAATCCCTATTTTCATGTTAGGGAATTCGAGGAAATATGTAGCACGATCAGAATTAGAGACTTGAATGACGAGTCTATTAAACTTAGACTATTTCCCTTTTCACTAAGAGATAAAGCCAAGTCGTGGTCGTATAGCTTGGCTCCTCAGTCAATTGAAACCTATGCCCAACTTACTTCAGCTTTTATTCAGAAGTTCTTCCCTAGGAACAAAATTTCGTATGTTAGGCAGAAAATATGCACGTTTTCCCAGCTAGAGGGAGAGTCTCTGTATGTGTATGTAGATAGGTTCAATGACTTATTATCCCAATGCCCAGACCACGGTATAGAGGAATTAAGGCTAGTTCAAATCCTCTATGACGGTTTAGATTATGCATCTATAACCTTGGTCGAGTCTTTGTCAACCGGAGGGTTCGACAGTAAGACTCCTGCTGAGGCGATGAAACTTCTGAGGGATATCGCCGAGAAGACCCAGCAGTGGGAGAGCAGTAGAGAGCCAAAAAGAACAATTCTTCTAGGAAGAGGAAATGTTAATAGGGTAGAAGGATCTTTCGATTCAAAGGCCCAAATAGAAGCCTTATCTAGAAGGCTAGAACTGGTCGAAATGAATCAAGCTAGTAGTTCAGAGCCCAACCAATTCGAAGAGCAGGCTTTTGCTCTTTATAATAACACTAGATTTGATATTCAGAGAAAGTTCAACCCATATTCGGAATCTTATAACCCTGGCTGGAGAAACCACCCGAACCTTTCCTGGTCGAAAGGCCAGGATCAAGGTCAGTTTAGTAATGCTAAAGGTCCTCCAGTCTTCAGTTATAAGAATTCGGCTGGTCCAACTCATCCCAGCAATGACGAAAAGAATGAGCAGAGATTCCATACCTTAGAAAAAGCTATCTCTAGTTTACAAACCCAAGTCAGTGACATTGCTGTGGCTCTGAGAGAGCGAGAACTTGGTAGGTTCCCTAGTCAACCCGAACCGAATCCTAGAGGATCCAATGGAATGTTGACTGGTAGAAATCATCCAGTCATGTGAATGCAATTAGTACCCTTAGGAATGGTAAGGTAGTGGATAACAAGGTAACTAGGCATGATAGTGAACAAACTGTAGTTCACCCTGACCCAATAGTTGAAGAGACTGATAAAGCCTCTGAAGAGCCTGAGGCAAACCCTCAGAGAACCGATTTTATGCCTAGAGCCCCATACCCAAGGTTGTTATCACCTACTAGGAGGGAATCCAATTTTAATGAAATAATGGAAGTGTTTAAGAAAGTCACTATCAACCTTCCATTATTAGATGCAATTAGGCAGATTCCTGCTTACTCCAAGTTTCTTAAGGACATGTGTACGCGAAAGCAAAAACTTAGCGTACATAAGAAAGCTTTTCTAGCTAGTCATGTAAGTTCAATTATACAGAGTAGTACGGCCCTTAAGTACAAAGACCCAGGTTCCCCAACCATAGCTTGCACAATAGGAAACTACCGGGTAGAAAGAGCCTTACTCGATTTAGGAGCCAGTGTGAACTTACTGCCGTACCATGTGTACCTTCAGCTAGGACTAGGCGAGTTGAAACCGACTCAGATGACTTTGCAGTTAACTGATAGGTCTGTGAAAATTCCTCGTGGTGTCATAGAGGATGTTTTGATTGAAGTGGATAAATTTATTTATCCAGTGGACTTTGTTGTGCTTGATACCAGACCTGTGCCTGATCCAGAGAATCATATACCGGTTATACTAGGTTTCCCGTTCTTAGCAACATCTAATGCGATCATTAACTGTCGTAACGGTGTTATGAACTTGTCTTTTGGTAACATGACTATTGAGATGAATATCTTCAACATTAGTAATCAACCACCTGAGATTGATGACCCCACCTTAGAAACCGTCAACATGGTAGAGACCCCAGTTCAGGAGTCATTACCAAACACTTTGATAGAAGACCCGTTAGCAAAATGTCTAGCCCACTTTGGATTAGAGTTTGATGAGTTAGGCCCATCAGAGACCTTACCTGTGATTGTAACTCCATATTTGGATAGTGACCAAGAGAATAGGCTAGTAACCGTGCTTCAGGACAATCAGAAAGCCTTAGGAAGAACCATAGCAGATATTAAGGGAATTAGCCCAACAGTTTGTATGCACCAGATACATTCAGCAGAAGAATCCAAACCGTCTAGGGAGACGCAGCGTAGGCTCGACCCATTAGACGATCCATTAGAGAAATGCCTAGCCAACTATAGAATTGATGGCGATAATGATAGTATTATTAATGAAGTGAGCACTTTGTTATGTTCTGCACCACCAGATTGTAATTTAGAAGAAGCAATTGACTATTTTCGAGAATCTGACGATCCGGAAATGAGGGAAATTGTTATTAGTCTATCTAGAGACACTGAAAACTCTAAGTTTGGGGGTGACTATCATTCTCCATGTGCTATACCATTAACTCTTATGAAGTTCCCTCGATATGCAAAGATTATAAAGGAGTTGTGCATACACAAACACAAACTATAAGGTAATAAAGTTATACGTGTGGGGGAGAACGTGCATAATCGGTAAAACTAGGTTTACTCGAACTTTGCTAGATCTATAAACATCTGCTAATTCTTATGCCTGCTTCAACTTATGATTCTTTAGATATTGGTCATATGAAGGAAACCGATGTGGTTCTTGAACTTGCTAACATAACTTATGTTTACCAAAAATGGGTTGTGGAGAATGTTTTGGTGCAGGTTAATAAGCTGATATTTACTGTGGATTTCTATATTTCTAGATATGATTGATTAATATTCATCCAAGTTTACACCTTTTTTCTGTTGGGTAGACTATTCATGAGCACCGCTGGAATGAAGATTGATGTGCAAAACGACACCTTAACTATGGAATTTATGGAGAAGTCATCATTTTTAATATCTTTAAGGAAATAATATATCTGAGTGATGTGCACTCATGTTTTTCTCTAGAGGGAGTGATGAGGGCTAGTGATCGTTTCATAAAAGTAGTAAAAATAGTTTGTTCGCTGAGACTTGTGAAGATTCGTTTTAGACCTAATTTTAATTTAAACTAGAAAATAAGTAAAAGATTTTAATAATATTGGGAAGAACTGGAACTCAGGATTCCACCAAAATCACTTCTGAATGATTTCTACAGTGATTCTTTAACAATTATAGCTTTTTTATTGACTTTGTTTCTTTGCCAAAAGTAGATTTCTAAAACATTAATTGTAAATCACAAGCATGGTGCATCAAAATCTCTTAAGTCCCAGCATACACCATCAAAAAAAATCACAACTAATTAAGAAAAATCATAAATCAATTAAAAATCAATGCAAAAGTCATTAAGAATCAAAAATAGTTATCATTCATTCATGAAATATGGCTTCCTCCATTATCCCAGAGGTTGGGTTTAGCTCATCATGCTCAAAACACTCTCAAAAGATTGGTACATAGCTCAAAAGTGCTTGAGAAGAAGAAAATAAGCTAAAAATAATAAAACAGGAAATCTGCAATGTTTTCTTGGCATTATAAATTAACTATTGCAATGGAGCTTGAAGATAAATGCTGCAAAGCGAAGATAAACGTTGTTGATGGTTTGAAGAAACCGTTGAAGCTAAAGATAAACATTTCAAAGATGAAGATAAACGTTGTTGTTCAGTTGAAGAAATCGTTGCATTTTCTCTGTTCTTAACTAGCAGCAGCAGCACTTTCTTTTTTTTCCTGTTTTCTTCCCGAGCCTCCCACCTGATTTTTCTTCTTCCTCTTTGTTATTTATAGGTTTATTAAACCCTAACAACTCCTCCTAACTCGATAAGGACCCAAAACACAATCCAAAACAAACTCAAATTCATGTAAATCCGAATCCGAAGAGAAATATATTTTTCGGCCTTTGTTTGAATTTTTTTCCAGCTTGTTTTTCGGCGTGAAAAGACTTCCAATAACGTGTTCAACAAACTCATATAACTTTCTCACGAGAGAGAATTTTTCCCATCATTTTCATCTTTTTGAAACAAAGAAAGGAGGTGCCCCTATCCAGAAGTGGGGTGCCTTTAATAATTTTTCTGAGTGTCTTTAACACTTTTAGAGCCAATTTTTCCATAAAGGTTTATTTCCCAAAGATACGTACAAACACATAAAATAACAAAATAAGTACTAAACTGAGCACTAAAAAAATAGATAATTAAGGACAAATTAGACACAAAAATGTGTCTATAAGCTAGTGATGTGAGTGGTTGTTATGTCGAGTTGAATACGTTAAACGGGAGGCACCCTATTGGTTTTGTATTTATATCTTTTTTTTTAGTTTGCATATTATATTAGGAATTTTCAATATTAGATTTTTCATTGGAATAGTCGATTTACATTGTGGACAATGTAGAGTTTAAGTGTGAGAAGTATTTGCATATAGAGTTTTTAGTCCTTTACTTAAAGTTTTCACTTTCACAGTTTATTTTTTAATATATATACTTATATATATATATACTGAATGAAACCTCCAACTTTTAGAGACTCTAGAATCACATAGAAAACTTTTATCTAAGTTTACATAAAAATTCTTACCGAATTATGAAACTTAGAATGATTAGATAAATACATTCGGTGTTCTTAATCTCTGAGAGAGTAATCGTGATGAAATTGACTATGTCGGTGAAAATTAAGTAATAAGATGGATTAGTATTAGATATTTAACCAATCATTAGTGTAGACTATCCTTTGAGTGAGGCATCTAACCTTTCAATGTTCGTTTAGAGAGTATTCTTCTGCGTTAACTCTGAGTAGAATGAGGATCTACTCAACCTCGTAGCCCTTCAACATTTTTTGATCTTTTGAGTGTTAATTTTATTAATCATGAGGATGACATCAAAATTGCGAATAAACCTCATTCTTTTAGTATGAATTATAGTTAACACCACTCTCTCGAAGCAGTGACCATGGAAACATACCACCATCATCAACAAGTGAAGAAACATCAAATTTATGAAGAAGCTGAAGAAGTTTAAGGTTTACAAGCAACAAAGGAAGAGCGAAATTATATATCCAAAGAAAAAAAAATATACGAATTTTTGAAGTTTATGATACCAAGACAATACCAAAGTTGTGAGAATCAAGTGCTAAAGTTCTTATCCTAAGATAATAAAAGAATAAAAATATAAAATAAATATATATCCATTAATCAAGGTCGTGGAGTAGAAGAAATTTATAAAGAAGTTTCAAAACAACAAGTAATTGAAGAAAAAATGAGTACAAGTTGTCAAAGTTCTACACAGTTCGAGGGTTTATCATCATGAGTTGAAGCCGAAGACATTTCTGTTGGACGATGTGAGAATGATGTTGAATGAAGATCAAATGAGAAGGTGAATGAGCATTCGTATCCTCACATATGGTTGATTTCCTTTATTTTAGATTATCAGAAACTGAAAATAAGTGTCACCTTTCCGTGCGTTAGTGTTCTTCTTTATTTCTTCTTACACACATGAGCAGACCTAATTCTATCGTTTTATGAGTGATCATCCAGTGAGTGATATATAGGTGCATTATTTGCTTTAGTTTGGTACTCTAATTCATTGATTTCTGTTTAATTTTCATATGATTATGCTTTGGTTTTCTTTTTATGAGTTTCTTAGGAGTTTTGAAGCGGATTCAACCAAAGAAGAAGAAAGAAATTCATTATGAGATAAATTGAATAAGAAAGTCAAGTGATACAATTAGATCTAGAGAAATGAACAAATATAACTCATTCAGATCAAATATTTGTTCACTTTATCTTGAAGGAAATTGAAATACAAATCAAACGCAAAAAGAATTAGGTCATTCTGACATCATACGAAGAAGTTATGGGAAAAACAAGTTTTAAAGAATCGAGTCTACAGAGAGAAGTTCGGCTGATAACTTACCATATCAAATCAGCCGAACCCGAAGCGTAAATATCAAGATTTTGGAGTATCCAGGAGAATGTTTTGCAAAATAATTACTCAATGATAATAGATGAACCCCAGGATGACTTTTGAACAAAGTATACAGTACAGTGTTCGATTAATAAGGAGTTTGGAGAAGTGAGCCAAACTTTGGAGTGCGTTTTCGATAAAAAAATGGAAGGGTCCAGGAGGAAGTTCGGCTGGTAATGATCCACCCAAAATAAGCCGAACCTGACACTGATATGGAGCAATAATAACTTGTCAGGTCCGACCGAAAAGGTTTACATACGAGTCAACCGAACCTGACATCATCTTGGGACATATTTTGACGCGTTTTGACGTTATTTTGAGAAACTTAAGGCTCAAAAGGATTCCAAAGACCCAAATTGAAGAGAACTATATAAGAAGACTTCTTAAACTTTTAGAAGATACACAATACACTTTACAACAATGGGAACAAGGAGCTAGGGCTTGGAGTTTCTATTGATCATCACGATTTATAGGGTTTGCTTTACTTGCTTTTTTATATATTTTCCATGGATTTTGAGAAATCCATGAGTAATTAAATCTGAAAACATGTTTATTAATTGAAGTATTCATTTTTGTTTGTTCATAATCTCTTCAATATCGTTTATGTTCTACCGTTGATAACACCATGTATGATTGATTGCTATTTTATTTAAATAACGAATTAGATGGGCATGCATTGATATATATAGATAAACTAGGGTTTGAAATACGGAATTGTCGAAAGATCCTTGTTACAAGTAACATAACATATTTGTTAATGACGGGATGTTACCATGCAATTATGTTTATAAGCGTAACCTAGGTTAAATCCATGTGGCTCTTGTGCCGGATTGCTTAGAATAACCTCAACTTACAAAGACCATTGCTTTCATTGGGTTAAACTTGAGCGGCTCTTACGCCAAGTTATTCATTGAAAAGGATTCAAAGAGTGGCTATTGCGCCTTTGCTGATAATAATAGTTTTACCGAAGTAATCTTGCGATAAGATGCTTTAGGGTTATTGGTATTGAGAGAGAATGAATGTTGAGTATGATTCAGTTGATAACATGTTGGAAGATGGAAGATGAAACATCTAACCAGTATTCTTTACCTTTGATATTCATATTAATTTGCTTATTTAGTAGAACTTAGTTACAATCACAATCAAAACCCCCCCTGTTTACATAAGTAATCTAAAATATTTAACAACTCATATCTCCCCGAAGAACGAACTTGTTCTTATTACTATACTCTAATCCATATTTGTGAAGTAAATAACTTGAAACTAATTTTGCTTGGATGACAACGGACCATTGAGGCTGAAGTCGAAGTGAAATGCTTATTGGTTGCTCTCAAGGCTGCTTACTGGCATTGATTTAACACATTATACTCTCACTCTCATTGATTAAGCGTATTTATGATAGACACATTTATCTGTTAAATTAGTCTCATTTTTATATATTATTAGTGTTTAATTTTGTATTAATTTTGTTATTTGTAGGTATTTTTGAAGAATAAATAATTGTGGAAACGTGAGCTTGAAAAGTGTTAAAAGCACTCAAAAAAAGTGATAAACGCACCCCAATAATTGTTAAAGGCACCCACCAAGAGTGATAAAAGCACCCATGCCTTGGATATGGGCACCTCTTTCTTTTCAAATTCAAACAAGGAAATTGGCGGGAATTATTCTCTTTCAGCTGCGTGAATTATTCAAGAGATTTTTGGGATATTCTTCGGCAGTAAAGACAAGTATATATCCTTTCCTATTTTGATAGAAACGTGTACAACTTAAACTCAGGTTAAATACAACTCGTGAAGAAAAACTGAATGGAAAGGAATTTTCGCAAGTTGGAAAATATTTTGTGAGTTATTTCTTTCGAGTTTCGATTTGGAAACAATACCAAGAGGTTGTTACTCTCGAGTCTGGGTATGGAAACAGGATCAAATCATAATATCTCTGAGAATTGAATCAAGAAAGAAAAAAATAAGAATCGAAGAATAAAATTATTGTCGAGAATATTTTTCATCAATAAAAGAGATCTGTTGGAGATTTGGTGATTAAAGAGAGAATATTTTGGGTGATTGGGGAGATGTCGATTGTTATAGTATAAATAGGAGAGTTGCAGAAGAGATTTGGGAGGCTGGCTTCTGCCAGAAATCGAGTAAAAAGAAGTCCACAAAAATTCTGCTGCTGCTACAAAGAAGAGAAGAAGATGAAGAAACCGTTACCATAGGTTGAAGAAACTGTTGCCAGAAGAAGGAAACTGTTGTTAAAAACCATGATCTATACTCTTGTATTCAACAGTTTTAGCAACAGTTTCTTGAATAGTACCTGCGACAGTTTTACATTTAATACGGAAAAGAGTTGTCCTTTATCTACTGCGTCCGAAGTGAGTCATTATTCAACAAAAGATTTTATTCTTTCGGCGATGAATTTGGTCAGTTCTTCTTTGTAATTCTTTTATGAAATAATGAATAAAAAGAGTTTTTCTTCCATTCTTTCTGCAATGAGTAGCTAGTTTCCTCCCCTAGGATTAGAGATGAACTTCTATTGTGTTTGCTAGCATGTTATAATTATTTCATATATCAATTCTCTCATGGTCCTATTTCTTGATTAATATTGATAATAACATCTTCATGTGTCCTATGATGCTTAATTAATTGCTTTAAATATTCTTTTTAGAGAATTATATTCTATAGTGAAGGTGATTATTAATCCTTTGAGAAAAATAATTAAATTAAAATGATTTATTTTCCGAGATGTATATAATTGTCCTAAACCGTCTTTAGTAAAAATTTGAGAAAATTATAGAGAAAAGTTACAATCATCTAGTTTGCATAGTAGTGATGAGATCTCGACACCCTAGGTTTTCTTTCCTTTATAAGTCAGTTTTAGCATTTTAAATATTTTTAATTTTGAATAAAATCACCAAATCAATTTTGTCATTAGCACAATAATTAACTAAAATTAGAAATTACGATTATGAAATCCCTGTGGAACGAACCGTACTTGCATATTGTCTCATCGACAATCGTGCTTTTGCGGTAACAATTAAAATCCCATCAATTTATATTAGAAATTTTATATTGTGTTTCTAACTTCTTGACGTTAGGTGGAGAAACTTTATGTCACCATAGCTTTGTGGATGTTTGCAGCTTTGAAATACATGGAAGTTGGAGTAGATTTTGTGGTTATATCATCTGTAAACACTCACGAGAATACTAATATTTGTTATAAATCTTGCATATTACTATTTGTTATCTTATTTGCTTTTATTTGTTTTTATTAGGCAAAACATCCCAAGAAGAGTGAAAATGTCTACAAAATAGCTAAAATAAAGTACTCCAAGTATCTAAGTGTCTAGATCCAAGAAAAGTGAAATAAATACGACGAAAAAAAGAAAAGAATGTCAAAAATACAAGAAAGACCATCAATAAAGGAATTGAACCTTCAAATCCATAAGCCTTCACCTTTATCCCTTGGAGAATGAAAAGACGAATAATTCTGAGGTCGCGAAAAAGTTATGGACAAAACAACTGAAACAAGAAAAGTGTTCTACAATATTGAGTCATCACAATTGCAACCATGCCAACCATAACACTTTTTCGAACATAAAATTTGGGTTTTTAAGTCCCTAGAGTCGGCACGGTTCATAGAAAATCGATCATGGGGACTGTAGCACTTCTTGCGGACAAAATATTTGGGGTTTTAAGTTTTTAAAGTCGGCACGGTTCACAGGAAATCGACCATGCCGGTTGTAACAAATTTTCATACAGAGATTCTGAGTTATTTTGGATCCAAATTCGGTGCGGTTTATAGGAAATCGACCATGCCAAGTGTGGCAAACTTATGAGATTTTTTTAGTGTCAAATCCATACTAATATTTGCTATAATTCTTTCATATTACGTTTGTTTTCTATCTTATATCTTATATTAGGTGAACCATCCGAAATCAAGGAAATTGCTACAAAAGTGCTAAGGAAATTGAGTTATACAAGTGAAAAAGGGCCAAAGACAAATTCAACTTTTCAAATCCAGGAGTTCTTAATACTATTTTGAAGAAAACAAGAATACGAAGTAAACACAAAAAAAATGAGGTTATTCCGAGTTCGTACGAAGGACTTATGGACAAAACAACCGAAGCAAGAAAAAAGTCATCTACAACATTTCAGTCGGCGCGGTTCCCAACTATGCCGACTGGAGCACTTTTTCATACAGAATACTTGGATTTCTAAGCCCTAAATTCGGCACGGTTTAATCGAAATCGACCATGCCGACTGGAGCAAGTTTGGGTATATAGAATTGGAGTTATTTTGGTCCTAGAGTCGGCACGGTTCATGGAAAGTGACCATGCTGACTGTGGTGAACCTATTGGATCTGTTTTGACGCGTTTTGACTTCTAAAGCAAGGAAACATGGTTAGGGAAGGATTCTAAACCTTAGAAGGAGAGGATGCTTGAGGGCCAAGCATTGAAGGCTATAAAAGAAGACATCTAAGACTCAAACAAGATATCTTTATCATATAATCTACATCTAAAACTAGGGTTTACCCCTTTAGGGGGAAACCATTCTTCTTTGTAATATGAGTAGCTAAACCTTTGTTGATTAAGGATGAATTCAATGTTCTAAGTGTGAAGCTTTATTAATTAATACAAGTTTGTTTGAAGTTATTATCATCATCGTTTGTTTTTACTATATCTAGGGTTTATGATTGATTTCTTAGATTATTTGGAGTGCACGCTAGATTAATTTATTGATCATTTTATTTCTAGTAAAGAGTTAAGCGACCCGTAATTGTCGATCATCTCCTACACAAGTAGAGAACGTGAGATATTGCAGAGGGATTCTGTGGAGCAATCGTGTGTGAAGACAACACTAGCAACTGGACCGAACGTACTGAGTCTAATTACTAGGATCAAATCTAAATTCACAAATCTTAAAGCGTTCGATCGAGTTACACCTTGTAAGCGTACCTCAAGGCGGCTCGGTTGGATAGAATCCGGTGACTAAGCGTACATGTTATTCGGTGATATAAGGAGTTTTGGGGATAACTAAGCGTACCTGCTATTCTGCGGTTGGTGAGGAATGATTCTAACGAAAGATAGATAAGTATACTAATCAATTCAACGTTTAGTAATGGAAAAGGACTCCCTAATCATCTTTCTTTCTTATTATTTTCTTTATTGTTATTTTTAGCTAATTAATTCACAAACCCCCTTTTTAGTATTTATTCTAGTTTCAATAATCCAAATAACCTATCAATTACACAGCTCTCTATGAGAATGATCCTTACTACCGTTATATTCCTAGTTAATTAGTGGGAAATATATTGATCAATTTGTTACATTTACGACATGCATCAGGTCCTTTTTGACGCATTTTTGACTTATAAATTGTGGAAACTTGGTTCCAATGGGATTCTAAGCCCTAGATTTCATGGATACTATATAAGAAGACCCCAAAGACATTAAAAATACACCTTTTACGTCACGTTGCAAATATCAGATGAGAATGGAAATATAAGAAGCAAAATCTAGGGTTTCAAAGCGGTTTCGGTATTGTAGCGATTTCTCTTTTATTTTATCTTATGTATATCATGGGTGTTTTTACATCCATTATTATCTAAACACCCAATTGATTGAGGATGAATTTTAAGTTCTAAACATGAATTGAGTTATTATATAAATCTATTTTGAATTCTTCATATAATTATCGCTTGTTTATACCATAAAGAATGTTATGGTTGATTGTTTAGGTGGCCAATTAAAGTGACTGTTGATTTAATCTAATGCTTGTAAAGAGTTAGGAGATAAGTAATAGTCTAATAACCCTTATACAAGTACAGAACATGAGACCTTGCAAATTAAGGGATTTTGTGGAGCAATTGTGAGTATAAACCAACTAGTAATTGGACCTTAAGCTAAGAGTTTTACTGCTAAGATCAATCTATAAATTCAGAAAATATAAATTGTTTGACCAAATTATATCTAAAGTGAGATACTACTAGGTGGTTAGATGAATAGAATCTGATGTTGGAGAGCTTCTATGTTTAATGACATAAATAATTTAGGGGATAACACTGTGCTAGATTTTACGGTTTGTGATCGATAATATGTGATTAATAACAATAAATTTATCAAAGTCAATTCTTTGCTCGATGTGAACTTCAAGATAACTTTTCCCTTGCATATAAATTTTGATGTTGCTGCATTACACATATACTATGGATCACGTTTTGTACTTCTTCAAAAGCAGAAAACATACTTTGATAAGCACATACATAGCGAATGGCATCAGTTTCCACCCACCATACATTAGTGCCATGTTTGTTTCAGAAACAACATGGCATATATACTTACCTTTAAAACCAGACCCAAGGCCTAAGTTCTGAAAGTTTTGAGTAATCATGACAACCAAGTTCCGTTCTGGTTCATCTTCGACAATAGATGCTTCAAACTTGTCTTTCTTCTTCTTATTGGTTTTTTTGCTCTTTGAACGACAGTCTATAGCGTAATGTCCATGTTTTCCACACTTGTAGCAATCTCCATCGTATATTTTTTCTTCAACTTGCTCTTGTGTTGTGAGATCCGTTGTTCTTACGCTTCTTATTAGTTCCACCAGTTCCCTCTTTAACCATGTTGAATTTGGAGTTTTTTTTTGAAAAAAATCATTCTTCTTCTCAGATTTCCGACTTTCTATTTCCATTTTCAGTTTGAAGATCAAATTTTCCAGCGTCATGTTATTGGTTTTGTATTTATGATAATTCTTAAAGTCTTTCCAAAGTGAAGGAAACTTTTCTACCAACGCAGAAACTTGAAAGGATTTACTGATTGTCATCAATTCTGCCTTTGACTTATGTGAGATGATATAAAATTCTTGCAATTTTGCCGTGACATATTTGGATCTATCATTTTTAATTCCAAGAATTTTGCAACGATGAATTTCTTCACCCCGACAAAGTTTATCTTGTACTTCTTTTTAAGTGACTCCCATATTTTTTTTGCAGTTTCAAGTGGTTGATAAACATTATAGAGAGAATCCCCGAGGCATTTAAAAATATAATTCCTACATAGGAAATCATAGTGTTTCCATTCTTCCACTGCAGACACTTGGTATGGATTTTCTTTCTCATTTATTTTCGGAGGATCTTCAGTCAAGTTAGAGGTCAAACACAAAGTTGTCAAGTAAAATATCATCTTTGTCTGCTATCGTTTTAAAATCTAAATCAACAAATTTCTATGGTTTTTCAGCATGATGGTGCAATACAGATAAAACCTTGGAGGGACCAGCAACATTGTTAGAACCGTTTCCAATGCTAGGGTTTTCAGTTTCTTGCGTAATTGTCCGAAATAGAACAACTTAATCAGTAACCAAGATTGTTATGAACTAAATATCTTAAGATGGTTCAAAATTTTGTTTATGGTTCACCAAATACGATGCAATCGTATTATTACTTTATCAAATCAATGATTCAAAACCAGGATTAGTAAACCACATTCTTTACAAACTTGTAAAGATGATTTTTAAAACAAAATTAAAGAAGGAGAGAAGAATAATAATTAAATAAATAATTGAACAAAATAAACAGATTGTATTAAGGCGAGTAATCCCTTACTTGAGGCATTTAATGTCATGCCCTAGATGCTGATACAAGTTATGGCATATGTCTCCAGCTTTCAATAATATCTTTGATATTCTTCAACAACACTTCGATGAACGCCAGAAACTAATGCAGATTAATGTAGCCCAAATTCTATTTTACAGACTCAAAAAATCTCAATGGAAAATACCAAGATTTCTTTGTCTTAAACTCAACATGAAGAAAAGTTTAAATAGCTGTCAAAACAACACCCTTGGTGGCACTTACAGTTCCCAATTGTTGCAACCGTTGTTAATTCGAAGGATATGATTGTTCCCAACAATCATTTTATTCAAATGGTGCAACGGTTTCTATCCGTCACCAATTTTAAATGGTCAAATCCTAACTGTTATATTACATATCTTTGATATGCATTAATTAATACCGTTAGATCATAACTGTTATATAAACCATTAGATCTTAATCGATCACCGTTATATCTTAATTGATCATATCAGATGTAGTTCTAACTGTCCATTTGAATTGTCATTGTATAACAAGAGCTTCTCTCTACGAGCGTGCAAAGTGAAACCTTAATTGACTTTTTTATTTTTTTAATTCACCAGCTCTGATATCTTTCGGAAGGAACAGCCTTGAATGCTATTAATGAATTCAACCGCAATAGTTCCTTGTACTCGGAAAGTAATAACAAAAATGGCTAGCCTAATAGCAGATTTCGTTGTTGTCACCGTTTGAACCAATGAAGCAAATGGCAAACCCCACCCGCGCCACACGTGGTACGGATACGGTGCTTCGGTACGAAGCACTAAGGAAAATGTGCACCTTAGCCTTGTATTCATAAGCTAGTATTACACATACAGCTTATATACAAGAAAAGTCTTCAAGTTTTAAGCAATGTAAAACTAAAGATTTTCCTTATGCAAATTTCATTCAATGAGATATAGGCTTAAGTGGCCATCCCAACCCAATCTCCGACATACTAATCCCCCTACACGGCTCTTATATTTAAGGTGATTTGTATATCGATTCCAATAATACTATTATTCCGTACCATTATGGAAGAAGATCCGGATAAGATATGCACTTCCTAAGGAATGAAAAAAAAGGAGAATTATATAAGCACGGGTTATGTCTAGTCAAGCTTACACTATATGCAACAAGTTTAATTTGGATGAGATTGTACGTGAATTAAGGATCAACACAAAAATGTAAAATGTAGGGCTAGTTCGAAGGTTTTAACAAATTTGCGATATGGATTTTGCTATATATTCTTCATAAGTTTCTTTTTACGAATAAGGGATATTCAATTAACCAAAAACCTGATTTTCATCCTTGTGGTTTGAGGTTTAGCTTTGAAATTCGTTGATTTCTTAAAAATAAATAAAATGTATTCAATTTTAGTTTTCTTTTTCTTAGAGCAGACAATGTAATTCATTCAAACAAAAACAGACTACAAGAAGTTTGGATTCAAAAAAATAGATTGCATGATATCCTGATTCAGAACTTGACAAAGAGCATTGGGTGATTCATGCCACCAGACATGATTCCTACTAACCCTAGCTAATTTTTCAAACTTAGCAGTTGTTTGGTTACAAGATGATGCAGATCGAAAGCGTGTAAAGATGATAATAATCGCAACAGAATAGAATTATTGAAAAGTAACCGATAGAATGGGTAGAAATCGATAGAAATTAGTTGATCTTCAAAGAGATATCCTAAAACCTACGGGGTTATCTAGACTTCGTTAATTCACTACGAATAACGACTATAGATATGGGATTAGTATTCAGACTTCGGGGTAAACTCAACTATGAATAAAAATCAAAATCAATAAACTCAGCAATTTTAATGAAATAAAATAATTTTAATTAATCAAAAACTCCCCTAATTTTCGTTTTTGGAGATCCTTATATAGATAACTCCTAATAAACAAACCCTAAACTTAAAAAAAAAATTATAAACTTGTTTCCCAAGGTATCTACTACCTTTAGTCAACTTTCCTAACTTATTAGAACTCTTAAAATAAACTTGTAGACTCTTCTAAAATTACCCTAAATAATAAATCCGAAAATTAATTATTTTCTACTAGAAAAACATTAATAAAATATAAATAATAATAATAAAATAATAGATTTATTTTCCATAAATCTCCCTCCATCATTCTACCGGTGTTGGAGAAGATTCGTCCTCGAATCTTGCCGGTACCATGTTCTGCATGTGTAACTCATTGATGACAATCTTCATACACATGAATTCATGTTGTAAAAAAGTAATTTATGCATTGTATAGAAGCATGAGATATGATGGAAGCCCAAAACGGATCTTCATAAGAGGATTCAACAAATTCTCTCTTGTTAGGGTAGATATGAGAAACCGTTTGTATATCACAGTAATCAAAAACTAGCTTACTCTCGGGGCAAAGACAACTCATCAATATCAGGAATTTCTAAATCAATAAGTTTATCAGGATTAGATGATCACTATGAAACTCCATTAAATCATGTGAAACTTCTTGGGTTTGTTTTTCTTTGTCAGAAACATGATGTTCTTCGCCTTTTTGAGAAGAAAATTTCATATCCTCCTCATCATCGGATATTTATCAAAGATCGGAGTTGTATATCTCTCAACAATAACTTTATTTGTGCATCATTGTCATGACGGAAAAACAAGTCTTCAACTTCGTTATCTGCACTATTATTTTCTTCTATAAGCGAGCATGGTTTAAATCGAGATTTTAGTGACTTCTTCAAATAACATTCTATCACTTCCAGAATCTCCTTCTTTGATTTGATCGGATATTCACATCTTCTCGGATCTCGTCTTGGTGACAATTTATTAACCCTGAATACTCGTCTTAGTAACATCTTATTAACCCTAGAATCAAACTTTGCTCTGGTAACCAACTGATGCAGTTCGGAAGCGTGTAAAGATGATAATAATCGCAGCGGGATAAAATTATTGAAAAGTAACCGGTAGAATATGTAGAAATCGATAGAAATTAGTTGATCTTCAAAGAGATATCCTAAAATCTACGGGGTTATCAAGCCTTCGTTAATTCACTACGAATAACGACTATATATATGAGATTAGTATTCGGACTTTGGGATAAACCCAACTATGAATAAAAATCAAAATCAAAATCAATAAACTCAACAAGTTTAATAAAAATAAAATAATTTTAATTAATCAAAAACTCCCCTAATTTCATTTTTGGAGCTCCTTATATAGATAACTCCTACTAAACAAACCCTAAACTTATCAAAAACCTATTAATTTGTTCCCCAAGGTATCTACTACCTTTAGTCAACTTTCCTAACTTATAAGAACTCCTAAAATAAACTTCTAGGCTCTTCTAAAATTACCCTAAATAATAAATCTGAAAATTAATTATTATCTACTAAAAAAAATATTAAAAAAATATTAATATATAAAAATAAAAAATTTATTTTTTATAAATCTCCCTCCATCACAAGACCTTATGTATAAAAGAAAACAAAACAAGAATTAAGACTCCTAAGGACAAACTTACACTCTAAGAAGATATTGTAGTTTCTCTCTCCTTCTCCTGTTCTTTCTCTGGCGATTTCCATCTAAGTTTTAGGTCAGATTCCGTCGAGCACCGGTGAGCTCATATTTGCTCATCGGAGCAGATCTGAGCTCCTCGTGTTATTTTCTTTCTAGGGTTAGCTTTAATTTTCTTAGTTTAGCTCGTTTTTATTTTTGTTTCAAGTTTTTTTATGTTTCTAGGGTTAGTTTAATGGTCTTGTTGCCGGTTTTCGGCTTTTTCATGCCATTCATCGGTTCCTTTATGTCGATTACCGATTTTTGCATCTCGTTGCACCTATATGGTGTTTATTGGTAACTTTTGGGATAAATTTTTAAGTGGATTCAAGTTGATTGAAGAATTTTTCCGACGAGATCTAATATCTCATGATGGAAACTCTCTAGGGTTTGGGAAATTGATGTTAATCACTAAAAATTGGGCAAATTTACTCCTTCTTCATGGGAGTATATCTTCTCAAGGAAGAAAATCTATCAAATGGTTGGAGTTAGAGATCACTCCTAACACCATTTCTTCTCTGAATCATCGGTCTTCTTCGAATACACAAATTGGAAACTTCAACGGTTCTCCGATCTTTTTCTTTTCGGTTTGCTTGTTTGGTTTCTTTTGTTGTATTTTGGTCAATGATGTAGGGGTTCTAGTCCCTGTAATTTAATAAAATTTGATGTTTTTTAGTATAAATATTAAAAAAATTAAAAATAAAATAAAATGAAGACATTTTGGTCTTCCCACTCAAAAGTAGAAACACTTCCATTACAACAATTCAAGAACTTCCGAAAAATGAATAGATTACAAGTTAACCATCCAAAGGGAAACAAAGAGTTCGGGATAGATATCACGGGTCATATAAAACCAACAAGTTCACGAAAAACCGTATTGAAGAAATCAAATAGATAATCCTGCACATGTCGTGTGAAAGCAACCAATGCGAAAGTAATACCATGCAAATGTGAAAAGAGTTGGGAATTTGGAATTGACCTAGACTCGAGCATTGCAAATTGCAATTTATATGCAACCACTATCCAACAACATTTCTATATCTCTACTTTAAATTCAAAAGAAAACGTGTGAAAGTGCTTGCTTGTTGGCTGATTTTCAGCTCTTTTTTTAATTTCATCCTCATCATTTGTAGTACAACTACACCCTTCCATATTCTCTCCAATTAATATTCAACAACCCCACTTTCTTTCTCCTCACTCCATTTTCCACTTCCTCTTTTATAAATATATAGATGAATATCATGTGTCTATCACTATACTATCTTTAGGCTTCATTAACCCATATATATAGTCTTCTTCTGCTCAACCGTATCATTTCTTAATATAAATAGCCTCTTTCTCCCCCTCACACACACACACAAAATGTTGGTGTTGAGAGAATTTATAGGAATAGTCCTGGGTATGGTTTTAGTTTGTTATCAGATCCAAAGCTTTTCCTCCGCAGAGAATATTACTAGGAGAAGTTTCCCAAAGGGTTTTGTGTTTGGGACTGCTTCATCTGCCTACCAAGTATGTAATCTACTCTCTATCTGATGAGCTCTTTTTCTCTTATGAATTTCCGGGGATGGTTCTAGCATGATACATTTTCTAATTTGTTTCTTGATCATCATTTGGTTGTAAACATCCAAACATTTCTCACTTTTAAATTTGAATCTGATTTGGTTTTTGCTTCGCCGTTGGTTTGTTTGTGTTTGAAGTATGAAGGAGCAGTGAAAGAGGATGGTAGGGGAGCCACTGTTTGGGACACTTTTGCTCACACTTTCGGTAATAGTAAATTAACTAATTTTATTTACAGACCTAGGTGGTCTTATTTATTTAGTATTTGCGCTTCTTTAAAAATGACTTTACAATAATTTTGATTCTCTGGCGCATATAACCATACAAGGCCGAACTAGAAATTATGTTTTGGAAAGCATGGTTTGGTCTTCTCATAACATAAATCAACGATTGTGGATTACTCGTTATCGCTGAAGTGCCTTCACTATATGATATGGTCGTAACATTAAGAAATCAAAAAATAAATTTCTGAGGTAATATATGCAATCGTGTTTGGCAATTAGTTGCTTGTTAGCTTGTTCAAATTTTAATATGTTGTATTATGTTGTGTTATAAACTTACTGGTGATGTTTAGCCGTCATTGCAAAAATTACCGGTGAAAGTTATGTTTAATATCCAAACTTAAACTCCGTGATATAAAGTGATTGCCGGTAGTATGGGGCTCTGATTTTCCTCGTTCCCAATACAGTCATGTAATACCAGAATATTTAGATTTTCAATTTTGGCCAGACATTTTCTTGAGATTCATTGTCGTTTAATCATTGGTTAGAAGAACTTCTCCTCAGCTAGTGGTTGGATCGCTTTTGGCCTTCTCAGTATGAAAAGCTAAAGCAACCAGCTCAACCAAATTCAATTTTGTTTTTATGCGGTGCCCTTAACGTGTATATATGATGATGAAATTTTCTTGTACTAAAGCAAAGAGCAAGACAGCTAGATTTTCATTCTTTTTTAATAGGGATAATTGGCAAAATAAAAATGAAAGAAGAAGTGATAATTTCTTACCGCTATGATGAGCCAATCGGTCCAACCAAGCTAGCAGGGGAACTGGATAAAGGGTTTTTGATTGTACGCAAGGTTTTCTACTTGTTGTTTTAGATGTTCTGTATCCGTATAGTATAAATGTAGTTGGTAGTTAGAACCAAGAATCTTTTATCGTAACGTTTTCTCCTCCTCCTTTTAGATGTTTTTTATTGGCGTGGTAGATAACAGTACCATGGTGCGACAGTTCTTTCTTATATTATCATAAAACTAAGTCAATATATTAAAACAAAATATCAAACAGAAAATAAAATAAAAATTATTTTATAAAATACAAATAAAATTTAATCTATTATACTATATTATGTAGTATTTTATGCATGTTATGACGTATTTTCTTAACATATCATGTTATATCGCGTGCTAATCTGTGTTGTATGTTTTACTGTGCCGATGTACCTATTAGTATAGTACAACACAACGTACCAAGCTAACATGACATATTGTGTTGTGCTTTAATTTTAAAGCATTGTGTTAGTACCGTAAACATATATCACATTTTACACCTCTACGGTATAAGTATAAATGTAGTTGGTAGTTAGAACCAAGAATTTTTTATTGTAACGTTTTCTCCTACTGTTAAGATGTTTTCTTTTGGTGCGGTAGAAAGAAGTATTAAGGTGTGACGTTTCCTTCTTGTTTTCTATTAAAGTATTAATCTTCCTTTCCTTTTTTAGTGTCTAATATCTAAACGCAATACAAAAATGAATTTCTATCTAGCTTTTTATTACATAAATTTTCACGGCAGTATTTTTGTTACATAAATTTTCACGGCAGTATTTATTCAGCTAGAACGCCAAGTCTCATCGTGTCACCGTCATAATATGTAATCAACCATTTTTTGTCAGAGTTAATATACTACAATTTCTATGTTTTTTACGAAGTGGTCGTAAGATTGTTTACAGGGATATCATTTTGTTTTGGGGTGTACTAAAATTTATATAAAATAAAACATATACAATATTAAGAAAGAATTTGTACACCCTTAAAAAAATTAGCACCCTTAGTGGTTCGGGACTAGAAGCATGAAAAAACGTATCTCACTTCAATACAAAAGAGAGTCTATGATGCGAGTGTATGTCAAGTTTAAGGATTGTCCAAAGAATGCACTCCCTGATTTAGTGGTTCTAGTAGTAAAGGGGAGCACCAACATGAAAACATTTGCATTGGTAGGTATTGAGAAGATAAATCCATAAGGATATGGAAAACACAAGTCACACTTGTATTCCACTGTCTAGTACTGCGGATAACACACCCTCTTTTAGCATAGTCTGGTAGAGAAGTAGGGAGTCCACTAACAAGGATTGAATCCCCTATTTTCCGGTTTGCGAATGAGATGAGATCTTCATATTTATTTGTTTTTCCGCCCATTAACGGTCATGAATACTTTAAAATAAATAAATAAATCAACGGATAACTGGTAAATTCTATATCAAGGACGATAGTAATTTTTATCTAACTCTATGTTTTTATCATTTTTCTTTTAACCAAATGAATTTTCTTTTATTTTAATATTTATCTTCTGAACATTTTCATTAAGTTTTGTTTTGTTTTGTTTTGTGTATTTTTTGTAAATTCCAAATATTTTTTTTATATTTAGAGAAAATTATAAATCAAAAAGTCAGAAAAGAATTAAAAATAAATAAAACGAAAGTACAAAAATAAGCAAAGGAACTAAATTAAATGTTGATAATATGATTTAAATGAGATGTTTTAAGTTGGTAACGGACAACCTGAGCAAGAGCAACTGATGTAAATCAGATATTCAGATGTCCTCTAACCCGTGGATGCAGGGACGGACCCAGGAAGGCTGACAAAAAAATTGGCCCGGGCTAGAGGCGTGACCAAACCCCAAAGTTTCTGTAATTTTTTTCTTTAGGCTTGTATATTTGGGGGGCTGACTCGGACTTAAGCCCAGATTAATCCCCTCATATGTCTGCCCCTGCGTGGATGAAACACTGCCCACCACTTTTGTAATGCTAAGCAATGTCATGAGATTAACCTGCATAGAGCTCCCTATGTTTCTAGGAAAAAATACGGGAATTAAGTTTTAAATTTCTCATTGAGTTTTGGTAAACTAATCAGCTTTATTATGATTTGCAGGTAAGGTAGTTGATTTTAGCAATGCGGATGTTGCTGTTAATCAGTACCACCTCTATCCTGTGAGCCCTCTCATTTCAAATTACTAACTAATTAATCTCTTGTTTTTTTCTTAAGTTGCAACAACAAATATTGGTTTCATTTTTATTAACTGAACGTTTGCTCATTGCAGGAAGATATACAACTAATGAAAGACATGGGAATGGACGCCTACCGATTTTCTATCGCGTGGTCGAGAATTTTTCCCAGTAAATAAAAACCCTCATTTTTCTTTTCTTTTTTACATTTTTTTTCCTGTGAATTTTCATTCAATTAGCAATTTTACATATTTTAGATGGAACTGGGGAAATAAACAAGGCAGGAATTGATCACTACAATAATCTAATCAATGCACTACTTGCTAAAGGAATTGAGCCATATGTAACCCTCTATCATTGGGACCTTCCTCAAGCCCTAGAAGACAGATACAATGGATGGCTTGATCCACAAATCATGTACGCTTCAAAATTTTATTCTGGTCATGTCAATGCCATGCACCCAATTTTTCTTACAAACTAATATTCTCTAAATCCTATATTTGAAACCTATAATGATGCAAATATACTTCTTCAATTGTTTGCAGAAATGATTTCACCGTTTATGCTGAAACGTGTTTTAAGAGTTTCGGTGATAGGGTGAAGCATTGGATGACATTCAATGAGCCACATACATTCGCTATCCAAGGTTATGATGTTGGTCTTCAAGCACCCGGCCGTTGTTCTATTCTTCTCCATCTGTTATGCCGAGCCGGAAATTCTGGTTCTGAGCCTTATATTGTTGCACACAATGTTCTTCTGTCTCATGCCACCGTTTCCAACATATACCGAAAAAAATACAAGGTAACTGAATATCATTTTATATCTCTTTCCAACAAAAATGTTATGTTGAAACCAAATTTGGTTTGCTTAACTGGACTAAATTTTATAGTACTAGTGACTACTACTTAATTACATGTATGTCGTTCGCAGTCGAAACAACACGGGTTAGTTGGAATAGCGTTCGATGTAATGTGGTATGAACCAGCAACAAACTCTATGGAGGACATTGAAGCTACACAGAGAGCCCAAGATTTCCAATTTGGATGGTAATCAATATTTTTCCAAATTTATCTCATCATATCAGTGAACATTCTTTCTACTAGTAGTAAATGTTTTTCCATAATGAAAAATGAGCATTTTGTTATTTGTTATTATTATAAACATTGCAGGTTTATGGATCCATTGTTCTTCGGGGATTATCCTATCTCAATGAGAACTAGAGCAGGAAACCGGTTACCAAAATTTTCTAAGGCTGAGGCTGCTTTAGTTAAGGGCTCTTTAGATTTTGTTGGGATAAATCACTATACAACATATTATGCAAAGAACAATGCAACGAATTTGATCGGCAATCTTTTGAATGACACCTTAGCAGATTCTGGTGCCATTACCTTGCGTAAGTTTCTCTCAGAGCCTTTTGCTGATTCTTTTTGTTGTCTTACTTTGCAAATTTTCGGGTGCATTATTTTGTTATCATTTTCAGCTTTCAGAAGTGGGAAGGCAATTGGAGACAAGGTGAGGAAAACTCCTAAATTGAGAATTTATATGTTTCGTTTCCAGTTCTGTGGAAGTTTATACTGATCAGTGTGTGACTGGATAGGCATCGTCGATATGGTTGTTTATTGTTCCACGTGGGATTAGAAGCTTGATGAATTACGTCAAACAAAAGTATGGGAATCCTTTAGTTTTCATCACTGAAAATGGTAAGAAAACTTTTTTTAATAAGATCATGTTAATGATGTCTTCAATCGGTTCTTTTATCCTGAAACAAAACTCTACTCGTAACAAAATGGGTGCATTATTCTTTTGACAGGGATGGACGATTCGAATGATTTGTTTAAATCCGTTAAAGATGCTCTAAAGGATGAGAAAAGAATCAAATACCACAATGATTATCTCACTAGTTTACTAGCTTCTATCAAGTAAGCAGTTACATCATCCCAATAAAATGTTTAATTAAGCTAAGCATGTCCATTCTTGACATCAGTGTCCCGTTCATTCACTAAGTTCAATGGTCCTGATGTGAAGCCTAATACGCCTTAACTATATGTGTATTTTGGTGACTAATGCAGGGAAGACGGCTGCAATGTGAGGGGATATTTTGTCTGGTCTCTGTTGGATAACTGGGAGTGGGCAGCAGGTTATACTTCAAGATTTGGTTTATATTATGTGGATTACAGAGACAAGCTCAAGAGGTACCCTAAGGACTCTGTTCAATGGTTTAAAAATTTCTTAGCCTAATCTGCTTAGGTTGGAATCAAAAAAAAAAAAAATAAGGAAAGAAAAAATAAGCTATAATTCAAAATTAATTTATGAATTTGTATATATTGGAGTTATGGTGATTTGGTTATAATTAGAAAAATTCAAATCCCTTAAATTGGTGAAATGTGTAATGATCAATTGTTTGTTTTGTGATTAATTATTCATTTGTGTTTAGAAAAAGAGGTGAAACCTCAAATATCAATTAAATCAGAGGAAGAATGGGCATGTGGAATAGCAGTGATAACGTAAGTATTTGACCCAGCATTGCTTCTTAGTGAACAGAAGCAAGTTTAAGGCGAAATCTAGTTCCTTTTTTAAATGAAATCTTGAAAGAAACACCTAATAATCGAAATTCAAGGAAATAAATATATAAGCATTATAGGTCCAAATACTAGACTGATTCTCAGTTAACATGTTCAGATAATAGGATGATGACTCCCATCAGGAAGATTAAATTGTTTATCCCGGTTAATTTGAGGTCTATTTTTTTTATTTGAAATCTACTATTAAAAGTAAAAAAATGATATTATCTCCGTTTCAAGAAAAGAGTTACTATCACTTTTGCTGAAACGGAGAGTATTTTAAAGTAAATAAAAAACCTTTTATCTAACTATTTTTGTGAATGACTAATTTGTCCATGATTAATTAATGTTAATTAATTCAGTTGGTAGTTAAATTAGTTGGTGTTTCAAATTGGAGTATAGTTAGTGTTAGATGGTAAGAATTAGAGTAGAGTTTTTTCCTTAAAGTTTGAAGAAGAAGAAGAATTTGAGGAAAACTAGGATTTTGTGATTTTTTTGGTAGCAAAAATGAAATTTTATAGTGACGACGAAGATTCTACTGATGATGAAGAAGTAGGTGCATCTACAGATTATCGTTATTTCGATCCTACCTCTTTGGGTTATCTGTTGGAAGAACAAAAAACGTGTAAACCAAAGCAAAGTTGAGGATTTTACTCAAACAAATGAAGAATCAAACCAAAAAAATGAAGATCTTAATGTTTCTAATCGTCAAGTGTATGTGATAAGGATCTCGAAACATGTATTTGTAGCTTATAGGCGCCAAAATATAGATTTTTTTCTTTAAATTTTGAGTTATTTTCTGGCATATGTATTACCCAGAATCGACGGCTACGATGACACCACATCAGCCGATTGAACATCTTCCCAAAATATTATGAACCACAATCGGCGGATATGGTCAAGAACAATAGCCTATTGTGGTTCATATTTGGCGAGATTGTTAGATGAAAAAATTGGTTGTTATGGACTAACATATTGACTGATTGTAGCACTTGAATATTTTCCAAAAATAACCAAGTATACAATCGGTTGATGTATGTCGTTATATGAGCTGGTTGTAATCGAGAAAGTGGCCAGAAAAATTACACTTTGTTGAATGCTAGAATTGGCACACATGTCAGTTCACGTGTGTCGATTGTATATTTGGGGAATTTTCCCAAAAACAAGACCAGATGGAATCTGTAGATAAATATGTACCTAAAGGCGGATTGTTAATAATCAGTTAAAACGATTGTTCTTTATCCGCCGATTGTGTTGGCCTAAATTTTTAGTGTATATTATAGATTGTTGAAGCGCTCGGCGACGATCAACCTGAACCCGTGTCTCAGATGGGGCCTGATACTTCTGCCCACTACTACACTGATTTGGTATGGGAAAACAAGGACGATTCAAAACAATAGTTTGTGGACAGAGGCATAGAGATCAAATGCGCATTAATCTTAGGCCGTTGTTCGAGGCGTGATCTTTTATAAATTGTTTGCGAGAGAAGTGGCAAGATTGAAAGTCACAGGGCAAAGGACAAACCATATGTAAAGAAGACGTTGAGGATCTACATGACTGAATCAAAGAAGCATAACTGCCCGTTTTAATAATTAGTGCATACACTCAATAGTGTATATAAGCTTTCTCAGGTGATGAATGGTTGTAATAATCATGATAATCTGGAATCTCTTATTGGACACTCTTCCTTTTTTTGTGGGTTAAAATCACATCAATTCTCAACGGTAAATTCAATGAAGGAAAGTAAACCAAGTAATATTCTTAAGAAGATTAAGGAGGATGATCCTAGAAACTTGTCCATTTCAAGGAAAATTACGTGGCAAGAACAACCATCAGGAGGACAGAATGGTATGGATGAGTGGATAGTCGAGCAACACAACTACACAATGAGGAAGCGGGTAGTCGAGAAAAAGTGACTCGAATTTTCTTGACGCGTCCGAAGATGATCCAGTTGGCTCAATGCTATTATCAAATTTTGTTTATAGATTGTACTTACAAGACAAACAAGTACAACATGTCGTTGTTAAACATTGTTTGCCACACTTTAGATAAATAAACTTTCACGGTGGCATGGGGTTTTATGGATTAGGAGAATGATGTGAGTTTTATTTGGATGTTATAAACCTTGAAGGATATTTACCAAAGAGATCAAACGCCACGGTTCATAGTAACAATGTGATGAACTACTAATGAATGCAATAGATGTGGTTTTCTCGGATGTCAAACAGTTTCTTTGTACATGGCACATACAATGCAACATCAGATCGTATTGCAAGAGTCATATTCAATAAGCACTGGATGAACATGCCTCGATCTGGCTATCTCTTCCCGAATATGTGGAGCTGTGTTGTTCATTATTTTTGTCAGGGATCATTTCTTACATTCAACCAAAGAGAACAAAGTGTGATGAATCGCTTAAGGATCGAAGAATTGTTACAACACCCTTCAGGAATGACTGAAAAAATATGAGTCCAACATGAAACATTGAGATGAATTGCCAGATCAAATTAAGGGTACAATCACGTTGAATTAAATATTTGGATTTTTTTAACAAATGAACTATCGTATGTCCATGATTTTTCGCTTTCATATATTGAACCACTCTTAATTAATGAAAGAGATTTGCTTTTTAGTTACTTTGAATTTTTGTTAGAATTTTTTTATTAAATAAACAACAGAATCGACACTTACTGAAGTCTATATCCGCCGATTCTGGGACTAATAACACATTGTTCTGAAAAATTCCAGAACCGGCGAACGTGGATGACCACGACGGCCGATTGTGTCTATATAAGGGAACAAAAACATAGTAAGTTAGAATCGATGGATAAGTATGTATCGTATCCACCGATTCTGACTAGCTATTGAAAAAGATGAGAATTTTACTTGGAATCGGCTCATATGCACATACCTAATAGCCGATCGTGACCATTAAAAAGGGGGAATTTGAAGATATAAACAATTAGTGGATAGGCAAGTCCATACCCTCCGATTGCACAGTTAAAATTTTGAGAAAAAGGGAAAACAAACTTTAAACCATTTATATAACGTAATGAACCTTAAGTTCATCCATGCAAAAATAAAATATGTATTCGGATAATTATAACCCAAACTAAATAACGCAACGAGTCTTAGTTCAATTTAGGATACGAGTCTTAAAACCAAGTCTTAGATATCAGCAGTAGCACCAAGGTTTTAAAAACGGGTCACAGATCAGGTCACAACCTTTGGTCGTGACCGTTATAACGCGTTTTGACAGGTTTGAGCATGTTTTGGGCGAAAAAACGCATTCTTTTACGGGTTTTTTTTAATAACTGGTGTAATAACGGTTAAATAAAAGAAAAAATTGTGACCTAGAATTCCTATCTAACTATTTTAACATGCATGAAATGGTTATAACTGGTCTAAATAATGTTGTTACTATGTTTTTGATTTTATTTATTTATTTATTTTGATTTTATTTACTTCTTTGTTTTTGGGTTTTCTACATACAAATTTTTGGATATATAGTAAAATTCCTAATCATGAGTCTGTGACTTATAGCGATACATTCTAGTTACCGACAATATTTCATACACACATACTATCAACATGAAATTTTCAAAGACATAATGGTTACCTAATGTTTCAAGAATATAATGATCACCTAGCTAGAAAGTAGATACCTAGAATTTTATTTTTGTGGACACAAAGCAGAGGCCAAAAATGGATTTGGAAGAGTAGTACTAGTGAATACGTAGAAACGAATAGTTTGGTACTATTATTTTCTTTCTCTTCGATATGAATTAGTCTTTTAATAAAAGAAGAGGAAAAATGAGCATTCAATAGAATAAATACCTCTTTTTTTCTATTTCTTGCGCAAAGGAAATTTTGAAAGTTATGGGTTTTAAATTTCTCAAGTACAAGTTTAAGAGGTAATATGAATATTTTTATAGAATTTTCATTCAATTAAAATTATAATCCGTTGATACGTTGTTAATTTATTTATTGACTATTTTTTTTTTCATCATGATGCCAATGAATGATGTTGATGTTGAAAATTATGTTTGATTTTGGATTGAGTAGTTAGAACTTTAATAATTTATTTGTTGTAGTCATGCTTTAGTTCTTGCTATATTAAGACAACGTTATGGGGGACGCAATCTATTTCTCCCTGGCTTAACAAGGTTCGCGACAAATTTTATTGCAATCAAAATTATCATTGATCAACGCAATGCAATTGAGAGTCTTTTGTTGACCAAGATTTTGTGAAATCATTAAAGGGAAAAAAACATTTGGCTAAAGATGTGAAGAACATTATTTTGAATGAAATGTTTTAGCACACATGCCAAAACGTATGTATGATGGTTGGTCCTTTATTGAAAATGGTTTTTTTCTTGGATTCATACAAACCTACCATGGGTTATTTGTTTCATGTTGTTGCTACATGTGTGGAAACTATACAAAAGGGTTTGGGATCAACCCGAAATAGTTTTATTGTAGGTGTAATAAACGGACAATGGAAGATCAGTTGAGTTCTCCTCTTCATGCTACGAGTCATTTTCTGAATCCATTTACATCTAAAACCCAACAACCAATCTCATCGACAATGAAATTTCTCATCCCCAAGTTTGTCTTAATGAATTTATATTAAGAATGATTAGGTTAAAGTTATTAAACTTCAAGCACTAGTTTAATTATTGTAAGTTTTTAAAATTTGGAGTCTTTAATCATGTAGGCTTGGGATACCTTATTATTATTTTTAAAATTATAGTCGTAAGTTTGAAAAAAAATGCACAAGAATTTTTTTATTTTTTTAAATTAAGAAAAACCGGTTATAACGGGCGTGAAAACAGGAAAAACTGTTTAAAAAACTTATGTTAAAATGATATTTAGAAGAAAAATACGTAAAAATCAATTTTAGAAAAATAATTATAACAGATCTAACTTGATGGGATATTTTAGTTATACCGTAAGAGCACGGTCGTCGATGAGACAGTATGCAAGTACGGTTCGTTTCACATGAATTTCATAATCGTAATTTCCAATTTTTAGTCAATTATATTGTGCTAATGACAAATATGATTTGGTGATTATATTCTAAAAATAAAATAAAAGATGAAATTATTTTTTATACAAATTAAAGTAAAACCTAGGATGTTGAGATTCCATCACTACTATGCCTAGTAGATGTTTGCAACCATTCTCTATATTTTTTCAAAATAATACCCAAGACGACTACGGACAATTAATTGCGTTTTGGAAAATAAATCATCTAAATTAATTATTTGTCTCAAAGGATTTGATAATCATCTTCACTATAAAATGTTATTCTCTAATAAGAATATTTAAAACGATTAATTAGGCATCATGGGACACATGAAGAAGTTATTATCATGATTAATCAAGAAGTAGGACCAAGATAAATTTTTATAGAAAACAATTATAACATCTTAGAAAACACAATAGGACTTCCTCCCTAATCCTAGCAAGATATTTAGCTAGTCATAGCAATTGAGGCACAAGAAAGTAGAGAATAAACCATTAATTTTAATAATTTAAAAGAGTTTATAAAGAAGAACTGACTCATAGCGTCGCAGAAACATTAAATTTCTCTATTGAATTTACGACAACTTTTTGAAAGTATTAGAATTGAAATTGTCGATAGGACTGTAGTAGAAACCGTTTCTAAAACTGTTGAATACGAAAGTAATGAAAAATGTTTCTACGACTTTTCTGAAAGGTAATTTTCTTCTTCTTCCTCCTCCTTGAGCTTTTGTACAAAACAATGGCTTTTAATCTGATTTTTTTTTAACTTGATTTCTGGCCGAGACAGCCCTCCTAAATCTTCGAATATCTTCTCAAGTCTATTTTCTTTTATGATATAAATTCTCGGGAATAAAACCCGAGAATATTTTCTTCCTTGAAACAGTTGTACTTAGTGATTATGTGATTCTCTTCTACACTCGATCTAGTAAATAAGGAGAAAGGAAATAAGATCTCCCTTTATTACAAAGAGATATCCTTTATATCATATAGAATCCGTGAATATTTCGGTTCCTTTTTTAACACGAAACCAACTCTTTTTAAGAGATTTCTTTCGATCTATTGATGTTTCCATAATTTTATTAACTTTTATTAATAAGGTAGGACAATATCTTGTCTAAAAACTACCAAAATTCTCCTTCTAAATCACGCACAACTCGAACAAAAGAGAGTTTGAAATTCCCGCCAATAATATTATTTGAATTCGGAAGAGGTGGTGCTTTTATCAATTCGTGGGTGCCTTTATCCAAAACCAGGAGTGTCTTTAACACTTCTTAAGGGTGCTTTTCGTATTTTTTCAAGCCAATTTTTCCATATTTATTTATTCTTCAACAAATACCTAAAAACATATTAGTACAAAAATTGAGAACTATTAATTCAAATATGATATCAAATAAGACACATAAATGTGTCTATCACAAATAACGCCACTTTTCTTATTTATCGGTGTTATTTAGATATGGATATAGTTGACCCTCACGGGCACGCTATATAGGCGTGACCGTTTTAAGAGCCGTTTTCTCATAAAAAACGGTCGTTTTTCAAACCTTGAAATCAACTATTGACCATTTCACACCTTTACTATACTGATAAGTAGACATGAAGGGTTTTAGAGTCTTGATTTTGGGGAAACTAAATGAGAAAGAGAGAGATCGAGAGATTAAATTAGAGATGACAACAACAATTGCCACACCAAAAAAATTAAATTAGAGGAGAGAAATGATAACAATAATTATATATTTATATCTAGAGTAACAAGTTTATAGCCGCAGTTTTGATGATTAGGAAGAGACTTGTGATCCATTTTAGCGAGGGTGGCTTTGTCGTAGACTATTAATAGTTTTATTGAAAATCTCGTGCATATAGCGTTTTCCTTACACCTTAGAAAAGTAGAGACTCCTAGATCCATATTAAAAGCCTCATAGCCTCAGTTATATTATAACAAATCCCACTCTGCCAGGCCTAGGTAATATAAGATATCGGTGCTTGAAATAGTCGTCCTTAACATATATAGGACCTAGGGTGGAAAAAAAAGTCCTACTTTTTTTAATAATTTTTTAAATTTATAATATGAACAATTTATAATTAAAAAAAATCTGAACTCCCAATGTATTTAGAATAATAAAAACTAAATTGTGATTCCAAGTAAAAAACTCAACAAAAAACACCTAGAAAACAAAGCATTATTCATATACAATTACATGATATATGTAGCATTTTACATTTTAAAATACAAAAAGTATCACACGAATCACATATATATTATATTTTAAGATATAAAAAAATAATACATGTACCACATATGAGAAACAAGAAATTTTAGGTGACTTATATTGTATAAGATGTTCTTATGTTACCCATAAAGGATGCTTTTTTATAAGTAATACGAAAAATCTATGACCAATATTGTTAGTAGCACCAAAAACCTAAAAAATAAAAATATTAGTAGTAATACTTTATCATGTTAAAAGTCAATGTTTTACAATTTTTGGAAGACGAACTATGACAAAACTGTTCATACATAGTGAAGAGATTTTTTTTTGCCTTTTTATTTTTGGGCCTATGGCAATCAACCATCCCGCCCTACTTGAAAGACGGCCTTGTTGGGTAATTGCATAAGGATTTTGTAAACTGCAGAACCAGACTATAGTTGGTGAAAGCTATAGTTGGAACATGATCAGCATTTTCATATTCATTAATGCAGACTAAGTGTGGAGGTGAATGATCTAATGATGAATTAGACAGTTATTGTAGTGATGATGAATTAGAGACTGACAGTAATAGACTAAAGAAGGTGAGATGGTGATTAAAAGTTCAGCACCACCATCAGAAGCCTTTTTGATTTCCATCTCTTAAAGGAATGCATCATGCTTTCTCCACAAAGCAATCTCATGTCTTTTACGGGTTTCCTCTTTAATAACTTCATCCCGCTCCTTCATTTCCGTCTGACCAGGGAACAATAAAACCTCCTCCAACTTGGTTTCGACACCGAAAACAAATTTGCAGATGTCGTGGCTAACCTTTTGTTGTAATTTTCTGTCAATGTCGTATTGATGGATAGCTCCGTAATTGCCACTCTTAAGACTGTCTATAATGGCTATACAAAAAACAAATTCAACAACAAACATAAGTATCACAAAAGATTAAAAAAATTGAATAACAAGGATTATTCAACAATAAATTCTAAATGAACACAACAGTATCGACGGATAAGAAAATGCTTATCCACTGATTCTAACCATAAAAGTGAACAGAGAAATAAGTAAGTAAGAATCGATGGATAAGACACATATGTATCCACCTATTGTAGCTTAATGAGAAAACTGGAAAAAATGAACACAACCAGAATCGACGGATACATATGTGTCATATTCACCAATTCCTACTTACTCACAAAACTCAAAAAAAAAAAACATATCTAGAATTGTTGGATACTACAGATCGTATATATCGATTCTCATCTGAGAAAAGTAAAAAAAAAAACATTAAAAACAACAGAATTGGTGGATATAATATGTCATATCCAACGATTCTGGATATTTTATTTTTTAAGTAAGAATATGAACAAAAATCGACGGATAAGCATGTGTCTCATCCACCGATTCTCATCTCAGAAAAGTAAAAAAAAAATGAACACAGTAGAATTAGTGGATACGATATGCCTTATCCAGCCTCCTAGGCTATTTATTTACGGCGAATATGAAAAGAAATCGGCGGATAAGCATGTGTATATCCACTGATTGTGTTGCGTCTTCTTCATGTCCATGAATAACATAACCAGAATTGGTGGACACGGTAGTTTCGCATCCATCGATTCTGGTAATATTTTAGGATTTTGATTTAAAAAAAGTAACATTTAAACTTATAGATGAATCGAAGATGCTATTAGAATAATGGATTTATAGATATTTACCTTATAGATCGAAAGAGATGGGAGATTTGAGTAACTGATGTGTATCGTAGGTGCAATCAAATTAGTGATCTTATTTCCACTCAATTAAAGAATAATATAATAGAAAGTCAAGTTCGTTCCCATGAGGAGCAAGGTGTTTAAGTTGTCAAATGTCACAAAGGGGGATTTTAGCAAAGTAAATAAGAAAGCAATTAAAAGTAAATTTGTAAGCTATGGAGAGAGAATATGACCGAGGAACCCTTCTTTGTTACTAAATAATCATTGAATTAATATATTCATCTACTCATTTTAATCATAGATTATTACCAACCATAGAATAACAATTAAATTAGTGGATATAGAAGTTCTCGCCTACCAGATTCCATTCGTCCTAACCACCTAGTAATAGATCACTCAGGGTGTAATTTGGTCGAATGTTTTATATTTTATGAATTTTTAGGTTAATCCTAGCAGTTAGACTCTTAGATCAAGGTCCACTTACTAGTGTTGTTCATACACACAATTGTTCCACTGAATCCCTCTGCAAGGTCTCGTGTTCTCTACTTGTGTACGAGTCAATGGACTATTACTTATCTCACAACTCAATACTAGCAATAAATTAAATCAACAAATCAATTTAGTTGGCCACCTAAACAATCAATCATGAACATTATTTATAGTATAAACAAATGATAATCATATGAAGAACTCATAATAGAATCATATATTAAATCAAATCATGTTTAGAACTTAGAATTCATCCTCAATCAATAATGTTTTTAGCTGCTTATGGATGTAGAAGCATCCATGTTATACATAAGAGTAAAGAATTCGTTACAATGGTAAAACCGCTCCAAACCCTAGCTTTTGCTCCTTGTGTTGTTGATCTCCTCCAAGACTTGTAAAGTTGTGTAAAAAATTCTCTTCTTAGGTTATGGAAGTCTTCTTATATAGTCTTCATCATATCTAAGTGTTAGAGTCCTAATGGGACTATGATACCTTGATTTAGAAGTCAAAAATGTGTCTTAGAAGTGACTCCCGTCGTGATATAATCGGTAGTATCAATCCTCCTCTTTCTACCGATTGTTGGTGTCCAAAAACAAGAGTTTTCTAATGCCAAAATTGTCCATAATCGGTAGTCAAGATACCCTCTTTATCTACCGGTTGTTAGAGCTCAAAATATGACTTTTCCTGTGTCCAAAACTTGCCATAATCGGTAGACTCGATTCCTATCATATCTACTGATTTTTGGAGCTCAAAACAAAGTTTTTTTGTGTCCGAAGCTGCCTATAATCGGTAGTTAAATTTCCATGTTATCTCCCGATTATTTTGCTGAGTGTTTCGCTCTTTTGTTTCGGCTATTTTGATCATAACTTCCTCATACGAACTCGAAATGGCCTCATTCTTTTTGCGTTGGCTTGATATTTCAATTACCTTCAAGAAGAAACTCTGGATTTGAACGAGTTGAACTTGGTCTTCGGTCCTTTTTCTCATGTAAAACTTAATTTCCTTGTTATTTCATGTCGCAGTGAACTCTTTTTTTCTTGTTTGGCCTTGGGACACTTGAATACTTGTAGTAATTCACTTTTAGCTCTTTTGTAGTCACTTTCACTCTTATTCGGATGATTCACCTAATAGAAACAAATGAAACAAAAGAAGAGTAATAACAAGTAATATGCAAGAATTATAGCAAATATTAGTATGGAATTGACATTAAAATCACGTGAAGTAAGCACTTACCAGTAATAAAAAATAATGAAAAGGGAAAGAATTTGGAAAGTTTATATGGAAATGAAAAAATTGTTTTTATTTCGGATTTTTAATAGATTTGGAAAGCAATGAAAAGGAAAAGGATTTTTATTTATATTATGATTTTAGTAATAGGGTTAATTAATGAGTAAAAAGTAGTTCACTATTTTTGACCAAAATTAGACACCCCTTATCCTACTCTTTAGTTGTGAGCAAAATTAGGTAGACCTTAAATAAAACGAGTATGCCTTAAATTAGCAGTTATCATTTTGCCAAACTATGTTATTAATATAATTACAAAACTAATTAGGTCTACTCTTAAAAAGACATCTACATTGCAAGATACGCCAGTACCATTTCACTTCAGAGAGGGAATCAAATTAGCCAGGTTCTTGATTCTACAAAAACAAGGCATCACACTTCAAACAAAAAAATAATAGTATAATATGTTAACGTAAAACTGTAACAATGGAATAAACTTAACAGAAGAATGAAACTGTTTACGTTAGAAAAAATAAAATCATTCTGATATTGATGCACAAATTGGACAGAGCCACCTGCTCAGCAAATTGTCCTTAACACAATATTTCTCGGGTATTCCTCAAAAATGAGTGATGTTATACCCCTACTGAGAACTTATGTCCAGGATAGAACTGCCCGTTATTAATTGAATTAGCACAACTCAATTAACCCTTTAGATCTTAACATCATTTAGACGAAGAAGAAAAAGAAAAAATTAAATAAACACTCAGTGCGCAAGCAAAGCAAGAAGAGGGGAAAAGAGCGAGGGATAGTAGCCTGCTCTGGGATGGTTTGAAATGAAGAAAACCATTTGCTTTTATAGGCGAAAATGTGAGAGGAATTGAATTTGAATTAATGGGAAAATAAATTCGAATTAAATTGTATTAATCACGGTTTGGAAAAAACGGTAACAAATCTTTTGTATTAGGAAATAACTCACAAAAACGGTAAGTCTTGATAGGGCACACGCAAGCTCACGACCCGCGTGCGTTCTTCGGTGCGAAGCATCGCACATGTGTGAAAAGAATGCATTAATCCACTAGCACATTGCCTTAGTCCTCCCTCAACCACAAAAGCATCTAAACCCTAAGGGCCCTCCCTTAGTTGCAAATTTTGTGGTAATATGGGAGAACTCATCTTTAGTTTTTCCAATGTGGGACTAACTAAAGGTTCTTCATTCACAAATTAGTGAAAATTGAAATGATGTTTCCACCCAATTTATGAGCTAGTGTCCCATTGATTCTAGGATCCAATCCTACCAAGACTATCAATTTTAATTTTCAAATACATTTTTCTCCAACAATCCCCCACATGAATGAAGAAACCGATAAAAAATCAGAAATCAGAAAACGAGAAATACCTCTTAGGCAATAGGTGTCCATAAGGTCTTGAACCTTTTCTTAGTGAGAAATTACCGGAACTACTTGATGGACAGTGAACGCGATGTCTTGAACTGCCATCGTTTGGTGTAGTTCATCAATAGCTTCCACGCGAGATATCTCTGAAAGTGCTGTTAAGTTCATGCCGTTGTGTCCATTTTGGCCCTGGACATATCCCGTTTCTCAGAATGCTCTAGAGAATCAGCTCAGTTCTCATAGGAAGCGGCCCACTTCCTCATTCAGATATGTGAGTTCTATCAAGAGTATTTACTGCTACACCCCACTTTAATCTTTGAAACGATAGAACTCATTAAGACTTAATGATAAGTCATCCTCACATGCAGTCACACTATCACGTATACACCATAGGGAAGGGACAGAGAATGAAATTCTCTGATAGTGTTTCCTTTAACCCACCACAAATTAGTTGTCTCATTCGAAACCTTGATCTTAGGATCTCCAGTCAGCAAGGTTGAGTGTCCTTCATGGCAAGTTTATTTGATGAGCTTAAGCCCCATCCCCTCGATGCATTACTAACTATCTCTTTGGACAATCCTTTCGTCAAAGGGTCCGTGATATTCTCTTTAGACCTCACAAACTCAACAGAAATAACGCTAGTTGAGATTAGTTGTTTTAGAGAATTGTGTCTTCTACGAATATGTATAGACTTTCCATTATAGCTGCTGTTTTTAGCATTTGCTATTGCATCTTGACTATCACAATGTATAGATATAGCTGGCACAGGCCTATGCCAGAGAGGAATGTCTTCTAAAAAGCATCTTAGCCAAGCGGCTTCCTCTCCTGCTTTATCTAATGCAATAAACTCGGATTCCATCGTGGATCGAGCGATACATGTCTGTTTGGAACTCTTCCAAGATACATACCCACAACCTAAAGTGAAAACGTATCCACTTGTAGACTTAGACTCCTCTGAGTCTGCTATCCAGTTTGTGTCACAATATCCTTCAAGGACTGCAGGGTATCTCTCATAATTTAATCAAAAGTTTAAAGTGTATTTCAGATACCTTAACATTATGATAAGTGCATCCTAGTGCTCTTGTATCTGATTACATGTATACCTACTTAACCAACTCACAGCATATGCAATGTCTGGTCTCGTACAGTTCATTAAATACATCAGACTTCCTATGACACGTGAATACTCAAGTTGTGAAACTCCATTACCCTTGTTCTTCTTGAGTCTACAACAAGGATCATATGGAGTACTCGCAGGTTTACTATCAAACTGGTTATATCTCCTAAGTACAGATTCAACGTAATGAGATTGACTAAGACTGTATCCGTTAGATTCTCTTCTAATTTTCATCCCTAAGATTACATCAGCGGGACCTAAGTCTTTCATGTCAAAGTTCTCATTCAGCATGTTCTTAGTGGAATTAATTACATATATGGTTGTACCCAGTATAAGCATATCATCAACATACAAGCATACAATCACACATGCATCATTCACAAGTTTAGTGTAAACACACTTGTCAGATTCATTTATTTTAAAGCCACTAGAAATCATTACATGATCAAATTTTTCATGCCATTGTTTGGGTGCTTGTTTCAAGCCATACAAAGATTTTTTAAGTTTACAAACTTTGTTTTCACAACCTTTCACTACAAAGCCCTCAGGTTGGTCCATATATATTTCTTCATCTAATTCACCATTTAGAAACGCTGTTTTTACATCCATTTGATGTATCTCTTAGTTATGAATGGCAGCGATAGCAATTAACATCCTAATGGAAGTAATTCTCGTGACAGGTGAATAAGTGTCAAAGAAATCTACACCTTCTATTTGTTTATAGCCTTTAGCTACTAGTCTAGCTTTATACTTTTCCACAGTTCCATCTACTTTACGTTTTCTTTTGAAGATCCATTTACATCCTATGGGTTTACACCCTAGAGGTAAATCTACAATCTCCCAAGTCTCATTCTGAATAATGGAATCCATTTCACTAATAGTGGATTCTTTCCACCATGGAGCTTCAGAAGAAGTCATGGCTTCTCTATAAGTTTGAGGATCAGTTTCAGCTAAACAAGTTATGAAGTCTGACCCAAAAGTTTTTTAAGCTCTGAGTCTTTTGCCTCTTCTAGGTTCAAAAAAAAGTTCATCTTCTTGTACAGATGAGGTATGACTATAAGAAGGGACATCTAGGGGGTCTACACATATCATGCGAGATTCAGATTTCAAAGGAAAAATATTTTCAAAAAATACAGCATCCCTAGATTCCATAATGGTGTTCACACCAATTTCTGAAATATCAGAACTCACAACCATAAACCTATAAGCAGTAGTGTGTTCAGGATACCCTATGAAGACACAATCAACAGTTTTGGGTCCTATCTTGGTACTCTTAGGTGGAGGGATAAAAACCTTAGCCAAACACCCCCACACTTTGAAGTATGCATAAGAGGGTTGCGTACCTTTTCATAATTCATATGGAGATTTGTCTGATCCTTTAAAGGGTACTCTGTTCAGGAAATAGCAAGCTGAGAGGACGGCCTCCCCCCACAAGTTCGCAGGTAGTACTGAACTAATTAACATGGCATTCATCATATCCTTAAGGGTTCGGTTTTTCCGTTCAGCCACACCATTAGATTGTGGTGAATAAGGAGGGGTTACTTCATGAATGATACCATGTTGCATGCAGAAATCTCCTATAGGGATTACATATTTACTATCACGGTCAGACCTAACGGTTTGAATGGTATTACTCATTTGGTTTTCAACTTCTAATTTATATATCTTAAAGGCTTCTAAGGCATCATCCTTACCTTTAAGTAAATAAATATGAAAATACCTCGTACAGTCATCTATGAATGTGACAAACCATTTTTTACCACCTCTAGTTTGAATTGATTTCATGTCAACTAGGTCTGAGTGAACTAATTCTAAGGGTTTAGAATTTCTTCGAATATTTTTCTTATAAGACTTTTTAGCATATTTTGATTCTACGCATATTTCACATTTATGTTCATTTTCCAAAGTGAATTTTGGAATGCAGCCTATGCTTGCCAGTTTGTTCATTGATTTATAATTTACATGACCAAGTCTACCATGCCAAACATTCAATGACACACAGACATAAGAAGAATCATTTTTAATCATTTCAATAGAGGTTACATTCAATTTGTATAAACCCTCAGTCTTATAGCCCTTTCCTACATAATCTTTGCCCTTAGTTATAATAATTTTCCCATATTCAAATACAATTTTAAATCCCTTATCATCTAACACACCACTAGAAACAAGATTCTTGCAGATGTCCGGAACATGTAGAACTTCATTCAATGTAAGAGTTTTTCCGTAAGTGAGCTTCATCCCAACTTTTCATTTTCCCGCAACCTGTGCTGCGGACGAGTTACCCATATAGAGCTTTTCTCCTTCCCCTACCGTCTGATAGGAGGTGAACATCTCTTTGTTTCCGCAGACATGTTTGGTAGCACCAGAGTTTACTCACCAGTCGCTCACATTGGTAACCAAATTAACTTCGGACACCGTGCCAGAAAACTCATTCTTGTTGCTTTCAACTAAATTTGCATTTGGTTTTTTAAAGTTAACATCCTTACGTTTTCTACATTGTATTTCCATATGGCCAGAAATACCACCAACATAACATGCACCTTTAATTTTACCAATGCCATATTTTGGTTTTGGAAAAATACCTTTCCTTTGCGGACCAGGCTTGCGTTTGTTGTGATCCAGGCTTGAAGAAGACTTGTGTTCGCTGACATGGGCTTTGTTGGACATGTCTTTGCGGAAGATACATTTTTGTCTTTTGAGTACAGCAATTCTTCTACTTGAATCTTCTTACCCAATTCCACCATGCTAACTTCACCAGTTTCATGTCTCAGTCTTCTTTTGTACTCATCCAAGAAGTAGGTAATTTCTCAATCACCGCAGACACTTGAAATGTTTCATCAATTACCATACCTTCAGCAATAATTTCATTAATAATTTGTTGAAGTTCTAGAAATTGGTCTACAACAGATTTGTCATTAACCATTTTGTATTCCAAAAACCGAGCAACTAAAAACTTCTTACTCCCGGCAGTTTCTGCTTCATACTTAGCTTCTAATGCAGTCCATAGATCAAATGCATTAAAATTTTCATTTGCATTATAGAAGTCATACAGTGCATCTTCTAAACAATTAAGGATATGGTTTTTAGCCATATAATTCTGCCTACTCCAACTTTTTAATTCTCCTTCATTTTCAGGTTCATTTAGAGTTTCATCAAAAGGCTTCAGAACCAATTCATCTAACATGTGATAACTCAGAAAAAATAACATTTTTGATTGCCATCTTTTGAAGTATTTCCCTAAGAACTTCTGAGGTCTGTCAATATCACTTTTTGCCATTGAAACAAAATTAATTAAAATATTGTGTTAAGATTGTTGACGTAAAACTGTAACAATGGAATACACTTAACAGAAGAATGAAATTGTTAACGTTAGAAAAAATAAAATCACTCTGATATTGATGCACAAATTGGACAGAGCCACCTGCTCAGCAAATTGTTTAACACAATATTTCTCGGGTACTCCTCAAGAATGAGTGATGCTATACCCCTACTGAGAACATTTGTCCAAGATAGAACTGCCCGTTATTAATTGAATTAGCACAACTCAATTAACCCTGTAGAACTTAACAACATTTAGACGAAGAAGAAGAAAAAAAAATTAAATAAACACTCAGTGCGCAAGCAAAGCAAGAAGAGGGGAAAAGAGCGAGGGATAGTAGCCTGCTCTGGGATGGTTTGAAATGAAGAAAACCATTTGCTTTTATAGGCAAAAATGTGAGAGGAATTGAATTCGAACTAATGGGAAAATAAATTCGAATTAAATTGTATTAATCACGGTTTGGAAAAAACGGTAACAAATATTTTTGTTTTAGGAAATAACTCACAAAAACGGTAAGTCTTGATAGGGAACACTCAAGCTCGCGACCCGCGTGCGTGCTTCAATGCGAAGCACCGCACATATGTGAAAAGAATGCATTAATCCACTAGCCCATTGCCTTAGTCCTCCCTCAACCAAAAAAGCATATAAACCCTAAGGGCCCTCCCTTAGTTGCAAATTTTGTGGTAATATGGGAGAACTCATCTCTAGTTTGTCCAATGTGGGACTAACTAAAGGTTATTCATTCACAAATTAGTGAAAATGGAAATGACGTTTCCACCCAATTTATGAGCTAGTGTCCCATTGATCCTAGGATCCAATCCTACCAAGACTATCAATTTTAATTTTCAAATACATTTTTCTCCAACATAATATCCGATTGTATTAATTTTATTTTATTTTTACAAATAAAAAGTTATACTATAAAAGAAAACTATGTACATGGGGTGTTGCCAATCACAAAAGGAATGATCAACTTACACATATACTGCAGTTTCTCATGAAGCTTGATATAGGGGCTCCCAAATCCTGGAGGGGCTCCTAGTCGAGGCGAGGTGACCCAATTTTTCGTTAAGGGGTGTCCTGGGGGTAAAATTATATGTCCATTTTACCCTTTACTCAATTAAAACCTAAACAACATTAAAACACTAATCATTTCATTAAACTCAAAATCTCAAAAACCTCTTAAAAACCTCTTGATTAATCGTCGATTCGAAAAAAAATTCATCGATTAAACTCAACAATTCGTGATGATGAATCACAGTAATGCGGTAGAAGGTAGTAGTGATGGCAATCAACATTCCTCTTTTGAACCTAATCAAGATATTAATCAAGAAATCGGTGATCAAAATCAAAATCAATCACCGCAATAACCACCAATGGTGTATCTAAGGAATTGAACAAAACCCATGTTATTATTAGAACTTCTAATTGATTGATTGGCATGTTTGATCGTGTTTTTAGTTTTAAAAAATTGGACACAGTTGATGTTACGGCTGGGTTCGTGTGTAAAACCCAACCGTAATATACATGTTCTTCATATTACGGTTGGGTTCGTGTGTAAAACTCAACCGTAATATATCATGTTCTTGAGTATTACGGTTGGGTTCGTGTGTAAAACTCAACCGTAATATAACATGTTCTTGAGTATTACGGTTGGGTTTTCTTCAATACCCAACCGTAAATTGTAGGGTAGAAGATGAATATTTAAGGATATTACGGTTGGGTTTTAAGCCAAAACCCAACCGCAACTAATCTTTAAACCTCAATCGTAAAATTAGATAAATAGATTTTAAGATTTTTCATTTCTATCTTGTAGAGAATTGAAAGACGAAGCTAACCCAAAAAAATAAGGTCAATCGGACATCGTATGAAGGAGTTACGGTTGGGTTTATTGGCGAACCCAACCGTAACTATTCCTGGATACAAATAGATTTCACAGTTTTGATCATAACTCCTTCATACGATGTCCGATTGACCTCATTTTTTTTGGGTTAGCTTCGTCTTTCAATTATCTAAAAGATAGAAATTAAAAAATCTTAGAATATATTTATCTAATTTTACGATTGGGGTTTAAAGATTAGTTACGGTTGGGTTTGGTTGAAAACCTAACTGTAAATCTGGGGAAGGTTTATTCTTCATATTACGGTTGGGTTACAGTTGGGTTTTTAGGCAGAACCCAACCGTAAATACATGTTGACATTGTAACAAAAACTAACACAATAAGTTACGGTTGGGTTTTAACCCAAAACCCAACCGTAAATTATACTGGATACCACAAAATTGGATTCTCTAATTTGTGTGATTTTTCAGTTTTTCTTTGTTTGAATGACCCAATTTACCTTCAATCTAGTTAAAATGATTGAATAAGTTCACTTTTTTTATTTTGAAACCCAAATTTGACATTAAAAGTCAATGATCCAAGGGATGGCTTACGGTTGGGTTTTAAGGCAAAACCCAACCGTAACTATGGGAAAAAATGGTGTTCTTCATTTTTCTTCGACTTACGGTTGGGTTATTAAACAAACCCAACCGTAACTTCAAATGTAGGATATGAAGATTCAATTAAGATTTACGGTTAGGTTTTCAACCAAACCCAACCGTAACTAATCTTTAAACCCCAATCGTAAAATTAGATAAATATATTTTAAGATTTTTCATTTCCATCTTGTAGAGAATTGAAAGACAAAGCTAACCCAAAAAAATGAGGTCAATCGGACATCGTATGAAGGAGTTATGATCAAAACGGTGAAATCTATTTGAATCCAGGAATATTTACGGTTGGATTCGCCAATAAACCCAACCGTAAATATGAGATTTTTGGGCTTCATTGAGACCAAATTTACGGTTGGGTTTATTGGCGAACCCAACTGTAACTATTCCTGGATACAAATAGATTTCACCGTTTTGATCATAACTCCTTCATACGATGTCCGATTGACCTCATTTTTTTTTGGTTAGCTTCGTCTTTCAATTCTATACAAGTTTAGAAATGAAAAAAAAATCTTAAAGTATATTTATCTAATTTTACGATTGGGGTTTAAAGATTAGTTACGGTTGGGTTTTGTTGAAAACCTAACCGTAAATCTTAATTGAATCTTCATCTCCTACATTTGAAGTTATGGTTGGGTTTGTTTAATAACCCAACCGTAATATGAAGAACAAATTAGTTACGGTTGGGTTTTCAAACCCAACCGTAAATCTGGGGTGTTCTTGGTGTTACGGTTGGGTTCGACATGAAACCCAACCGTAAGTTTCTCTGAATAACAAAAAATCCATCTTTCAAATCGTGATTTCATCAAATTTGAGCCATAAAAAGATCAAGAGTTTAAGCTAGATGTATACTCAATGCTACTATGGTTGATTGAATCAAAATCTAGGGTTTTAAAAAAAAACGACAAAATTTTCTTACATTTCATCTAGTTTTTCTTCCCACAAAACACAAATTTAAAAAAAAAGATTGAATTCAGTTTTTTAGATACAAGATTATGTTTAAATAATCATGATTAGCTTAATCTAATCTTAACTAATTAATATAATTAAGATTACTAATCAGGGGTTGTTTGAGTATTGTAAAAATATTATGGATAAGGGGTTTTTAAATTTTACTTCAAAATATTTCTATTTTGCTTGTTATTGGAACCCCTTCAGGATATGGGAGCCCTCGTATCAAGCCTCTTTCTCATTGGTATAGAGCTTGAGAAATAGGTACATTACTAAAGATGTCATCAGTATAAGTCCACAAGTTTAATCAAAGTCAAAATCTCATCCAAAGACCTACATCTTGCTCAACGTATTCGGATGTTTCTCTCCTTCCGTGCCTCCCACGTGATGGCATATGGGATTAGAGGCCACACTATCTTACAAATCCCATTAATGGTTCCAACAGTCCAAGTTTCCAGTTGTTGTCTAACTGCACTAAAGTTCACCTATTTAACGCCACAAGCATCATTAAAGTAGTTTCGTAATGTCTTTAGAAAGTCACATTGAAGAAGTAGGTGTTGTATAGTTTTTTCTTCGCAATGGAGCACACGCAATAGATTCTAACACGTTGTGCTGAAGTACTGCTCTTGTGGGTATGGAATTGGTAGTGTGGTCCGTATAAAAACGGAACATCAGGAGGTAGTTTAGGAAATAGAAGCTTCGTTATAAAGCCATAATTTGTATCTTCCTTGATGAGAATATGATAGATTTTGGTAGTTGTAAAATCACCTTCAAGCAAGTCATCCCATGTATTTAAATGGAAAAATAGAAAATATATCCCGGATTTGAATCATCAGTTAGAGATCTCTCCCGTATAATTAAAAATTAAGAGATATATCTAAGTTGTCCATTTTATCCGTTAAATGGTCAAGATAGCACATGCATGGTTTTACACATGTCATTTTCGAGCAGTTATACCCTTGTCATTTAAATTGGGTTTCTACAAGTCCCCATGTGTGGATGAACGACGCATATCATCCGAGATCCGAGATCCAACAAGAAAAAAGATTTCGAATAAAAAACAGATGAAATCCTAATATCATAGAAACGACCTTGTTGCCCTTTAGTTACGACAAAATTACAAAAAAATAACAGATGAAATCCTAATATCATAGAAACGACCTTGTTGCCCTTTAGTTACGACAAAATTACAAAAAAATATGTGGCAGTTATAATCTTTTGTCCTTCTTTCACATGTTATATATATAAACACACAGATACCGTGAAGCTTTTGAGATCTGGTTACCTTTCCCAAAAATTTGAAGTTTGATTATGGAAAAAGGCTCAACATCAAAATCATTAATTATTTTTTTCTGATAAATCAAACAAAATCAGTAAGGTTTATGAATGTTTTTATGCAAATAAGAAATGATATTATGATTTGTGAGCACATTTTGAAGAAAAAAAGGACATTAGAAATGTAAAAAAAGAAACATAATATACGCAATTGGGTACCTAAGAAAACTAAGAAATACAGATTGTCTTAATTTTCCCTTGTCTTCACCTAATTAATAAACAAACATTGTCTTAAACTTAGTAATATGTCTTCAATAGTTAACATAAGGAAATTGTTGATGGTATGCTTGACAGGGCCACTTCCTTTGTTGATGTTACTAATGGGCAAAGTGATCACACCAATTCTAGTTGTCTTAACTTTGGCGTGCTTCCCTTTTGGCTTAGTAGTTGTAGATAAGGAAGTAGCAATCTTGATCTTCTTTGGAGTTGCAGATGTTGAAGTTACAGATGCACTGCCCCTGCTCCTCCTGATCCTGGTGCCCTTATTCTTCTTATTTGGAGTTGAAGCTGTGGTAGCAAAATCCAACATTCATATTCAACCAAATTTCTACATCACACCAAAAAAGCAAATATTTAATTTCAAAAACAGTAATACATGTTAATACATGAGCATGAAAAACATAAAAGAACAAATTATCTCCAATGAACAAACATTGTTCATACAAATTTATAAACCATAATAGCAACCATAAGACATGACATTTTTATCAAGCATATGTTTCTAAAATCCCTTATGCATAAGCATCTAACATCATGACTATACCCTATTCCGTAGTCAATTTGCATCTAATCAGGGTGATTCTTAAAACCCAACAAAGAAACCAAAACACTATGGCGATCAAGTCATTTTAAACACTAAACTCACCCCTGCCATAGGAATCATATGCAGAATACATACACATACAATATCTTCTCAGTAAGTAATACTCCCTCCGTTTCAGGAAAAGAGTTACTTTCTCTTTAAATTTTTGTTCCAACAAAAGAGTTACTTTCATTTTTAATATAACAAACTTTCAAAACTACCCTTATTATTTTAAGAAATGTTATTATTCTCATTATAAAGATATATGTAGTATTAAATTTTTTGTTAGGGTAAATCTGGAAATAAATTATAAAAGTTATTCTCTCTCATCTTGCCTTAATAATTGTGTAAATAGGAAAAGTAACTCTTTTCCTGAAACGGAGGGAGTATTAAAACAAGTATTCAATGTGTCCTAACACTCTTATTCACATATCAAAACAAAACATCACCATAAAATCAGACAACCTGAGATAGATAAGGGTATTAATAAGTGATCAACATAAAACCATACTATTTATCTTCGATTGAACATATTCATTAACTTACAATCACATACTAAATCTTGAAATCAGCTGACCACTAAGAATCGAAATACAAATTAAAGTAATTTATGTTACCAGCATGTTAATCAACCCCAAACCCTAAAATTAACTTTGTAGAAACCCTAAAAACAAAATTACAGAAACCCTAAAATCAAAATTACAAAAGCCCTAAATTTTTTGTTGCTATTAAAGTAAAATTAAACAGTATATTCTTGAAATACAACGAAAAATGGAGCTGGGTTTGAAGAACTTACTCGTTTTGAATCACCATGATCTTGATTAAAGCACCTTTAATGGTGAAAAAACCCAACTTCTCTGAAAATAGTGACTGCAGCCTTTAATAATATGTAATCATCTCTAAATCAGTCTTCCTCCACTCGATCTCTCACTCTTTCACTAGATCTCACTAACCCTAACTGTGTGTTTTCCCCTCTCTCTGTTAAGTGTGCTATCTTTCTCTTACCTTGTGTCTAACTCGATTAGAAGATGATAGATACCAACACATATTTCCTATAAAAGGTATGTTGGTAAACTGGTAATAGAATATGACCATTCAACTTAATATTTTGACCTCTTAACAGATAAAATGGACGGTTGGGACATCCCTTAATTTCTAGCGTTATGAGACAGATCCCCAACTGATAATTCAAATCCGGGATATATTCCCAATTTTCCCTATTTAAACTGAAGTTCCTGATATCGTATTTTAACTCTAACAAAATTGATTCTTTCATAAGCGTTAAGGATTTTGTTGAACTCAATATTCTAGCCATTTGTTGTGCATAGATCGCCAACAACAGTGTCCTTGTGTAAGCTTATTTTAACCAGCCTTGGTTATTTGAACTTGAATGGTTGATTATCAACATTCGCGCCAAAATCTTGTAGCCGCACCATTTCTAACCTTCAAAGCTACACATTGCTACAAGTGTGAACGATTTTTGAAAATATACATCCATAAACTCCTCCCTACTGTCATGTTCAATTCAGCCGAGATAATGAATCTAGGTTCTGTGTGAGTTTCTTCATTTATAATTTTTCTCCAAAGTGCAAAAATTTCTTCGAGTATCTCCAAAACCATTTAGCTATGAGAGATTTGTTAACCGACCTCAAACACTTAATACCCAAACCTCCTTGATCTTTTGATTTATAAACTTTCTTCCAGTAAACCCAACTCATCTTTCTTTGAAAATCGTCAGCGCCCCAGAGAAATCTGCACATGATTTTGTTGATCTTATATTCGGCGAACACAAGAATTTTAAGGAGAAATCCACATTTGTTCGTAATATTCAAATCATCATTTTATTTTCTACGAGAGATATATAGTATGGGGGAAGACAATATTATCACCACGTGGAAGCATCTCAAGGCTCGAGCACAACAGTAGGGAACTAGCAGAGAAACAGCTGATCTTGTCTTGAAATCAACTTTACCCTAAAACGAAATACCTACCACTCGCTTAAGATAGCTAGGGACACATGTAAAGGGGCGAAAATATCGACAATGAAATTTGAAGTGGGTAGTTTGGAAATAAATGAGAGTTTACTGAACCCCAATTCAGGTGATCCACATGTATGTTATACTCTATCCATTGACTCCGTATAGTTGTTAGAAGAGGGATATGAGATAGTTACTGAACGTGAGACTAAATATTTAGTAAGGAAGCAGACTACGGCACTTCCCATTGTATTTTCCTTTTTTTAGTTTTTAATATGCGACATGAAAGAGGTAACTTATTTTTTGTCCAACAAGGATTACAACACTAATCTCTTAATCTATAAACTTTAAGTCGAATATGTTTACGGTGCAATTTAATTAATGAGAGGGATCACATGAAGGCGATTGGTGCAATGAGAGGGATTACATGAAGGTAATTTGTGGAATGAGAGGGATTACACCGGTGTTAAGAGAACCTATTACTTCCTCCCAATAAGGTTTATTATGTGTTTGGCCATCTATGGAGTTGAATGTGGTGATTCATTGAATCGAATCAAAAATTCAGAACTTCTTATGAATTACGATTGACTTAATAATTTGGAATTTATGTTCTAGGTAAATTTAGCGATCGTCATTCTTTTGTTCATCCCCATATAAAAAACGGAACCTCAGACTTAGTTTAGAAAATAGAAGTTTCGTTACAAAGGCATAATCTGTATCTTCTTTGAATGATAGAGTTTTGCAATTGTGAAATCACCTCAAAACAAGTCATCCCATGTAGTTAAACTGAAGTTCCTGATATCGTATTTGTAAGACCCACAAGTATTTCATTAGGCTTAACTTACCATTGGGTTAAGAGAAAACAAGTCAACCACTATATGATAAGTTATTCTAGGTTAAGGGGTTTTACAATCTTCCCTCCTAAAAAAAAGTTTTCGTCCTCGAAATGAATTCGCACTTACCAGATTGTTGAAAAAAAATCAGGGTAACGAGTCATCATGTCCTCCTCACGTTCCCAGGTGACTTCCTTGTCATTGTGATGGTGCCACTGAACCTTAACCATGGGAATGGTCTTCCTTCGAAGGACATGCTACCTGCGATCAATGATTTTATACGGCTTTTCTTCATAAGATACATCCTTTTGTAATTCCAGATCCTGATAGTCTATTACTGAATGTTGATCTGTGTCCCGCATATTCTTTCGAAGCATAGATACGTGAAAAACATTATGAACCCCAGCTAGCACTTCTGGTAGAGCGAGACGGTAAGCCATCTTCCCAATTCTTTCCACAATAGGAAATGGTCCTATAAAACGAGGGGCAAGTTTTCCCTTTTTACCAAAACGTAACACACCCTTCATGGGTGAGACTTTGAGAAGTACTAGGTCTCCAACTTCATATTCGCGATCCTTGCGTCTCTTGTCTGCATAACTCTTTTGTCTACTTTGTGATGTGTGTAACCTTTATCTAATTAACGAAATCTTTTCGGACGTCTCCCGAATGATTTCTGGACCTGTGAGTTTGGATTATCCAACTTCTGTCCAACATGAAGGTGAACGGAAAGGTCTCCCGTACAACGCCTCAAACGGAGCCATGCTAATGCTAGAATGGTAACTATTGTTATATGCAAACTCCACTAACGGTAAGTGATTCATCCAGCTACCACCAAGATCAATAATAATGCACCTCAACATATCTTCAAGCACTTGATTCACACGTTCGGTTTGTCCATCCGTTTGAGGATGAAATGTTGTGCTAAAATTCAATGAAGACCCTAAAGATGTCTGAAAACTCCTCTAGAACCGTGATGTGAAAGATGAATCTCTGTCTGAAACGATAAAAACTGGAACACCATGAAGCTTAACTATCTCACCCATGTATAATTGAGCTAACTTATCACCAGAATCGTTCGTCTTGACCGGTAAGAAATGTGCTGATTTCGTTAATCTATCTACTATCACCCAGATTGCGTCGTGACCCTTACTCGATCGCGGTAACCCAGTAATAAAATCCATGGATATATTTTCCCACTTCCACTCAGGAATAGGTAAAGGCTGCAAGTTACCAGCTGAGTTTTGGTGTTCGATCTTTACCTGCTGACAAGTAAGACACTTTCGAACGTGGTCTGCTACATCCCGCTTCATTCCAGACCACCAATATTGTCGCTTCAAATCCTTATACATCTTATCACCACCAAGATGTATAGTATACTTGCTTCGGTGGGCTTCATCTAAAATTGTTCGTCTCAAATCCTTAACATCTGGTACGTATAAACTTTCACGATACCTCAATCCACCATCTTGACCAAAAGCAAAGCTTTTATCCGTTATTTCATGTATTTTCTCTAGTTGACCCTTACACCACTCATCCTCATCTTGAGCTTCCACGATACGACTTAGTAGAGTCAGTCCGATGACCAACTACCAAAGAAAAAGTCTTGACCTTTAGTCGTACCCATGTTGAAATTAAAGTTAGCAACCTCTTCTAGCATACTCCACTGTTGTACCATCAACGAAGCTACTATTCCCAATGGCTGTCGGCTCAGAGCATCATCCACCATGTTAGCTTTCCCTGGATGATATTCTAACTTGAAGTTGTAATCTTTAATTAACTCCATCCATCTCCTCTGTCGCATATTCAACTCCTTTTGAGAGAAAAGATACTTGAGACTTTTGTGATCAGAAAAGAGCTCAAACTTTTCACCATACAAATAATGTCTCCAAATCTTAAGTGCAAACACCACCGCGGCCAGCTCAAGATCATGAGTAGGGTAGTTTCGCTCATCAGGTCTCAACTGTCGTGAAGCGTAGGCAACTACTCGGTTATTCTGCATCAACACACACCCCAACCCCTGAATTGATGCATCCGTAAAAATTACCTTCTTCACTCCACTCTCCGGAACGATCAAAACTGGTGCAGAAGTCAGCTTGCTTTTAAGTTCACAAAAAGCCCGTTCACACTCAACACTCCACCTGAAAGGAACATCCTTCTTCGTCAGGTTTGTCAAGGGACCCGCCAGAACCGAAAATCCCTGAATAAATCTCCGATAATAACCAGCCAACCCCAAGAAACTACGGATCTCAGTCACTGTCCGGGGTTGCTTCCAGTCCGATACGGCCTGAACCTTAAAGGGATCAACAGATATGCCAGAACCTGATACCACGTGACCTAAAAATTTTACTTCTTTCTTCCAGAACTCACACTTCTCGAACTTGGCATACAATTGATGTACCCTCAACGTCTTAAGTACCTGACAGAGATGATTTTCGTGATCTTTGAAAGTCTTAGAGTAAATCAGTATATCATCTATGAACACAATCACGAAACTATCCAGAAACTCACGAAATACACGGTTCATCAAATCCATGAATAATGCCGGCGCATTAGTCAACCCAAAAGGCATCACCAAAAATTCAAATGAGCCATAGCGAGTCATGAAAGCTGTCTTGGGAATATCACTTTCACGAACTCTTACCTGATGATACCCCGACCTCAGATCAATCTTGGAAAACCACTTTGCACCATTTAGTTGATCAAACAAATCGTCTATCCTTGGTAAAGGATACTTGTTCTTTATGGTAACCTCATTCAACTTTCGATAATCAATACACATTCTCATCGACCCGTCCTTCTTTGCCACAAACAACACTGGTGCTCAAAAGGTCCTAATTGGCTTCACAATGAACCTTGTAGGATTTCTGAGTATTATGGTATGGGATATATTCTCAGAGAATCCCAACCCTGGAATCATTGAGATTTTTGTTTAGCAGAATCTTGTATTCAAACATTGGTATTCGTTTGAGCATTTTCTCGGTAAAAATTATATTGGTCCGAAAAGTTGGTAATGTTGGTTCCTCGAGTGTCATATTGGAAATTTGGAGCTTGCCAAGCGGATTGTAATCCGACCAGTTAGAAGCGAATTTTTTTTTAGTATGTCACAGTATTTCAACTCCAACAAATTGATGCTTTTAGCAGCGTTAAGGATTTTGTTGAACTCAATATTCTAGCCATTTGTTGTGCATAGATCGCCAACAACGGCATCCTTGTGTAAGCTTGTTTTAACCAGCTTAGGATATTTGAATTTGAATGGTTGATTGATTATCAACCGTCGCACCAAAATCTTATAACAACACCATTTCTCACCTTCAAAGCTACACATTCCTATAAGTCTGAGCGAGTTTTCAAAATCTACATCCATATACTCCTTCCTATTATCATGTTTGATTCAGCCGGGATAATGAATCTAGGTTCTATGTGAGTCTTTTCATGTATAATTTTTTTCCAAAGTGTAGAAGTTCTTTTTGAGTATCTCCAATGCCATTTAGCTAGGAGATACTTGTTAACCAACCTCAAACACTTAATACCCAGCCTCTTTGATCTTTTGGTTTACAAATTTTCTTCCACGAAACCTAACTCATCTTTCTTTGAACATCTTCAGCGCCTAGAAAAATCTGCACATGATTTTGTTGATCTTATCTTCGACGAACACAGGGATCTTAAGGAGTGGCCCATATTTTTTCGTAATATTTAAACTATCATTTTGTTTTCTACGTGAGATATATAGTATAGGCGCAAAAAGATTATTGTCACATGGAAGCATTTCAAAGCTCGAATACAATAGTAGAGAACTAGCAGAGATTTTCTTGAAATCAACTTTATCTTAAAACGAGAAACATACCACTCTCTCAAGATAGCTAGAGACACGTGTAAAGGGGTAAAAAATCGACGGTAAAATTTAAAGTGGGTAGTTGAAAAGTAAATGAGATTTTATTGAGCCCCAATTCAGGTGATCCACATGTATGTTATACTCATCCGCTGACTCCGTATAGTTGTTAGAAGAGGGACATGAGATAGACACTGAACGTGAAACTAAATATTTAGTAAGGAAGCAAACTACGAGCTCTTCCCATTTTTTATTCCTTTTTTTAGTTTGTAATATGCAACTTGAAAAGGCAACTTAATTTTTGTCCAACAAGGATTACAACACTAATCTTTTAATTTATAAACCTTAAGTCCAATAAGTGTAATTTAATTAATAAGAGGGACCACATGAAGGCAATTGGTGCAATGAAAGGGATTACATGAAGGTAGTTTGTGGAATGAGAGCATTGAGAGGAATTACACCGGTGTTGAGAGAATCTATTACTTCATCCCAATAAGGTTTATTATGTGTTTCGTTATCCATGGAGTTGAATATGGTGATTCATCGAATCGAATCAACAATTCAGAACTTCTTGAGAATTACGATTGACTAAATAATTCTGAGTCTATATTCCAAGTAAGGTTAACGACCTTCGTTCTCCCCCCACCGCACTCACCCAAGTGGACTAAGGCCAAAACTAAAACCAAAATAAAATAAAAACGTTGGATCCAATGATTTTAAAATTTAGCCGTCAGATCCCGGCAATTTCCGAATTTTTTTGGTGTTGCACATAAAGACTTCGGTGCAATTTGTAAACATCTAAGGATCCCTGTGCATTAATAAAACTTTATAGAGACTTTACTTGGCTTACAAAAATTGTGTTAATTTTATAACGTGTTTGAACATTTATGCGTGCCCACGTGCAATATGTACATACACTCGACTTGTGTTTTTGTGGGGGTTCTTGAATTTTTGAATACATAATGAAATTTTGGAACTGATTGATGCAAGTTTCTTACCTTTTATTGGTTGGAGTGAAGGTTATAATTCTACTCTATCATAACTGACTACACTCTACAATATTGCATATACAATTGGTGGACTGGGTGGTGGTGACAAAAAATATGAAAAGTTATAACTTACAGTAATAACTAATTTACTTCCCTTTTTACGTATGCAGGACAACAATAATTCATATTTGGTTAGTATTGCAAAATATAGTTGCAGTGTTTCCCAAGCTAAAACCCATCCAACGGTACTCTAATTTATTCCCATATTTCAGTTTCACATCGTAGTGTGCTATATGTGGAAGTCAAACATACCCTAACTTTATATTTATAATATAAAATTAGAAGTTTTTTCCTGTTTCGTGGATCTGATCAAGACATAAAAGGGTATATGATATTTACCTATGAAGATGAACATAGAGTAAACGCAACACAGGAACGTAAGATGCTAAAATTCAAAGAAGATACAGAGAAGAATTAGAGTTATTTTGTGTTCGGGTCCTGAATTTATATTAGTGATTAAGTCTAATTAAGTTTGTCCAGTTTTGAGTTAGGATGGCTTGACCTTATGTTGACCAGTCGGCATGGTTATCTAGTCAAACCGTTATCCAAAGTTAATTTGATGGTTAGCTCTTTTATTTACCCGTTTGTCACTCAAAATGAACGGCTCCAAATTCATCATCTAAAATTACTTTTCACCAACAAAGACAACGTGTAAGGATAAAGATGTGTCTATGATTTGAGTATAAAACCCCATTTTACCCCAGACAAAAAAATTAGGTCGATAGAGATTAAGGCAGAGATAGAATTGGGGCAAAATTAGAGCAGGAAGAAGAGCGTTTAGTTTTTTTTCTTTTTCGCTTTTAAGATAATTGAAGAGGGTTTCACAATAACTTCTTACTGCTATTGTTGTTGTGCACAAGGATAATTGATATACCTAAAATGAAGTTTATGATGGTGTTGTTGAATAATAGTTGAGCTTGTAGAAGTAAAACAAGATCCCAACGAGATGGTGTTGTATGATTGTGTATCAAGAAATGGATGTGGTTTTATAATTCATTTTTATCTCTTTTCAGCGTAGTTCTCAAGTGGAATGGATACTATAGTTTTGTTACTCATCACCGTTATCTCTCCGATTTCCCATCAATATTAGTAAAAATTTGTATAACGAAGCGATTATGTATATAATGATGAAAGGAAAATATAAAGCAATTGGGTTTGAGATCGAGTAAAAAAGTTAAGAGATGTGGTTTTGTAAGGGAATAAAAACCAAACTATACGTGGACCAGTACTACGGAAGGAGCATCAAATTATAAAATCAAGAAACACTGAAACAAAGCTTATAAAAAGTACTGAAACAGACAACATCGTTGCATGATCGACACCTGTGCTGCGGAAAAGTACGACACACTGCTCGAAACTGATAGCATCGTTGATTATTTGAGACATAAGTTGCGGGAAAGCATGACATAAAAAAGGAAACTGACAAACATCGATGCATGCGAGACATGTCTCAGTTGAGTATATTGCGGGACAAAAAAGAAATAAAGCTTGAAAAATCACTTTTAATAACCACATGTCAAGCATGCCATAATTCAAGTAGGACCGCAACGTCCATCCAAATCCAAAAGTAATAATTTTAATGTAAGTCCGCAGAAGAGGTGCGGGATGCTAAGCAAGACATTAAAGGAAATATGAAGTACGCAAGTCAAGTCTTGCGGGAAATGCGAATAAGTCTTGTGGGATATGCTATGCTCCATAGATAAGATAAGAACAAATAGGTGGAAAATTAAAATGGAGGGACCCTTAAAATTGGCTATGAATACCCAGCTCAAAAACAGGAAGAGGGGGTGTGTGGAAAAATTTGGTAAAAATTGTACTTAAGGCATAGGCAAAGAGCAAAGAGTTTAGGTATGAGACTTGTGTAATTTTCTTAGTTCAATTGTTTTCTGATTATCATGACTTTAATTTCATAGCTTAATATCTTATGTAACATATGATAATGATGATCAATAAAAATGATATAAATCTTTTCTACCCGTGGATATAGACAATTTGATTGTCAAACCACGTAAAAATCTTTGTGTTCTAAGTGTTCTAAGTGTTAAGTTCTCTTGTACTTACTGCAAGTATGTTCTGAGTGATAATATGTTGTGATTTCATTATAAGATATCAAATTTTACTATGTAACAAATTCAATTGGTTGTGATCCAAGAGTCTAGCTTTTTGGCCATCACAATTTGACGCTAGAAACAGGGACTAGGTGAAAGAATTTATTCTATCTGTCCAAATTTTCAACTTATAAAATCATGAATTTTATTTCCTATGGGACTTTATATATGAAATTAGGAGTAAATTTCTTCTAAAAATGATATTTCAAGATTCAACATGTAGTTTTTCTTTGAAAACTTATCAACTGATGTTTATACGAAAATTACAGATATGTTCATACATGATATTATTTTGATTAATATTTATCTTTTGAATTAATGATCATTAGAACTATTCTATATGATTTTTTAATCATGGGTTTGAAAATTTTGTTCATAAGTATATGTCAAAATACCATGTTTCATAATGATTCTATAAAAGAGTATACTTCAAAATCATGTGTATCTTTGGATCATTTGATCGCTTGAGTTTAAATTGTATTACAACTATCAAGTTTTGGTTTCTATCAAAATAGTAAAATAAATTTTTAATTAAACTTTTGAATATTTCTGCTATGTCTGCGAAAAAGGTGATCTAGCGAACTAATACTATCAGCGCAAAAATTGGAGAATTGTTTAGTTTTTCTATGGAACATCTAATTTAAGTTAGTAATTTCTATCATTCAAATTATTCCTTATGTATATTATGGATGTTAAAAAATCCATGAATCACATATTTTATTATCCGATCTCTTGATTAGAACATTAACAAAGAGAACTTTTACGACAATACAAGAGTGAACAAAGAAGGTGTTATAATACATTAAACAAGACTGCAAAAATGGAAGCAACGGCGAATAGAGCAATACAAGAGCAAGACGATAATATGGGAAACTTGGGAAATCAAGTAAAAGAGATTCCTCAAGAAAGAGAAGTAGTTGAAAAATCTCAAGGAACATAGCCTATGAATGGTCAAGCAAATAATCCAGAACACCAATCAATAAATCAACCTCAGGAAGAAGCGTCTCAAAAAACATGGTTGATCCCCTTCATCGATTGTTAAAAGAAGTAAAGGAAATGCGCAAGGATCAACGGACTTGTGCAGAAAAAATTGCAATCTTAACCCAAGAAAACCAAATGTTAAGGCAAAAGACCCGACAGGATGCGGAAGCATCTATCAGCAGGATACAGGGGCAAGAGGTAAACTCAAACAAATCCTCAAAAAGCAAAACAAGGGTCAATAAACACCAAAGGGTGATGCTGATGGAACCTGCAAATCAACGAAATGAACCTGATGAACTAGATTTTGATAACTTGGAACCAAGAAACAATAAATGGCAACGATATATTGAAGATATTGAGCAAATGAGGGGAGAAATAAAACTTTGAAGAATAAACATGAGGGTGGAAGATTAAAAGAAATTTTGAAAGAAGCCAGCAAAACGCCATTGGCTCCACACCTCGCATATGCACATATTCCGCAAAAGGGCAACATTCCCATCTTTGAGCTTTATGATGGGACGAAGGACCCAGCGGCATATGTAAAATACTACAATTGCAGCATGACACAATGGGAACAGGAGGATGTTGTCATGAGCAGATATTTTCCTTCAAGCTTGAAAGGGTCCGTATTATCTTGGTATGATAATTTGTCGGAAGGTTCGATACATTCCTACGCACAATTGATCCGTAAATTTTTGGAAACATATATGTATAATAAACCAGCAGATGCTGGGATGGACAAATTGTATGGACTTGCATCCTGGGCAGAAGAGTCTATTCGAGACTACACCGATCGATGGAAAGCGATCTGCCAAGCAATAGGGAGTGTAACTCCGGAGGTTGCAATTAATTGCTACAAGTGGGGGATAGCCGACCGCAGAAGATCATTCTTTGAAGATATTCATGATAAAAATCCGAAAAAAGGGGGTCTCAGGGAAATTATTGACAAATACACAAGATTGCAAGACATTCAAAGACAACAACCGAGAATAATTTCTCAACATCAAAGGGTTGCCAATAGGGAAAATTTTGTAGAATTATCATCAAACTCCAGAAAGAGGGTTGCGGCTGAAAACCCTAATATTGAATTGGGCAAGCCGTATGAGGAAAGAAAATTCAACAACCAATCTGAGGATCAAGTTTATACCAAACTCAGTACTTCATATACACAAATTTTGAATGCCATCAAAAACAGGCGAGATTTTGAATGGCCACGGACAAAAGGACAGCAATCCATATACACGCAAGGATCAAAAGAATATTGTGAATATAATTCTTTCCATGGCCATTCTACAAACAAATGCAGGAATTTGAAAATGAAAGTCCAGAAATTGATTGATATGGGAGAATTGAAATAATTCCTTTGCATGCCCAAATCGTCCACCAAGAATCAATACGGGAAAAACCGTAAATATTCCTCAAAATAACCAAACTATAAATATGATTTCTTATACAAAGTCAGGACAATCATCTATGAGTGCACCTATAGATAAGAAGTTGCGAAAAATGGTTTACAGCCATGAGGTCTTTAAAGTTACGGGAAGAGTCACGAAAACATGGGAAGAATGGATGGCTTCCCCAATAACTTTTTCAGCAATTGAGGTTGATCAGGAGGTAGAGACACATAATGATCCATTGGTGCTCACTCTACCAGTGTATGGGTGGAACGTAAAAAAGATCCTCATGGACGGGGGAAGTTCCCTTAATGTGTTATTTTATGACACATTCCAAAAAATAGGTTTGAAGGATAATCAGCTTGTACCATCTTGCTACACAATTTATGGGTTCAATGGCGTAGCCTCAAAACCAAAAGTGGAAATCCTACTTGATGTTATGGCAGGACCGGTAAGCATTTTGACTAAATTCAGTATAATAAAAGCACCATCTCCATATAACGCCATTATTGGTAGACATTGGGTCCATCAATTGAAAGGAGTAACTTCAACATATCACCAATACTTGCGATTCCCAACACCGCAAGGGGAGATGAAAATAAAAGGATATCAGAATGTTGTGAGGTCTTGCATCCTTGCAGAAACCCGCATGAATGAAGAACGAGATCAACAACAACAAGTTAAAAAGAAAGAGTGAAAGCCAAAGAAGAGGCAATAAATCATCATCAATTGCGGGGTAGAATTCTATATCACAGGTCTTTTCCGGGGAAAATACTTCAATATTTATCACAAGAAGAAGGGTAACAAATTCTCAATAAAATACATCACGAAGTTACAGAACTTTGCAAGAGGACAATATGTATTACGGAAAATCCCGAAATACCAAAGGGATAAGAAAACAAGAAAGAGTTTGCACTTACGGGGGAAGAACCTTATGCGGACAAGGTTCGCATCGCTTGCGGGACACGAATGGAGAAATTTTATGGCATCCATGGAACACACAATATTTCAAACCATATTACCCCTAAACCAACAATACAATCATACAATAATTTGACTTCATACTAGGTAAAGCAGAACAAATGCAATCTCTCTAGAGAGTCCATGTAAATGTCTATGAGTGTATGACTATTGGATCTTTTACCACAGGGATGCCTAACATGACACTAATTATTATATCAGGTACTCTCCATTTCAGGAGGTGCTCTAAGGGACCGCATCTTAATTTCCTCCTAGCCAAAGTGAAATTACATGCGCTACAACCCACAAAGTAACCCAAGGTACAATACTTCGTTGCGGATCACACTCATTCAATGCACTAACAATCAATATATATATTTAAAATTCTGTTTTGCAGGAGCAAAAATACAAGGCAAGATGAAAGTGCAAGAGTAAATTTGGAAGAAAGATAAAACTAAGGTGCGAAAGGATTGGAATCAAAAGCAGGGTTTTCAGGGACATCTTTGCGCTTATAAACTTTGGAAAATCCATCGGCTTGTACTTGGTCAAGAGTATTTTTGACCGCCTTTGCAATTAAAACTCGGGTTTCGGTCCTCAACCAGGAAATATAAGCATTTCTGTTATCAAGCTCCTTCTGGCACTGATCTACTTCCGCTGTAAATTTCTCGACTTTCGATCTCCAGAAAGTTATTTTTCCTCTCTCCGAAGCTAAGTCCCGAACTAAGCTTTCATTCTTCACAGTTTCGTGCATCAATCTTTCCTTAGCCTCTTTGGTTTTAGAGGATAAAATCTCTAACTGAGTCTGCACTTTATTAGCTTTGATAGAAGCAAGCTTTAGCTAATTTTGCGCTTCATTAGCTTTGGCAATGGCAATCTCCAACTGCTTGTTGAGTTCTTCCATTTTAGCGTTTGCAGCGCCAAGTTCACCTTCAGCTTTAGCATCTCTTGCGGCCGCATCCTTGAACTTTTCTTCAAAACCCGAAACAAAATAACATGTTAATCAATGCAGAAATAGTATTAAACTTCATATATATGGTAAAATAGGATACCTCTTGCGAGGGATTCAAACCCCGCTAATTCAACAACCATTGCATCTTTTGTAATATCAAGAAAATCATATTCTCCTGGAAGTTTATGATAATTGGCAGTGAGTTGTTGAAGATCTTGGCGACACTGATTTAACTCTACTTCATTATTTCGCAATCGATTTAATTTGGATGTACGCTTTCCTATTTCCTTATGCAAACGAAAAATGTCGCTTTTGCAATGAAGAACGAAATCAAGTAGACTGCGGATTTTAACTTGGGCGTCCGCAAGTCTTTCCCTTTAGCATGAGCTTCTGAAGCTGAGTTACCTTTGTCTTTGATGAGTTGTGCTATGTACAAAGAAAATTGAGAATCATGATATGACCTGGAACGAGAAATTACCGCAAGGATATTCTGACGTTCTATGCAAAGTTTGCGATTCTTCCAATTTTTCAGATCGTGCCCATGCTTCAAGAACGGAATCTTTAGTCCATAGCAAAATAACATTAAACTCCTATCTCTTGCGGATTTTCTCTCTAAATAAAAGCCGATGTTGCGATTCTGATTGATTGAACTTCAGTGTGTTCAAATCATAATCATCAACGAGGTTGTTAAATCTTGTCTTGACCTCCATATTTTTCATTATTGACTCTTACAACATGGTCTCTCAAGCGCCTAATTCTACGTTGCAGTCGAGCCACAAGGATTAAATCCCCCGCTGGTCCCATAAAGTAATTTAGAAAATAAATAAATAATTTAAAGAAAATTGACGAGATGAAAAGAATCAAACCTTGGTTTTGAAGATTCAAAAATTGTTGACGAAGTGCGTCATTCTCTTGCTTCAAACCCGCAGCTTCTTCTTCTATAGACCTAAATTGGGTTTCCATCTTCTTAGATCGTGCCTTGAAAAATTTGTAAGTCAAGTGCGCAGCATTTTATCCCCGGACAAGCTGCAATTTGCAGAATTAAAGTTATAAATAGATCAAAATAAAATTTAAGGTTATTAAAATGATAGAAGTACCTGCAAGAGAGCTTGTTGCGGGAACGAATACACTTCACCGTCCGCAAGCGCGACTGCTTCCGCAAGAGAAGAAGGTTGATTTATGTGGATAGAGGGGTCGACGGGAAGACCCTGACCTTTTAGCCAGGCATCTTTCACTAAGTCATATGGTGCAGACCGCATGTACTCCCATAAGTTGGCGACCCTAGCACTATCTGATTCCACCGGCAAAGAGTCGTGCGGGATAGATAAAAGTTCTTTTGACAGAAACCATTGAAAGGCTTCTTCCTCCCCGTCCAAAAGATTTGATTCTACCGCGATTCCTTTGCCTTCATCCTTCTGCGAGATCTCTACATTTATTTGCAAAGCACTGGCGGTAGCCACGCTTGCGACATTAGCTACGGAAGGAACAATTTCTACCATAACGTTTGCGGGTTCACTATTAACTGCCCTAATATTCGCAGACTCATCTGCTACCGTAGCATGTGCATGCACACTCTCTTCTACTGAAGCATTCCTCGGATCACCTTCAATGGGGGGATCCTCATTATCAGTTGACTCATCTTCACTATCAGCAGCTTCAAGTGGCATATCAACACATATGAGAGAGAGTTGAGAAAAGGAAAGAAGAATCAGGGACAACAATTTGATGCGAAAAGTTGATCACAACATCTGAAGTCTCTACCGCAACACTAGCTTGTTCCACAGATTCAAAATTTATCAATTGAAGTGGCAAATTCTGCTATTCTTCATGTCTTTCCTGAGTAGAGCTACTTCCACCTCTCAAAATTGGGCGAGAAGGGGGAGAGTTGCGAATTTCTCCTTCTTCCCTATTAGTGGAAACACGAGGCATACCCTTAGTTTTTTCTTCCGACTCTGTCAACATACTGCAAAAATTCATTAAAAAAATTCAAAAAAAAAATCAATAAAACTTATTCGAATTAATCAATACCTTTTTTGAAGGAGTTGCGACCTTGCGCTTAACTCCCAAGTAACCTTTTACGCTCTTTTCAACTTGCGGCTATAAAAAAAAGAAAGAAAAACATTAAACAATCTATAAAGAATAATATAAAAGAACATAGAGACTTAACGTACCACGTTGGCAAGCGAAAAAGCGAAACCAGTAAAATTTAACCCCCAAGGGCAGTAACCATCAAAACGTGTAAGAAGATTGTAAACCACATTATCAGGGACGAACCCGAAGACCCATGGACCCTCAATGACTAGAGGGGTGCGGTACCATTTAAAATCATGATCCTCGCGGATTTTTTCCTTTAAAGGAACTTGCGTCCTTGGAATGTATTTCAGCTTGGAATTATCAACTTCCGCTAGCAAGAGGAATCCCTCACCACCTTTGCGGCTCGGGCCAACACTCCATTTCTTGTAATTCTTTGCGGCAATGTTGTCCGCATATGTAGCATGAAAGTTTTCAACTGTGTAATGTTTACGTTCCGCAGGGTTAGGAACGTAACATGTAAAGTTGGTTCTTACTTGGCTTCGCATGCTACATTCGTCCATCACGCGCCACCAATTTCCATTATATTGATTAATGGATCGGACTAAGCCATGTTGGGATTGGTTACGACTGGCGAGAACCTCAAATTAAAAAGGATTCTCGCTCTGGTACAAAGGAAGTTATAAACCCGCATCTAATGCTCCTGCAGGTGTTAGCAGTTTGATGTTGCTATAATCAAACCCTTCCATCATCTCCGTTGAATAGTCGTCTTCAGCATGATCATAGAAAGAAACTTTGAATCGTTGAAGATGATGTTTCCTTTTGAATTCCTCAAGGTTCACTGACCTAAAGCTACAACTTTCATGAGATCGCTTACTCTTAGGAGTTGGATTGTTGGCCGCAACAGAAACACTTGCAGGCCGTGTTAAGTCAGAAGGATGACCCCTCGACGCATGATAGCGAGATGACTTCCTAATTAAAGGTTGATCATCTTGATGAGAAGCATCACCAGTGACTTTACCATCATTTCTTCCAGCCATGATAAATTTTTATATGTATGAGAAAACGTGAAAAGATAAATACACCATGAACAAAAGCAAGAACATAACAGGACCATAACAAAGCAGAAAGACAACAAGATGAACGTTCAATAAAAATGCAGACCAGCAAATAAATTTCTTGATCAAGAAAAAGAAAAAAATCATGATAAAGCAACCAGGCATCAAAACAAAGAAATCATCATCATCACCATTCGCTCCAACAAATAATAAGCACAAAGATAAGAACATCATCATTATTATCATCATCACTGACTACTTTAAAAAGATTGAAGGATGAACGAATGCATTAAGAAAAAAGCTAAGAAGATTACCTGTAACGAAGCAAGATACAGAAGAAAATCTGATGATTGAATGAACATAAAACTTGATCCCGATGCAAAAATCCTTAGTTACAAAAGTTTAGGAGAATGAAAAGACACTGAGGAATCTTTGAAAAGTTCAGAGGAATGAAAAACACAAAAACTTAAAAGAAGAAGAAGACAAATGCTGTAAAGAATGAAATAAAGGATTCGATTAACATTAAATAGGAGAGGACTGAGACTGACGAACCGTCAAAAACTGAAAGAAAGAGAAATTTTTTCAGAGATTTGATCTTCTCGAAACCGCCAAACTGACAGAAACGTGGGGGGAGAAGTTACTGCTAGCGTAAAACTAGGGAAAAAGTAAAGTTAAACGTGCAAAGAGAAGTTAATGCACGCGTAGAAGTCGAAAATGTAATGATTATTTTTCGTTTTTCACATTTTTGCCACATGGAAAAATTCAAAAGAAAAAAAGGGAAAATTGTAAGGGAATAAAAACCAAGCTATACGTGGACCAGTACTACGGAAGGAGCATCAAATTATAACAAATCAAGAAACACCGAAACAAAGCTTATAAAAAGTACTGAAACAGACATCATCGTTATGATCGACACGTGTGCTGCGGGAAAGTACGACACACTGCTCGAAACAGATAGCATCGTTGATTCTTTGACACATAAGTTGCGGGAAAGCATGACATAAAAAAGGGAACTGACAAACATCGATGCATGAGAGACACGTTTCAGTTAAGTAGATTACGGGACAAACAAGAACTAAAGCTTGACAAATCACTTTTAATAACCACATGTCAAGCATGCCATAATTCAAGTAGGACAACAACGTCCATCCAAATCCAAAAATAATAATTTTAATGTAAGTCCGCAGAAGAGGTGCGGGATGCTAAGCAAGACATTAAAGGAAATATGAAGTACGCAAGTCAAGTCTTGCGGAAAATGCGAACAAATCTTGCGGGATACACTATGCTCCAAAGATAAGATAAGAACAAATAGGTGGAAAGTTAAAATGGAGGGACCCTTAAAATTGGCTATAAATACCCAGGTCAAAAACAGGAAGAGGGGGTGTGTGGAAAAATTTGGTAAAAATTGGACTTAAGGCATAAGCAAAGAGCAAAGAGTTTAGGTATGAGACTTGTGTAATTTTCTTAGTTCAATTGTTTTCTGATTATCATGACTTTAATTTCATAGCTCAATATCTTGTGTAACATATGATGATGATGATCAATAAAAATGATAAATCTTTTCTACCCGTGGATATAGACAATTTGATTGTCGAACCACGTAAAAATCTTTGTGTTCTAAGTGTTAAGTTCTCTTGTACTTACTGCAAGTATGTTTTGAGTGATAATATGTTGTGATTTCATTATAAGATATCAAATTTCACTATGCAACAAATTTAATTGGTTGTAATCCAAGAGTCTAGCTTTTTGGCCATCACAGGTTTTATGATAATGGGTATGGAAATTTAAAGATCTGTATCAATTTCTCATGGTCTGAATAGTTATACCTTGTTGGAAGCCTGAGTTAGTTCACGATTGAACTCAGTGGTAAACATGTAAATAAAAAGAAAAACAATAAATTTAACTTTGGCTAACGGTTTGACTAAATAACCAAGTTGATTGGTTAACATAACGGTCTAGCGACCCAGACTTAATATTAGACAAATTTAGGACCCAAACACTAAGTCATATCAAAACTTAAACCCAAATATAAAATAACTCGAAAAATTATAAAATCATCATGGATAGAATTTGGAACTGAGAAGAATTAAAATATGCAAAATAAATAAATGCTACGGTGTGCACAAGAAAATAGGAGCATGAAAATCCTATACAATTTAAAAAAACATATAAATTTGCTTTTGGGGTAAATGACATTTAATTGTTAGCATCAAGTGATGTAATGTAAATGAAGTTCATATCCGGCGTACTTTGTCTTTTTAATTTTAAATTATGTTCAACATATATATATATATATATATATATTCCCCCATCTAGAAAAAATATTTTCGGATTAAATTATGTTTTGCACTATCATATCTATATTTGTTGACACTAGTAAAAGATCCTCAATTTGTTTGTATCCCTGAATATCCAATATGTATCTGCCGGTACAGATCATATTTGTGCCGTATCGACCTATATCCGTCGATAACACCCAATACCGACAAAATATAAAAGCATATAAACATTAAGGCATGCTCAAATTTTTATGCCCGAAGAAATTCGATTTAAACACCCGGGCTTGGAGCAGACATACACCTGAAGAAAATGGCAGTGATAACACAGTAAATAAAAGTAAAGGTGAAGATAGAAGTAGAAGAGGACAAGGTTATACTGCTAGTAAAAGTAGTTTTGGTGATAACATCCTGATAATTATATTGGTACTCAAGATCAAGATACAAGACAACAAGATCCATATCTTTTACAGAGCAACAAGTTAGCTTTATTAGATAATATTGATAGTCAAGATGATATGCAGTCTCATTATATACGCGACGAATCAAAATTTGATAGTTTAAGCCAACAAATGCATTCAATGTCATTCAACTATCAATCCTTTTTCCAGAATAGAGAATCAATTGAATTTCGATCAGTAGTCTTAATATCCAATGCATGAATATCATGATAGACGAGAAGGATCCTTCAAAGATTTATATAGTACATATATATATCCTCTATTAATATGATATCAGCTAGAAGAATAAAGTCAACAATCTATTAAATATTCGAATTTTGAAAAAAATTATCTCGAATTTTAATATCTTTTCATATTATTTTTATGACCAATGGAAATAATGAAAAATGCTCAGTCATATCTAATGTAATATTAATTAATTTAAATACAGTATTTTTGGTATTTAATTGTTCAATCATTTTTATTTAAATTATTTATTTAACTTAAAAACTTATTTAAATATTTAATATATATAAATCCATATGATAAATAACGAAAGTACCTTGATTAGATAGAAATCCTTTGGATCATCTGGTAACTTTCAGTTAGTTAGAGTCACTATATAAACAAATAGGACAGTATCAGTTTGTTTCGGTAAATATCAGTCGCTGATACCGTTGTATCTATGAGTATTTGCGAGGACATACGATACCGATATCCAATACTGCGGCGAACCATGCTTATCGGTTGACGCGCACCCATAAACACGAACCAGAGGGATACTAATAGAAATTTATATAAACCTATAGGGGTAACCTTGGAATAGTAAAATTCTGTTAAGTTTTCTTGAGTGAGGGTTCTGTGTGTACGACTCTACTGTGATCAGTTCTATAATAATTCTTCCATCTTCTCCCATTCCTCTCTATTCCTTCTTGTACGATTTCGTATCCCATCCTCAACTCGACGAACAAAGTAACGCCATGGGAGATAGTCAATACTCATTTTCTCTCACTACTTTCAGGTATGTAAACCCCAACTTTGTATGCCAAATTGATATTTTGTGTAATACTTTTTTCTGAATATGCATCTACCTTCTTTTTTGGTACAGTCCTTCTGGAAAGCTTGTTCAGATCGAATATGCTTTAATGGCTGTTGGATCTGGTCAGACATCTCTAGGAATCAAAGGTATTTCAATTGATATTTAATTAATTTTTGTTATTTGCCCTAATTTTTTTTTTTTTTATGATTTAAAGACTTGGACTCGTAGGTTATGTGTTCGCCCTAGTTTTTTTAATTTAGAATTAGGTTAAAAGCCTATTTAGAGGAGTTGCATTCGCGCTTCTGTATTTGGTTATTTAGTAGTATTGTGCGAATCCGATTATGAGGTTGCTTGCAATTTCTTGTATTTGAGAACAAGAAAAATTGTTTGGGTACAAAGAAAACAACAATACTTCTTGTATTTTCCTTATTTGGGATATGCATTCTGTGTGCACGAATTTAGGATTTTTGTTTGGAAGAAGGTTGTGCATGATATGTTTGATGATTCATTATTATAGTTTGGAGCTATATCATACTTGGGTGTTCATTTGGTTAGATCCTAGGTATGGTTAAGGTTTTAGCATGCTGTTGGCAGTTAGTATCTCATATATCCTCTTGAGTCGGTATTACCTATTGACTTCTGATTATAATTTGTTTTTGATGATGTCTGCAGCGGCCAATGGTGTTGTAATTGCTACTGAGAAGAAGTTGCCATCAATCTTGGTCGACGAAACATCTGTCAGTAGATATTTCTTATATACTGATCTAAACACAACTGTTCTAGAGACCAAGTTCCTTCCTCGCAAGCCTTACCCAGAGTTCCCTAATATTATCTGCTTACACATTCTGCTTTGCTGGTCAATTTTTATCATAAATCTAGCACTTGATTCTTTGCCCTTAAAACTCGCCCTCAATATCTCCTGGTTTCTCTATACCCACGCGCTTGCCTGCATTTAACCATGTGAAGCCACTATGAGTTCTACCTATAATAGATTTATGAGTTCTCTTTGTAATTGTACAATCTCTCATAGCGCATTCCAAACTGTTTTTTTTTTTTTTTTTCTAAATCTTTACAGTCTACAACTGTTCGAGAATCTGACTGTACTTTTGGTTTGTCAGTTGTATTCATTCGCTGCATGGTTTTAAAAATCTGGCCATGCTTGAACTATGTTATTTTAATAAGAAGAACGAACACACAATTTTTTATCTAATTGAAGGGTTTGTGTAATATATTGATATGTTTAATTTTCAGGTTCAAAAGATACAATCTTTGACTTCAAACATTGGAGTTGTATACAGGTTAAAATTCTTGACTTTGCTTGTTAAGAATGTATTAACTTTTTGTGGAATATGAGTTATGAATTATTATATATTGTTAATTTTTTTTTTCATGCAGTGGGATGGGTCCCGATTCTCGAGTTTTGGTTCGTAAAAGTAGGAAGCAGGCACAACAATATTACAGATTATACAAAGTACTGATCTACCCTTGATGTGTGTTTTTCTTGTCATTACTTTTGTGTTGTTCAAACTGTCTTTTGACAGGAAAATGCATCTTATAGCATTTTAGTTTGAACCACTTAGTTTCTTACTCTGGTAATTGCTTAACTGATTTTTGCTTTTTAGTCTGCTAAACTGTATAACCTAAATTGAGGAGACAAATCAAGCGTTTTTTAAATTATATGCACTATTTACATTGAAATTTGAATAGTCACTATCCTTTTGGCAAGGACCTTGGGGAATTAAAAATATTGGAAAATATAGAACTTCACTTTTCTTATGTCTGAAAAAAGGTATTCTAAGTTTGTAAGATAGGGAAATCGAATTCTGTATCGACTAGCATACAAACTTCAAACTCATCTGAGCATCTTCTTAGGCATTATGAAATATATTTGAGAAAACAAGATAGGTGCAGTTTGGTAGTGTGTCAAAATGTAGCGACTGGTGAGGATATAGACGACATTTTTCACATGTTTGATCTTTGTAAAGAAATTTCAGGAAACATGAAGTTCTCTGAAGACTGATGAAGAATTTTGTGTGAGAAGCTAACAGGGTAGATTGTGTTGCGACCTTTGTAAATGTCCTATTAGGGGCATATCACTCCAAGCCTTTGATGCCGTTGAGGATACTTGGAAGTTGTATATGCTGTTTTCTGGGGCATAAGTTGTATATGTTGTTTTCCAGGGAAGAGATACTTAAGAAGTTGTATATGCCGTTGGTCTTATTAGTGTATGTCGTAGTGCATAGTTTGAATGCGTACTTTTCTCTCTCTCCTTTAAACAATAATTTCTACTTACCCTCATAACTATAGAAGAGACTGAACCCTATATTTGTTTTAGTTACAGTACTTGGTTATGCAGAATTTTATCTTCATTTTATTCTGGTTGTGTAGGAACCAATCCCTGTTACACAACTTGTCAGGGAAACTGCTGCTGTCATGCAAGAGTTTACTCAATCTGGGTAAGAAATTATTCAGAAACCTCAACCTCGTTAATTAATTGGAGTTTTAAGTCAATTTGGATTTGCAGCATTCTGGTTCATTGTATCGTTTCATTCTAAACCGAGGAAAATTTCATGATGTATCTTTCCAGGGGTGTAAGACCTTTCGGAGTTTCCCTGCTTGTTGCTGGTTTTGATGACAGTGGTCCACAGTTGTATCAGGTACTTCCACTTCCATCAATTTGTCTATTATTATGTTTGCTTTCTGAGTCCTGATATTTACTTAGCTGTGTGTCTGCGCCAAGATTGCTTATTCAGTTATTTGTAGTGTGGATTACTGTTACAGGATTTTGACTAGTCATAAAAGAAACGCTTTGAGTGTTTTCTTTAGTGCTATGGTGTCCCGTCAACTTTGAACCCTAGGTTTAAATGCATTATTGTTTCATTTGCTAATATGAATGAGTTTGTTTGTGTCTTGCTTTAGGTGGATCCATCAGGTTCATATTTTTCATGGAAAGCTTCGGCAATGGGGAAAAATGTCTCTAATGCTAAGACATTTCTTGAGAAGAGGTACTTGATTGGCTAACATTTTTTGTTGATTTGAAGTTAGAAATCGCAGAGAGCAATTGCTCTAATGGTTTGCAGTATTTTTTCAGGATTTATCTTTTTTCGCTTAAAATGTTAGCATGCTTTACGATTTTTTTCTCCATGATCTGTTTAATTACTTCTTGCTCATCCACTGTACTTCCATTGGCCAGCTTTTTGGATTTTGCTGTCTTTCGTTCCAGGTGTCATTTTCTTAGTGTGAGTTTGGTTGTTTAGGATCTAACTATTTGGATAAGGGGTGTGTGATACTCTTGTGATCTCCTGTACAGCATTTCGAGCATTAAGTATTTTTATGGTTATATGGTTAACTAAGAAACTTTTGACAAGCATCATGTGGATCCAAGCCTTGCTAAGTTGTTGAGGTTTTCCCTCATTGTAGGTACACTGGTGATATGGAGCTCGAAGATGCTGTTCACACGGCTATTTTGACTCTGAAAGAAGGGTATTTTGCTTTTACTTGCGTCTTTTTGCATATTTACTCTCGGAAGCAACTTGTATTACTTGGAGAGTGCATCTGGTTCTTCACATGTTTACTCTATGCCCCCATCTGTATGCTTTGACTAAGTATCTTCTGTCTGGGTATCTTATTTGGCTCTGCATCTTAGGTTTTCTCAAAATCCTGAACGTTATTCTACCTTTTAGGCAGATGTTTACTCTGTATGCTTTGACTAAGTATCTTGTGTCTGGGTATCTTATTTGGCTCTGCATCTTAGGTTTTCTCAAAATCCTGAACATTGTTCTATCTTATATGCACGAACATAATTTAGCAGATTCTTCTTCATGTTTTATCCTTGTATCATTTGATGAAAATTTAGCGAGATAACTAGCACAACTTCGTAAGCAGAATGTTCATTTTGCATGTGTAGAACTATCATCAGAAAAGAAAAAAATTCCATTCTGCATGCAAGTGTGTTATCTTAATTCATCTGATGTTTATGGTATGCCATACGGTGAACTTGTGCTTTTTCTCATTCATTCAATCCCAGAGTTCCATGTCAGTGGCCATCTAATCTTCTTTCTGCTGTGATATTTGTGCATATGTTTAGGTTTGAAGGACAGATTTCAGGCAAAAACATCGAAATCGGAATTATCGGAAATGATAAAACTTTCAGGCAGGCTACTCTGTCTCTTCTTTGTGTTATGATTTTTGATACTCTCAACCTTAAACAGAACAGTGCATACATAGTTTAATGATTAGGGGTTAAAAGCTCGCGAATGGAAGACCATAGTTCTATCTACTTTATTTGTTGCCCATAGTTTACTGTTTGATTCGTTCTTAATTTGCTGCAAGACTAGTTTGTGAGCGTAAGAATGTGTGTGATAATGATAATAGAGCAATAATGTTATTTGCACCTATTAGAATGCGGGTTCCATGGAACCCAACTGATGTGGATCCTAGATGGGATTGGTTTTGCCAGCCTGTAAAGTATTTTAACTTGTCTTGTCTTTAAAACTGAAAGCCTCATGAGAACTGAATAATTCCATTTGAATTCCATTATTTCTTTTATCAAAATAATCACTTGTAATACTTAGAACAAACCCGTAAATAAACTCTACAATGAATTAGGAAGTGTTTTCTTGCTATTTATCTTTACACATTTAGTCCATTGCTATTACTCTTATTGGCATGACTTCGTATACAACCTAAGAATTATAAATAAAAGTCAAATATACAGTTGGCTCTGTTGAATTTGTTAATTTTCCTTCCACCTAGGATCAACGTCAGTTGGGTTTTATGGAACTCAATTTTAATAGGTACCAATTGTGTAATTGTGGAGTCCCAAATGATTTGATTTTTTTTTTGCACTATTTGAAAAAATATTGGAAAATCAAAAACATGTTTATGGAAGTCATATTCTTCTCTCTTTTTTTTTAATACAAAAAGCTTGAGTTCGATGTAGTTATGCTGATTGTCGAGTTAGTAAATCACTTCTAAGGATGCCTGTTTTTCATCCAAGTGTCTACTTGACCATGCTAGTCTCTGGGTCAGAAGTCAGGGTTTTATCAATATAAGGCACCAAACTTAATAGTGTTTAGGTATTCCCTTCCAGTAATCACACACCAGGTCACAATGTATATTTTTGTATTTATTTGCATTCACTTTTGTACTTGTATTTTAAGAACATTTATTTTTCTGGGAGATAGAAGCTCAACTGCGGAAACTACACAGATGTAGCAATACTAATGTTTTCGATATCTCATTTTTATTTGTTATCGTTTTTGTTGCAGAGTGTTGACCTCTGCCGAAATTGAAGACTACTTGGCAGAAGTAGAATAATTGTGTATGCACTTCTGTAACCTATTTAGAAGTTCTGCTTCATTTCTTATTCTCTGTTCAGTTGCCACTTGGAAGTAAAGGTGCAAATGGGTTCTTCCCGTTACTTTGATATTGGAGCTTAAAAATATAATTAGGTTTTGTATTTTCATTTATATCATATATAAATTTCCTGAGAATTCATCATCAAAAATCATTATTATCCACTTTTTTTTTCTTTCTGAAAAGAAATTCAGCGTTATTCTTCTAGCTTGCTTCATCATTATATTAGTCACTTTTGGAAAAAAAATTGGATGACTAGCAGTTGCGGCATTTTTTTTAATAGGAAAGAAAAATATCGTTATTTCAAACAGATACTACATTTAGTTTCTCTCTTTTGAGAGTTTTCAACCAATTTGGTAGCTCACCACTCCACAACTCAATACTACCTCTAGTCCTAGCATCCTTTGCTAGAGAAACTGCAATCTCATTTAGTTCTCTAGGCACATCAGTGCATTTTCAAGAGCTAAAAGACTCTAATAACAACCTACCATCAATAATTATACTACCTCCCTCCGTCAGGAAAAGAGTTACTACCGGTATGCAATTTTTACAAAACTAACAAAAGAATCGGTATCCTCTGTAATACATCAGTTTCAACTTTGAAGTATCGACCTTAAAACACGCACAATGTTTCCTTGGCCCTGTGAGTTGCAATTAAGCAATGAGAAAATTATTATTCCTCGAAATCGAGCTTCCCGCGAATTATCCAATATTTTAAACTGGGGAATCAGCCACTCGTAGATAAAACGTAGAATTGATGGATTTGAGGAATTTGAGATGCTGTACGAGACGAAATGTCGACAAGTACTAATGGCTGTCAATTCTCAACGGCTACTTCTCTCAATTGTCTTCTCGTAACCCAGACTTGTACTTTTTTTTTTTCAGCAGCTCTCCTCTGAGATTTGTACTATCACACAGGGTCTGATATCTAATCAGAAGGATTTACTTTCCACGTGGCTTATTGCAAATGATGAATATTTAGGTCATATCAAGATAATCACAGAGTAATTAAGTTTCTACTAGAAGCTAATTAGTTAGTGGGATTAAAAAGGTCCCCCCCTTTTTCTCCCATTAAATTATGGTATTAATCGATTAATTAATGAACTAGTCTTTTCTTTTCAACTCCTGTCTTACACGCTAATTAAGTCGTAAATCAGTTCAACCATTACCGAGAAGTGAGAACAGAGGGAGAGGGTTCCGGAGTTGTATGATTAAGGCGTGCAAAAGTAGATAGGCTTATAAAACCGCTCGCTCATATCTTGCTTGCTCCTGAAACTTAAAGACTTCAGCGAGAAAGAGAGAGAGATGGCGTTAGAGTGGTATAATGATCCTTCATCATGGATGATAGAAGAAGCTAAAGAGGAATTAGAAAATCTTGAATCTTAGCATCTAAAGCGGTTCAAACTCCTTAAACATGAACTTGAAACATTCATCTCAAACGCATCATCAGCATACTTTCATCGTTATGTGAATCCTAATGTACAGTATCTTGGTTCTCCTTCTACATCCATCTATTGAAGAAAATAAGTTTTAAATAAACATTTTGTTGGTCTTGATATGGTTTGATCTTAGGACCTGAAGGTTCTATATATGCTCCCTTATTTCTTTAAGTCAATGAAACTCTTTAATTTAGTCCCACATTGGATATTATAGAGAATGATGACTACTATATAACTATTCTCATATAGATAGTTAAACAAACGTGTGTCGAATGAGGTGGGCAAACAATATATAGTCAAACCCATACAATATGCACATACACCATGCACCAAGTCTTATATCTACAGAATTTTTTTTTTTTTCGGTTTTAATGTTTTACAAGAAACAAAAACTGGTTTTATAAAAAAAACCTAAACCTAACTTGGTTTGTAAGTAACTCTCTCCTACAAATACAACTCTTAAAACTGTTTTCAAGATATACAAGAAGCGGCTACTATCATGTCTTCTTTTCACCATCTTCTCGCTTTGTTTTGCGTTTTTGAGTGTTTATATCCCTTCATTCCCTGTTGCTAAGTTCAAGAGTGGGTAGTTCGTATTGTGCTAATACAAGTTATATCGGGCAGTATGCATATACACCATGCAACAAGTCCTATGTCTACACGAAATAATTTTTTGCA